>VZQC01004073.1:1035672-1083845 GCA_009823505.1 Rhizomys pruinosus | reverse complement strand
GGGGTGGGCAGTGTGCCAAGGGGGAGGAGGCAGGGGTGGGCAGTGTGTGCCAAGGGTGAGCAGGCAGGGGTGGGCAGTGTGTGCCAAGGGGAAGCAGGCAGGGGTGGGCAGTGTGTGCCAAGGGTGAGCAGGCAGGGGTGGGCAGGTGTTCAGGGCACCTTCCTTCCCTCCTTCACTACCTACAACTGTCCATGGCTCCCATCTTCCCTAAGTCAAAGCCCAAGTCCTCACTGCAACTCATCTGGGTCAGATGGCATTCCTGTGTGGTCCCCCATGGCAGGAAGCTGCGCTCACCTGCCTCATGGCGCACCATGGGCTCCTGGCTGCTGTCCTGCAGCACGCCTGCGAGCACGGGGATGGCCCGAGAGTCTTGCATCTGGCCCAAACAGTACGCCAGTTCGTGCTTCAACAGAGCCGAGCTGTCCTCGAAGCCGCGGCTGATCCAGGCAATGGCGTCCGGGCCCCCGAGTCCCCGCAGTGTGAAGAGTGCCCGGAATCGGGCCTGCAGGGGCTGCTTGGGGTCTACTAGGACCCTGCCGATGGCCTCCACCTCCTGCTCTGTCACCATGGCGATGGCCTCCGGAACCTACCGTCCGCAGGGCTGGGTTCTCTGCAGGCATAGCGTGGGAAAAGAGGGTGAAGCTGGGCAGCTTGACTGGCACCTACCACTCCAGGCATGAGGACAGCAGGCTCCAGGCCACAGCCCGCACTTGCCAGCCCAGGCATGCGGACAGCGGGTTCCAGGCATGGTACTTTCTAAAACCTCCCCTCCCATCTTTACAAAACAGGAGCTGCAGGTGGGAATGCCCTGACCCACCAGCGGGCTGTCTTCCCCACGGCAGGCTGCCATCCCAGGCCAGCTGCCTTGATGGCAGCCCAGGTCTGAGCTATTCACTGAGCTGCTCCCCTGTACACCTCACAGCCTCCGGAAGTCTGAGCTCTACACCTGAGCCTGGTGGAGGCAAGGACAGACCCCAGGCCCTGGGTATGTGCTAAGCACGTGATCTTCGGCTGAGGCTGGCCTCCACTGAACCTACCAGAGGAGTGACAAACAGGACAGACAGGCTGTGGCAAGTGCAGGCCACTTCCTGGGCTTAATGAGGGAGGTGCGGCCATGTCAGTCCCAATGCCCATCAAAGGACAGCTTAAAAATGGAGGGAATCCTGAGCACAGGTAGCGAGCATGAATGGTAACTGGAAGGTCCCATAAGCCCACCTAAGATAGGGATTTTCCAGGAAGCCAACTGAGGCAGAAGTTCAGAGAAAGTTGCTGCAATCAGGCTCCTACTGATATGGGCCACTAGCCTCAGTTTGTCTCCAGATGCTTCTACTGATACCAGCCACAGATCCACCTATGCCCTAATCCCCTATCTCCTTGTAAACTCACTTCCTGTGTGCCTGGGGTTAATACATCCATTCTGGGGACATTCTAATGCTGGTCATCCTAATCCTAACACAAGCAGGCCAGACGCCATGCCCAAAACAAACCCAACTTCATTTTCAACGGAGTCTTGACATTTTCTCCTCTCTACACCAAGTCTCCCCTCAAAATGACCCTAACAGTAACAAGACCCACTTCCCTCCCCATGGACCAAGGACTTGACCACATGGAGCTTCCTATACGTGGGTCAGGAAGGTTCTAGCCCCCTCACTAGAGAGGGCGGAGAAGATGGATGGCCAGTTTTAGGCGCCGGGCGAGGTGGACAGGTCTTTAATCCCAGCACTCGAGAGGCAGGCAGATCTCTGTGAGTTCAAGGCCAGCCTGGTCTACAGAGTGAGTTCCAGGACAGCTGGGGCTGCAGGGAGACCCCGCCTCAAAAAGACAAAATAGGTAGAATGTATGTTCTGTATATATGATAAGGGTGGCTCTAAGGCTCGGTGGACAGAGTGCTCCCCCAGGGTGCACCGGGCCCTGGTTCATCCCCAGCATCTCATGAACCATGTGTGGTATGGCAAGCCTGACATCCCAGGACCAGTGAAGTGGAGGCAGAAGAATCAGGAATTCGGGGTGACCCTTGGGTACACAGGAAACCCCTGAAACAACTAAGTAAACAATTAAAAAAGTATACACCAAAAGACTGGGAACTAGACAACCCAACTTGGTTTCCCCGAGCACGACTCCTCCGGGAAAAGTCTCAAGGTCCCATAACACTGGCTCCCCAGACCACTCACCCCAAGTTCCAGATCCCTTTACCTGAGTCCTTCCAATAGACCTATGGAAGCTGGTGAAGGATGCCCCCCGGGGAACCCTGCATTCACTGGCTTCCCAGATTCTCTACCAAATTAAGGAAAACTTAGGAAAACCACGTGTGGAACCCGATGTCGGAGCCACAGGACCGATCCGGACCACTTGACTAGACTCTCCAGCGGTCAACCCCTCCGACCGGAAGTGCCCCGGAAGCTCTTCCACAACCTGTAAACACCACCCCGGAGCCCCATACCCCGCTATCCGACGTGTAGAAACCTTCCCTGGGCTACCGGTACACACAACGAGGCAGTGCGGAACCGCGTTGACGACCTCACAAGGAACCGGAAACGACTCAGCAACCGCCGCGCGGCGAGCAACGCCAACTGGGCGCCGCCATCTTGGCTCCCGCGTGACCCGGACGGACGATATCAACGTTGCCTCACGGGGGGAACCCCTCATAGGACTGCGCAGAGATGTGATTCTTCGAGGTTCCTGTCCGCATCAGTGACATACTAGAACAAATAATCTTTCTCATTCTGAAAACTGTCCTTAAAGAGCTGGAAAAGTAACTTCCGCCTTCTCCGTAAGAAGAATCTTCTTTCCGGCTTCCCCCGTGCGGAAATATGAACGGTTTATTCCAACCCAAAGTTCATTTGCGGACTGCTAGGGAGCGCGAGTGCGCAGCGTCTAGGGGCGGGGTTATGCCCCAGGCGGGCGTGGCCAACTGTCTTAAGAATCCAGTGAGAGAGAGAAAAGTATCCAAGTACTTGTAGGGGCCAAGGAGATGTCTAAGCAAGTAAAGGCACTTGCCGCCCACCCTGTGGATAGCAGTTCGATCCTGTGATCCAACTTAGTGGAAGGACAGAATGATCTTGCAAGTTGACCTCTGACCACTAATTGTTTATGGAACCCACACGCACACAAGAACACATACATGCAGGCAAAACATTCACACACATAAAAACCAAAACAACTAGCCGGGCATGGTGGCACATGCCTTTGATCCCAGCACTCAGGAAGCAGAGCCAGGCGGATCTCTGTGAGTTCAAGGCCACCCTGGTCTACATACCGAGTTCCAGGCCAGCTGGGGTATAGGAGACCCTCTCTCAAGAAGACACACACACAAAAAATCCCCAGCATAAATCAGGCCTCAGGGAACTGTGACAGGGAGATGGGGAATTCAGGGCCATCCTCAGCTACACAGTGAATGTGGTCAATCTGTTTCCTCCCACCCAAAAGAAGTGAGGGGGGAGGTGGGCAGAGGCTAGGACACCCCCTCAGTAGCACATCTACCCAGTAAATACAACATCTTGGGTGCTATTGAAAAAATACATTAGTAGCCAGGCGTGGGAGGCTGAGGCAGGTGGATCTCTGTGAGTTCAAGGCCAGCCTGGTCTACAGAGTGAGTTCCTGGACAGCTGGAGCTACAGGGAGACCCTGACTCAAAAAGGAAAAAAGAAAAATGTAAATACGTGTTTCTTTTTTAAATTTTATTTATTTCTGTATGTGTATGAATGTACTGTCTGCATGCAGGTCTGTGCACCCGTGTTGTGCAATGCTGCGGAGGTTAGAAGAGGGTGTCAAATTCCCCTGGACCTGGAGTTTCAAACAGGTCTCAGCCACCATGAGGGTGCTGGGGATCAAACCCGGGTCCTCTGTAAGAGCGGTCGGCACTCTTAACCGCTAAGCCATCTCTAAATATGTGCTTTATCCAAGGTGCTGCTTATGAAGTGGCCTGCTTCTCACAGCTACTGACAGGCATCCTACTGGGTCATTAGAGACATGGGAAGTCTCCTTCCCAGATGAGCCTGCCAGAGTCTTGACCCAGAGTCTAATGTGGGGCTCTAAATGTGTGTAAACATTAAAGTGACCCACCTCAGAGCAGTGGTCACCAGAGCAGTCATTGTTCAAATGTGACATGAGTCTGAAGCAAGTGCAGGTGGTGAGTGGTGAGAAATGGCCCTCCTCTGACCAACCTCCAGCCCTGGCTGATGCATCACAACAATCTCTAACCCACCTTTTTCCTCATCAGAGACTCAGAATAGGCTTCTCCCTTCTTCCATTAGTAAAAACAGCCCAATTCCAGTCCCTTGTTCAGCCTTTCCATACCTTCTCTGCCTAGAAAACATTGACACCTCCTAACAGTGCAGAGACAGTAAGCCCCAGCCACCTCAAACATGCACATTCATCTTGCCCACATCCCTCTTACTGGCTCCAATATGTTTGCTGCATTCTTTTACTCAAAAACAACTCTCACACCTAAGGCCCAGCCGAATGACCAGATGGGATTGGGAATAAGGCAGGAGGGACCTTAAGCACCTGACAAATGCCAACTATTTCAATGGAGACAGCTACCAGGTATTATTTATTTTCTCTAACCCCATGTTGTTTACTTCAGGTGGAAAATTACCAATAATCACATACACGTGTAATTTCCATGCATGTGGAAATTACCACCACTCACACACATGCTTTCTCTTTTTCTTTTCAAGACAGGGCCTCCTTCAGCAAATCCTACTGGTGGGTGCCACCACCACCCACTCCAAGGGGAAACAAAAAAGTCCCACCAAAAACAAAACTGGCCCAAGGATCCATTTCCAGCCCTGAATCCATTTCCAGCCCTGGTCCATAGAGGTCTCAAAAAGATAATTCCAAAGCAAGCAAGTTACCTTTTTGAAAGTAAACACAAACCAAAATGGGGTCCTTAAACAGCCAACTCTAAGGCTGATTCCTATAAACAATTACCACCTGTTGTGAAGCATTTGAGAGACTAAGAGACAATAAATTTAGAGATGTCTATGGTATCCAGATTTTGGGCCTTTAAATGCATTTTTAAATACCAATTTTTGAAGTTTGCACGTGCATATCTAATCTGGCATGCCCAAATGAAATAATTCTGTGCACATAAAGGATTGAAACTTGAAGTGGCCACCTTGTTTGACAGAACCAACATGAGACAAATACAATAACTGAATTACAAATACACACACACACACACACACACACACACAAACTTAGACACATAGCAAGCTACATGAATCTTAGGGACATGGTTACCATAAACACAAGACATAGATACCACCTTTAAATCAAGGTAGATTTAGAATTTCTCATCCTGAGATCCCAGAGAATGAGAATGAAAGCAATCTCAGAGAACCAAGGTGAAAGCAGCAGAGAGAATAAGGGCCTGACAACAAAGACTATGCAGACACAAAGGGAAGAAATGCTGTGTGCACGGACCTGACCCCCTATCAGCCCCGGAGCCAGAAATCCGGACCCCACACTCGAATTCCAAATTGCTGAGGCAGACCCACTATTTGCACTCTAAAGCCTGAGGTGAACCCACTGTTTGCACTCTACCAGTGGAGAGCTGGATTGTCCCCCATCTCCACACTCAAGGAGCAGTCCTGCATCCAGTTTCTCCTATCCAAGCACCCCAAACCAGAAACTTGAGTTTAACCAAAATAACCAAAACCAAAGTAAAGTAAAAAGAAAATATTGAGCTCACTCTTATCCAAAAGACATGGCCAGCTGAAAGTCTCTAGTCCCTCAGGTGATCTTTGGGGGATCTCAGTGGGACCTCCAAGATGTTAGGGTTTGAGAATCCACACCAGACATACCAAAGGATGAAAAACCAAGACTTTATTTCAGGGGAAAAAGTAAACCAGCATGCTGGGGTGGGAGATAAAAGGCTCCAACTCGGATAACTTGGCTCGCAGGCCTTTTAGGGGAAGTTTAGTGGGGTTTGGGTAACTTCTAGCCTTATTGGATAATAGCAGAGTTACAGCTCATGGTTAGGTCAGCCCACCTGCCCCCACATACCAAAGGTTATCTTTAGACACAACCTTGGGACAGGAATGACAAATGTTAAGTCAGTCCACCTGTCCTCACATATCAACAGTTATCTTTAGACAAGTTTAAATTTTATTAGCTGTTCTTGAGGCCTCTAGCAACTGATTTTGAGCAATTGACCTTTTCCCTGAATTGGGCAGGTTCCAGTAATTGCTTAAAATGGCGGCTACACTCAAAATGGAGTCAGTGTGGGCCTCTCTTACACTCTGACCTGAATAGAAATGTTCCATTCATTTCTAAATTCCTTCCCAACATTTCTTCTCAAATTAATATCCATTTTTCCCTTCATGGTTCTAGCGATTTATCAGGGATTCATCTATGCTAGACACAGACTCTAGCACTATGTAATACCCCTGGATCAAACTTAATATTCTTTAAATCTTGAATTCCAGGAAACTTCAGTTGAGAAATTGGGGAAAGCATTACAATCATCCTATAAGAATTAAAGTTTAACATTCACTGTGGGCTGGGTTTAGTACTGCACGTCTTTAATCCCAGCACTCCGGAGGTAGAGGCAGGCAGATCTCTGTGAAATCAAGGCTACACTGGTCTACATAGTGNTTGCCTAAAATATACTTTAAAAATGGAGCCAGGCCAGGTGGCACATGCCTTTATTATTATTTTCTTTTTTAGTTTTTTCCTTTTTTTGGTATCTTTGGTATTTTGGGGTTTGGGGTTTTTTTTCATATTTTTGAGGCAGGGTCTCCTTTTTAGTACCATCTGCCCTAGAGCTCGCTCTGTAGACCAGGCTGGCCTTGAACTCACAGAGATCTGCCTACCTCTACCTCCCAAGTGCTGGGATTAAAGGCACGCATCACCAAGCCTGACTTACTTTTTTTTTTTTTTTGGTCTTTTTTTTTTATGTGTATGAATGTACTGTCTACATGTAGGTCTGTGCACCTGTGTTGTGCAATGCCGCGGAGGTCAGAAGAGGGTGTAAGATTCCCCTGGAACTGGAGTTCTCCTGGAATTGGAGTTACAGACGGTTCTCAGCCGCCATGTGGGTGCTGGGGATCGAAACCAGGTCCTCTGCAAGAGCAGTCGGCGCTCTTAACCACTAGGCCATCTTTCCAGCTCCCTTTTTTTTGGTCTTTTTGAGACAGGGTCTCCCTTTTAGTCCCAGCTGGCCTGGAACTCGTTCTGTAGACCAGGCTGGTCTTGAACTCACAGGGATCCGCCTGCTTCTGCCTCCTGAGTGCTAGGATTAAAGGCATGTGCTTAAAGACGGTTTTTAGCTGCCTTGTGGGAGCTGGGAATTGAACCCGGGTCCTCTGCAAGAGCAGTCAGTGCTCTTAACCACTGAAGCATCTCTCCAGCCCTGAGATTTACTTATTTTTAATGAGCGTTTTTCCTTCATTTATGTAAGTGCACCTGTGAAGACCAGCAGGTGGGGTAGGTCCCCTGAAGACCAGCAGGTGGGATAGGTCCCCTGAGGACCAGCAGGTGGGGTAGGTCCTCTGAAAACCAGCAGGTGGGGTAGGTCCTCTGAAGACCAGCAGGTGGGGATAGGTCCCCTGAAGACCAGCAGGTGGGGTAGTTCCCCTGAAGACCAGCAGGTGGGGTAGGTCCCCTGAAGACCAGCAGGTGGGGTAGGTCCCCTGAAGACCAGCAGGTGGGGTAGGTCCCCTGAAGACCAGCAGGTGGGGTAGGTCTTCTGAAGACCAGCAGGTGGGAATGGGTCCTCTGAAGACCAGCAGGTGGGGTAGGTCCTCTGAAGACCAGCAGGTGGGGATGGGTAGGTCCTCTGAAGACCAGCAGGTGGGGGTAGGTCCTCTGGAAGGGGAGTCACAGACCTTGGTAGCCACTATGTAGCTGCTGGGAGTGGAACCCAGGTCCTCTGTGAGAGTAGCCAGTGGTGTTAACCACTGATTCACCTCTCAAGCCCTTAAAATTTTCAATGCAGCAGTCTACTGTCTCCAGCAGAGGTTCACCACTTCACTCAGTTCTTTGACCCAGTCTTTCTGCTGCTGTTGTTGTTGTCTCCAGTTTGCATCACTCCAAAATATGCACATATGCATGCCACATATATCATAGGTTTTAGCATCTTCAAGCTTACGATTTTTTTTTTTCTTTATTAGGCTGAAAGATATCATGTTTGAAGGGTCCTCCTTGGCAAGCCCAAACCACTATCAGTTCTGCCCTTGTGTTCCACACTGGGGTTTTCTCTTCCCATGGTCACCAAATGAGGTCCAGTAAGTACCACATCCTGTCTTGATATTCCTGTACTGGTCTCCATGATACAGCCTGGGTAGTTCAACAATGGCAGTCTATACTCTCAAGAGGCAGAAACCCCAGTAAGTAGCTCAGTCCACAAGCTGGATGTCTCAGCAGTCCCCATCTGGCACTGAAAGTTTGGAGGATTTGGAGGATTTGGGGGATTCTTGGGGAGACATGAGTCTTCAGTCCATATTGCAAGGTTGAAAAGCTGTGTCTCATGTCTTTGAAGGATGGCAAAAGCAGTGGTAGCCACAGGGTAGCTGCACTTGCCAGTAAGACAAGCAAAACAAATGTGCTCTTTTGTCTTAAGATCTCAAGTTTTATACCTGAAGTACAATTTCTCAGGCCTTACTAATTATTTCTGGTTATACTTTCCTTTTAGATGTTTAAGGCCAAACAGCCCAGATTAACCGAGGTTTTTGTTTTCTCAAGGTCAGTTGAGGATCTGGTCCTCAGGGGTCACTCATGTTTTGGAGGGGGGCAGGGAGACCCTGGCTCATTTTGGCTTTTCATTTACCAGTTCCATTCACTTGGAGGACAAAAATCAAATCTTGCTAGACCAGGCTTCCCTTTTTGAAGCATGAGCAGACTTTCTTCTTTATAGACTGGACACTGGCTGATGTTCCATTAGTGGATCTTCCAGACCTCCCTGCACAGGATGACTCACATTGCAGGACAACTCAAGAGATGCCCCCCCCCAGTGCATAGTCCCCTGAGACTTAGTTGACCTCTGAGGGCAAGGAACAAAATTATCCCTTAAGACCCTTGGCCAAATTAGTATGGGCATCAAGTAATTAAGTATGGTTGTTAATCACCCAGAAAGGCTAAGTTACACCAGCCTGATACTTTTAACTACTGTATAATATTTTAGAAAAGGCTTGGACAAAAGCTCAAGCAGCCTTGTATAAGAAATACTAAGAAGCATCCTAGCACTTGGGAGGCAGAGGCAGGCGGATCTTTGTGAATTCAAAGCCAGCCTGGTCTACAGAGTGAGTTCCAGGTCAGCTGGGGCTACAGGAAGACCCTGTCTCGAAAAAGACCAAAAAAAAAAAAGCATTCCCATGAAATACTGTGGTTAGACATGTCATGACATACTAGTTTTTTCCTCATTCTTTTGATCTTATATTACTCTAAAATATGCATATATACTATCCGCCCATATACCAAAAATTCCTAAGTCTGAAAATAAATGGTAGCTTAGTTCTAGAACCTGGTCAATCTTTTTGTATTTGTTGAGTTTTTTTTTTTTTCTGTGTCCCAGTATGTGGTCGATTTTGTTGACTGTTCCATTGGGTGCTGAGTAGAAAGTGTATTCTCTGGTATTTTGGTGGAATATTCCGGAGATGTTTTTGAGGTTTATTTGGTGTGTCATATCACTCAGTTCAGATGTCTCTGTCCAAAGGGCTCAGTGGGGTATTGAAGTCCCCTACTATGAGTGTGCTGGGGATAATCTGTGCCTTGAGGTCCTGGAGAATTTTCTTTATAAAGTTTGGTGCACCAGAGTTTGGTGCATGTATATTCATGATTGTGAAATCATGGTCAATTGTTCCTTTGATAAAGATGCAATGGCCCTCTGTCTCTTCTGATTTCTTTTACTTTGAAATCATTTTGTCGGATATTGAAAGAGCAACTCCTGCTTTCTTTTTGGTACCATTTGCTTGGAATTTTTTTTTTCCCCATCCTTTCACCTTAAGTTGGTGCCTATCCTTGAGATTGAGATGGGTTTCTTATAGACAACATATAGATAGGCTCTGTCTCCTAATCCATTCTCCCAGTCTAAGTCTTTTGATTGGGGAGTTTAGTCCATTAATATTTAAGGTTATAATTGAAAGATGTGAAAAAAAATGAAAAAATGAAAAAAAAAAAAGATGTGTGTTGCTTCCTTTCACCTCATTTGCATTTTTGGCCTAGGTTTCTACTTCTGCAGTTATGCTTTTATTAATTTCTCTAAGTGCCTGGGGATGGTTGCTGCTCTCTTCTGTCCTTTGAATTACTTCCAGTGTTCTCTGAAGGGTTGGTTTTCTGGACATGTACTCTATCATCGTGTTTATGTCATGGAAGATTTTTCTCTCTCCTTCAACTATAATTGACATTTTTGCTGGGTATAGTAACCTGGGTTGGCATCT
This sequence comes from Rhizomys pruinosus, assembly GCA_009823505.1. NCBI lineage: Eukaryota > Metazoa > Chordata > Mammalia > Rodentia > Spalacidae > Rhizomys > Rhizomys pruinosus. The sequence goes on along the minus strand of VZQC01004073.1, from coordinate 1,073,463 downwards.
ATAGTCCTTTAACACTGGGAATGCTTTGCTCCATGTTCTTCTTGCCTTCATAGTTTGGACTGAAAAAATCAGTTGTAATTCTGATGGGTTTCCCCTTGTATGTAACTTATTTTTCTCTTGTGGCTTTCAGAATTTTGTCTTTGTTTTGGGCATCTAGCGTTTTAACTATGATACGACATGGGGAGTTTCTTTTCTGATCTTGTCTGTTTGGAGTTCTGTGTGCTTCTTGTGTTTGGGTTTATCTTTTTTTAGTTTGGGGAAATTTTCATCTATTACTCTGTTAAATTTTAAATTAATTAATTTGGTGTTTTCAAGACTTGGTCTTTTCAAGACATGGTCTCCCTGTAGCCCCAGCTGTCCTGGAATTGCTCTGTAGACCAGGCTGGCCTTGAACTCACAAAGATCCGCCTGCTTCTGCCTCCCAAGTGCTAGGATTAAAGGCGTACGCCACCACGCCTGGCTTAAATTATATTTATTGTGTGTGCATGCACTTGCTGGTCTCTTCTGCCCTTCCACCCTGTGTGTTTTGAGATTTGAATTCAGGTCGTTAGGCTTGGCAGGAAGTCTCTTTACACTGTGAAACATCTCGCTTGTACTCTGGCCCCTACTTATATTTTTGGGTTGTTTAGTTTTGTTTTTGAGACCTGTGTCTCCCTATAGCCCCAGATGGCTTGGAACTTGCTATGTAGCTCAGGCTAGCCTCCATCTTAGAGATCTGCCTGTCTCTGCCTCCCCAGTGCGTGCACCACCACCCCCAGCTGCTGTGTGCATTTTGGGCCTACACCTTCTTGTGGCGTATTCTCAGCTGAATAAAGCTGAATGTGCATTGCGTGTCTCATTCCTGTTATTTTATGGAAAAGCTGAGGCTGGAGAATTGCTTTCAGCTCCAGGCCAGTCTGGACTAAATAGGGAGATCCTGTCTCAAAAGAACAGGTGAATAATAAGCAAACAAATGTGTGTAGTTGAAGGAAAGAACGACTGTATCAGTGCCTGGGAGCCATCTGGAGAGGTAATTTGTTGAGGAAATGTATGAACGCAGCTCCACGCAAGCACCGCCTCCCCAACTCATCAAACAGGAGCCACGCCCTCCTCGGAACGGTGTTTTTTAAAGTTATTTTCTCCACTCCACCCGCACAGCACTTTCAGGTCCACAGCCAACCGTGGTTGCCCCAGGCAACGCGTGCCGCCTGGCTTCCTGTGTTGATTTGAATCCTTAAGTACGTCCCATCCTCCCGAGCTGCTCCGCGCCAAGCCGCGCAGGCGCATTAGACCTGAATGGGCGCGAGCACGGGATGGAGTAGGGGTGGCGCAGGCGCAGTGAGGGCGTATCCAAGCGCTCCCATAGTGCAGGGGGTCGGCCCCCGCGCTGCGTGGGCGTGAGGATGGGGAGTCTGAGAGGCGTGGCCTATGAAATCCGCCCTGGTTGGGTGGATTGGAGGGGCGTGGCTTCCTGACTCGAGGATGTGGCGCCGCTGGAGGTTGGCGCGTGCGCTGTGTGAGGCGTGTTGTGGGAGTGGTTGGGCGTGGCTTCTGTTCTCAGGGCCCCGGGGCGTGGTTAGGGTGGATGGGCGGGTCTTGTGCAGGGGCGGGGCCTGTGCTGACCTTGGGGCGGGGCCTGGGCACGGAGCTGGGCGCGGACGCGCGCGCGGCCTGCGGGACAGACGGAGGAGCCGGGCGCCGCCATATTAGCGACCGCGGAGGCCGGGGGATTGCCGTGAGCGGTGGCGGCGGAGCCTGGCGAAGCTGCGTGGCTTCCGGGCTGGCGTGGCGCCTTCCTTGGACCCGCGGGAATCGGGGGGGCACCGGCGGACACCTGCGGGCGACGGGAGCGAGGCAGGTGAGGACGCCGGCGACGCGGGGACCCGCCCCCTGGCCGACACTGTCCATCCCCCGGGATTCAGCGACTATCTGAACCTGAACCTCACATCCCAGAGACGCCCCGACACCCGTCCTGTCCATCACAGTCCTGAGCCTGCTGAGAGCCCCACTGGTAGCCGTGCACCCCCACATCCAGGGCATTCCCCTCCAGTTGCTCCCCCAAACTGCATTCCTACCCGGAACCCCAAGTCAGGCCCTGTGTCCACCTTACATGTGCACCTGGCGCCCTCGCCCTGACCTCACTGTGTCCATCACCTGCTCGGACACCCGCTGGGAGCCGTGAATCCCCAAATTCAGGACATTCTACTCCACTGCTCCCCTAAATCCCCCAGAACTGCACACACATCCTCAAACCCCAGGTTAGGCCCTACATCACCCCAGCCCGGGCCGCCAGCATCTAGCACTTCCTCCTTCCCATCCCTGCGTTGAACCCCTCTTGAAGTGTGCACCCCCAGTCCAGGGCATCCTCCCTCGTGCTGCTCTCAGAATCCCAGTGCTACAAACCCACCTTGAACCCCAGGCCTCTGCACCCCATTGACTTTCAAATCACAATCTTTCTGCCTCAGACCCTCCCCACATCCCAGCTGCACCCTCAGATCTGAGTCACTCCCGTAAAATGCAGTCGGAAACCCGGAAATGGATGGATCCTCAGATTGCTGGGATCTGTTCTGTATGGGACATCATCTTTGGATGCCGGGGTCACAGAGTAAGGTGCCCATTGTCCCCTCCCTGTTATCGAAGCTCTGACAGGTGCTTGGACCAGTCCATCCCACATCCAAGTGTTTCCCATCTGAGGGGATACCTGGCCTGTACCTCCAGGTGTGTTTTGTGTGTCCCCAAACCTGTAGATCTGAAACTCCACTGTGTCCCCAGATGCAAGCCCAGGTTCCTCCAGTCGTCCACATACCCTGGACTCAGAGCCACCATCCCTGCCTATCCGTACCTGTCTTCATATCGGCTCTCCAGACACACCCTCTATCGGTACCCTGGCTGAATACCTATTTTACTTTTTCTCCTTATTTCTCACCCAAAATTCACCCCCTCCTAAAGTGGCGGTTCAGCAGTTAAGAACGCTGGCTGCTGGCAAGGGTGTGAGTCTGGTTGTGTTTGGCAGTAGGAGGGAGACTTGACTCTCAGTAGCAGGTCAAGAGCTGGGCCTGCCCTGTACTTTTTTTTTTTTTAATTTTTTTTTTAATTTTATTTATTTATTGTATGTGTATGAATGTACTGTCTGCATGCAAGTCTGTGCACCCGTGTCGTGCAACGCCGCGGAGGTCAGAAGAGGGTCTTGGATTCCCCTGGAACTGGAGTTCTCCTGGAATTGGAGTTTTAGACGGTTCTCGGCCGCCATGTGGGTGCTGGGGATCAAACCCGGGTCCTCTGTAAGAGCGGTCGGCGCTCTTAACCGCTAGGCCATCTCTCCAGCCCTGCCCTGTACTTTTTGTTGTGTGCTGCTGGGATGGAGCCCAGGGCCTTTGGACATGCCAAATAGTAGCTCGTATTCCAGTTAGGGCCCTGGACTTCACTGGGGGGTTCTAGGTTCACTCTGCCGCTGAGCCATGCCCTCTTCCTCCTTTTAAAAAAAGAGATTTATCTATTTTGATGTTTGTGTGTTTGTGTTGGTATGTACATGTGAATGTATTGTATACAGAGGTCAGAAGAGGGCACTGGATCCTCTGAACTGGAGTTACCATGTGTGTGTGTGTGTGTGTGTGTGTGTGTGTGCAGGGAACTGAACCTGGATCCTCTGCAAGACAGCCAGTATTCTTTTTTTTTATTATTTTTTATTTATTTCAGTATGTGCATGAATGTACTGTCTGCATGCAGGTCTGTGCACCCGTGTCGTTCAATGCCGCGGAGGTCAAAAGAGGGTCTCGGATTCCCCTGGAACTGGAGTTCTCCTGAAATTGGAGTTTCAGACAGTTCTCGGCCGCCATGTGGGTGCTGGGGATCGAACCCAGGTCCTCTGCAAGAGCGGTCGGCGCTCTTAACCGCTAGGCCATCTCTCCAGCCCCCCACAGCTAGTATTCTTAACTGCTGAGCCAACTCTCTAGGTCCACCTTCTTATTCAAAAAATTTGAGGGGGGCGGGTAGGAGTGAAGGCACACGCCTCTAATCCCAGCATTCAGGAGGCAGAGGCAGGTGGAGCTCTGTGAGATCAAAGCTAGCCTGGGCTACATAGAGACCCTGTCTCAAAAGAGTTGGCTTTTGGTTTTGTGGTGTGCACAGGTGAGTGTGCAGAGTAGACAGAAGGGGATGGCAGGTGTGCACAGATGAGTGTGCGGAAGATACAGGGGATGGCAGGTGTGCACAGGTGAGTGTGCAGAGCAGACGGGATGGCAGGTGTGTACAGGTGAGTGTGCAGAGTAGACAGAAGGGGTGGCAGGTATGCACAGGTGAGTGTTCAGAGCAGACAGAAGGGGATGGCAGGTGTGCACAGGTGAGTGTGCAGAGCAGACAGAAGGGGGTGGCAGGTGTGCACAGGTGAGCACAGAGCAGACGGGATGGCAGGTGTGCACAGGTGAGTGTGTAGAGCAGACGGGATGGCAGGTGTGCACACGTGAGCGTGCAGAGTAGACAGAAGGGGTGGCAGGTGTGCACAGGTGAGTGTGCAGAGTAGACAGAAGGGGATGGCAGGTGTGCACAGGTGAGCGCAGAGCAGACGGGATGGCAGGTATGCACAGGTGTGTGTGCAGAGCAGACGGGATGGCAGGTGTGCACAGGTGAGTGTGCAGAGTAGACAGAAGGGGTGGCAGGTGTGCACAGGTGAGTGCAGAGCAGATGGGATGGCAGGCGTGCACAGGTGAGTGTGCAGAGCAGAGGGGATGGCAGGTGTGCACAGGTGAGTGTGCAGAGCAGACAGAGGGGATGGCAGGTGTGCACAGGTGAGTGCAGAAGAGACGGGGTGGGAGGTGTGCACAAGTGAGTGTGCAGAGCAGACGGGATGGCAGGTGTGCACAGGCGAGTGCAGAGCAGACAGAGGGGATGACAGGTGTGCACAGGTGAGTGTGCAGAAGAGACATAAGGGGGTGGCAGATGTGCACAGGTGAGTGTGCAGAGCAGACGGGGATGGCAGGTGTGCACAGGTGAGTGCAGAGAAGATGGGATGGCAGGTGTGCAAGAGTGAGTGTGCAGAGCAGACGGGATGGCAGGTGTGCACAGGTGAATGTGCAGAGCAGACAGAAGGGGATGGCAGGTGTGCACAGGTGAGTGTGCAGAGCAGACGGGATGGCAGGTGTGCACAGGTAAGTGTGCAGAGCAGACGGGATGGCAGGTGTGCACAGGTGAGTGCAGAGCAGACAGAAGGGATGGCAGGTATGCACAGGTGAATGTGCAGAGCAGACAGAAGGGGATGGCAGGTGTGCACAGGTGAGTGTGCAGAGCAGACGGGATGGCAGGTGTGCACAGGTGAGTGTGCAGAGCAGACGGGATGGCAGGTGTGCACAGGTGAGTGTGCAGAGCAGACAGGGGATGGCAGGTGTGCACAGGTGAGTGCAGAGCAGACGGGATGGCAGGTGTGCACAGGTGAGTGTGCAGAGCAGACGGGATGGCAGGTGTGCACAGGTGAGTGCAGAGCAGACGGGATGGCAGGTGTGCACAGGTGAATGTGCAGAGCAGACAGAAGGGGGTGGCAGGTGTGCACAGATGAGTGTGCAGAGCAGACAGGGGATGGCAGGTGTGCACAGGTGAGTGCAGAGCAGACAAGGGGATGGCAGGTGTGCATGGGTGAGTGTGCAGAGCAGACAGAAGGGGGTAGCAGGTGTGCACAGGTGAGTGTGCAGAGCAGACAGAGGGAATGGCAGGTGTCCATTCCCTCCCTCTCTACCCCAGTCCCTTGACACAGGATCTCACATTGAACCTGGAGCTGGGCTGGAGATGAGCCAGTTCCAGACATCAGCCTGCCCTAATCCCCCACTGCGCTGGGGTTCCAGGCACTGCATGGGGGTTGGGGAACCAGTCTGTGCTACATAGCAGTAAGATTGTCCAGGGAGGGAGGGCGGGAGGTCTTCCAAGGTGGAGCTTATTGCTGGTCCCTCTGCTTTGAGGCTGCCTAGTCGTCCTTGCTCCCACTCCTGGGGGCTGGAGACGGATGCCACACCACAGTCTGACAGTGTTTCCTGAGCTTGCTTTGAGGTTTATCCATTGGCCGAACCAGCCTCTCTCCCTCATTGAGCACCTTATTGGAGGAGGGAGGTTGTGCAGCTTTTAAAAATGTGTCTGTTGCCAGGCATGGTGGCGCACGCCTTTAATCCTAGCACTTGGGAGGCAGAGGCAGGTGGATCTTTGTGAGTTCAAAGCCAGCCTGGTCTACAGAGTGAGTTCCAGGACAGCTGGGGCTACAGGGAGACCTGTCCTTGAAAAAGACCCAAAAAAAAAAAAAAAAAAAAAAAAAAGCTGTCGTATGTCACATGGCGTACAGTGCCCCCAAAGGCAGAAGAGGGCACTGGATCCCTGAACCAGAATTAGTGGGTTGGTGTTGTGAGCTTGCCTTGTAGGGCAAACCAGGCTCCTCAGCAAGAGCAGAGCTCTTACCCTTTGAGCCAGTCTCCAATACCAAAGGTTTTTGGGTTATTTTTGACACAGGTTGCCGGTGGTGCCAGGTGGTCCTGGAACTCACTTTAGCGTATGATGGGCCTTGATCTCACAGATATCTGCCTGCCTCTTGCCCCGAGTGTTGGGATGAGAAAAGCTTGTGCATCATGCTGGGGTTTCACGTTCTCAGGATGTTTGTTAACATTCGTGTGTGTGTGTGTACAACAAAATCTGAAGTAGAGGAAATAAAATTTATTTATTTGTTGTTTGGTTTGTTTCAACTGGTTTGTTGGGACAGGGTCTCCCTGTAGCCCCAGCTGTCCCCTGGAACGTCACTCGGTAGCCAGGGTGGCTTGAACTCACAGAGATCCGCCTGCTCTCTGCCTCCTGAGATGTTGTGAGGAAGTAAAGGTGTGCGACCCCCCAAACGCGCTGCTCAGAGTCATAGGTTCTCTGCTCCAGAATGTGGTTCGGGGATCAAACCCAGGTTCCTCAGGCTGGTGGTCCCGTCGCCAGCCGAGCTCCTCACTGCTCCCCTTCCTCTTCTCTTCTTCCCTCACTCTGTGGCTGGCCGTCTCCCTGGGGTGCTGGGGCAATGGACCTAGGGACCTTTCTCGAGCAGTGTGAGCTGAAGTCCCCTGCTCCTGTCCCATGGAATCCCTCCCCCAGAGTGATTTGTCCCTGGTACTTATGTGTTGTGACCACCATGAGGTGTGCCCTCTAAGCCAGGAAAGAGTGGTCAGCTGTGGAGGCCAGAGCCTGAAGTTGCTTGGGGGACTGGGGATTCAGGGACAGGTTGCCATTGGGCTCGTTAGCCCTGAGGACCACTCTGCACCTGAGGTTGCTGGGTGATGTCTGGGGATAGGTGATACTGGGCAAAGGCTGGGGACAGATCACTTTGACTAGGAAGCTGCTGGCATGGGGTGTTTGGAGACTGGTGACACCACTCAGTTCCCCGTAGGTCTGTGTATAATCCCTAGCCAGCTAGTCCTAGCCCTGGGCTCCCTTGGGACCACAGAGGGCAGCAGGGCAGTCCTCTGGGCATCTGGTGCTGCCAGGGTTCCTGTGCCCTCTGGGAGGACCCAGGCCCTCAGGCACAGGTCACCACAGACATGAAAGGTACCAGGTCCACAACATAGGTCCTCTCCGGGGTGCTGCCATCTTGTTACCACTGGAGCCCAGAGCCCTGTGGGGATGGACAGCTCTGCAGGCTGCTGAGGGGTAAGATGTGGGTGGAAATAGTGAGTGGAATGAGGATAAGATGGATAAGTGGATGAGGGATGATATGGATGGTGTGATGGATGGATGAGAGGATGGATGCGTGGATGATGGATGGATGATGCTGGATGCGGTGGAGTGGACTGTGGAGTGGATGAAATGATGGTGACTGAGCTGGATGACTGGTGGTGTGGCGTGGGTGGATGTGGTGGGTGATGACCTGGACTAGTGGATGTTGATGATGGCCGGTGCTGTACGGAATGCTGATCGTGAATGAGTTCGTGGTGACTGGTGAGAATCGGATGATGACGGGTGTGCGTTGAGTGACGTGGCCACTGAGTGCTGCCGGGTGATGCTGTGGCGGCTAGTGGCGGGTACGGTGATGCGACTGGATGATGGATGGATGATGATGCTGAGATGTATCCTGGTGCTGCGATGTTGGTGACTGGATGGATGACACCTGGGTGGCGGAGCGGCTGGGGCTGAGTGGATGTGGAGATGGGTGCGGGGACTGGATGCTGGGGGGTGATGATGGCGGATGGTGGGTGGAGATGATGATGTACTGTGCTGCTGAACTTCGTTGGTGTGGATGCGTGATGGCTAGTGGTGGCTTAGAGGTGGAGGGTGTAGAGACTGCGCATGCTAGCTGCGGTGAGGTCGGATGAGTCGGCGATGACGTGGGTGTGGTGTTATTGGATGGGTGGTGGATGGATGCAACATGGGTGGGTGGGTGGATTTTGGATGGTGATGATCACGCCGATGGGTGGTGGTTTTCCACGCAACTGGTCTTGGCTTGGTGGAAGCACGCGCGAGTGCTGGGACCTCCAGTTCTGCGTGGTCCTGTGTCTGCAGCTACTGCCCTTTGACTCCAGGCCTGGGGTGTTGGGGGCCATGGATACTTCCCAGGAAGCCTGAAGGTTCCATTCCTTCTCCCTAGAAGGTCAGCTGAGGACCTGTCACGTGCCTGTCTTGGAGGCTCTAGCAGTGGTCACCACTTACCGACCAGAACCTTCTTTGGGTCCAGTCATGCTGACCATTCTGAGACCCTTTACCCCGTCCCTAGGTCCACAGGCCGGGGCCTCGATGTGTACAGATGAGCCTGAGGCCCTCGTGCAAAGCTGCTCCTGCAGAGCTGCTAGACACTGGGGTAGGGGGTGCGGAGGTGGCCAAGTTTGTTTCCAGCTCTTTCTGTCCCCTTCCTGTCAGAGCCTCTGGCCACTGCTGCAGATGGGGACAGGAATGGGTGGCTGAAAGATGTGTCCAAGGCCCCCAAGGAGGAGGCACGTGGGGTCACCCTGACACTAATAGGCATTTGTCTTTGGAATTCTTGTGGTACAGGTGAGAAGGCAAATCGGGAATCCCCAGATCCTGGGGTACAGCAAGTTGGCCACACCCCTGTGTCAGGCAGGTCCAAGTCATCAGGAGCCCCCACCCTAGGGCCCCAGGGGGTGTGGACAGCGAGTTCTCCATTGCACATGGCCCTGAGACCCTGACCCCAAACACAGGGTCCCTTTGGGAGCGGCATACAGGGGCACATGCATTTCTGTCCCTTTGGGAGCGTCATATAGGGTACATGCATTTCTGTCCCCTGGGGCACCCATACAACCCAGCCTTCCAGGCCCCCTGGCCTTGTGTGTGGTTCCCCAAGGCCAGTGAACATGTTCCTAGCTCGCTGTGCCTCCCTTGCCTCCCAGTCTTCCCCATCTCTGTCCTGCAGCACGATCATCAGCCTTGGGGACGTGTCCAGTTGAGGCTGAAGCACGGGTTAGGTGAAGCTGTCTGCCACCACCTTCCTGCACCTCCCCTGTTGAGTGTTGCCTTTAACTGGAAGTCTCCTGACCCTGGGACACTGGGTGACATCTGGGGATGGGTGTGGCTGTCAGGACTGGGAGCTCCTGATCCAGAGTGGGTGGAGGCCGGGGTTGCTGCTCAGCACCCACAGAAAGTGACCAGGGGACCCCAGTCTCAGTCAGATGGTCACATGGTGGGTCCCTAGGCTTGGTCACTAGCTGTGCCTTTCCTTGTGTTCCTTGAGACATACCAGCCTTGGGGACCAGTTTTTCCAGATCTTTGGCCCCTGCACTGTATAACAGGCTGCAAGCTCCTGCCCTGGGGAGCTTCCTGTGCAGGAGCCCAAGGGCCATGTGTGCCCATGCATGGACATCATGTGTGGAGGGAGGCTGAGGTTCCTGCTGGCCTCAGGCCTTCCTTAGCCTCCTTGCTGGGCTGGGCCAGGCGCTGCCTGTGCAGAGGACATCTTCCCCCAGCTGCAAGTCCTGAGGCCCCTAACCTCAGACCCTGGGGGTAACCAGGGCCAGGCCCCTGGGGAACACAGTCAGGACACAGCTCCTGAGGGTCAGGTCAGTCTAGGCTCACAAGGTTTGGGGGACCAGGCAGGCAAGGGCCTGGGTCTGGGGTCAGGGCAGAGGGGAAGATTCCACCCTGCGTTTACTGTAGATGAAGAGCAAGTAGAGGCCCTGCCTTGAGCTCAGAAGAGCTGAGCAGGGGACACTGACAGGGGTGGGGGCAAGCCTACCCCACCAGACATAGGACAGAGGAGCCGGGCCGCCGGTAGTCCCACAGTGGCCTGTGGCCAGTCTGGGTTGGCGCTTGGCTCCATCTCCTGGGACCTACTTGTCCTCCTTTTTATTGCACTTTCTGAGTGTGTCCCACTATTTGACACTTCTGACTCCTGGGCCTCTTAGAGCCCAGCACTGCCCTGGGTCACCAGGCTCTTCCTCAGCCCCTCCCTTTGTTAAGTTGCTAAGGTGTTTCCTGGGCCACACACACGAAGGAAATAGCAGCGGGGTCCAGCCTGCCTGGTGGCCTCGTTTGAGAGCATGTGAAAGCCGTGGAGAGGGCATGGGCTGAGGGCCTCAGCAGGAGAAGCCTGCTTGACTGTGGACGGCGCGTCTGTCCCCTCCCATGGCTGTGGAGGGCGTCTGTCCACTCCCGTGTGCCAGGTAGACCTGTGAGCCCTGGGCCTCAGGCCCCTGTCCACATAAAACTTTATTTACAAAATACCCACTGATTTTTGAGCACCTGTGGGCTCCACTCCTGTTGGGTGCTGCCATTGTCCTTGTGAGGCTGTCACAGGGCTTCAGGGCAGGCAGAGGCTGTTGTCCTGTCCCCAGGATGCAACTGCGGCCCTGGCTTTCCACTTGGCTGCCACCCACCACACAAGGCTTCCTTCTTCCTAGGCTGAGAGACACTGAGCCAGTGTTTCCCGCTTGGCTCCTGTGGTCCCCCGTTGAATCCTGGTCCTGAGTCCTTATCGGCCCATACTGGAGGCTGAGGGAGGCAGAAGGGAGGCAGGAGAATTATAGAGTCAGGTCGGGCGGAAGGATGCCTAGTGCGTTGGTTAAGAGCGCCGACCACCCTCTTTTGCAGAGGACCCGGGTTTCATCCCCACACCCAATGTGCGGCGAGAAACCGTCTGAAACTCCAATTCCAGGATAACTCCAGTTCCAGGGAATACCGACACCCTCTTCTGACCTCCGCGGGCATGGCATGACACGGGTGCACACCTACAGCAGACAATCACTCGTCAAATACAAAGAAAATAAATAAAATGAGAAAAAAAAAAAAGAGTGTCAGGGGTCATCCTCAGCTACATACAGGATTGGAGGGCAACCTGGTCTACATGCAACCTTGCGATGCAAAATTGTCCTCTCCAGTGTGGCGTTCTTCACGACCTGGGGTGCGGCTGCACCCTCAGCCCCGCTGACCTTGCCAACCCCGCTGACCTTGCCAACCCCGCTACCTGACCCGACTGCTGACCCCCACCTGCCATGGACCAGGACTATGAGCGGAGACTCCTGCGGCAGATTGTCATCCAGAATGAGAACACAGTGCCCAGCGTGAGTAACTGCCTGTTACCTCTTCCATCACCTGGCCACCCATCCCTCCATCACTCCCGATGTCTCCCCACCATCATTCGTCATCCCATCCACTTCCCGTCTGTTACTGTCTGTCCCCCCACCCTGCCCCCACCCCACATCACCCTGTCCATCCCCTAGTGATGCAGTCCCTCCTCAGGTGTCTGAGATGCGCAGGACGCTGACACCCGCCAACTCCCCTGTATCGTCGCCCAGCAAGCATGGGGACNAAAAAAAAAAAAAAAAAAAAAGCGTCTGTATGTCACATGCGTACAGTGTCCCCAAAGGCCAGAAGAGGGCACTGGATCCCTGAACCAGAATTATGGGTGGTTGTGAGCTGCCTTGTAGGAGCCAAACCCAGGCTCTCAGCAAGAGCAGAGCTCTTACCCTTTGAGCCAGTTCTCCAATACCAAAGTTTGTTTGGTTATTTTTTGACACAGGGTTTCCCTGTGGTGCCAGGTGGTCTGGAACTCACTATGTAGCTTAGGATGGCCTTGATCTCACAGATATCTGCCTGCCTCTGCCTTCCGAGTGTTGGGATTAAAAGCTTGTGCCATCATGCCTGGGTTCAGTCTCAGGATGTTTTACATTCTTGTGTGTGTGTGTACACATCTGAAGGTCAGAGGGAAATTTATTTATTTGTTTGTTTGTTTGTTTAATGGTTTTGTTGGGACAGGGTCTCCCTGTAGCCCCAGCTGTCCTGGAACTCACTCTGTAGACCAGGGTAGCCTTGAACTCACAGAGATCCGCCTGTCTCTGCCTCCTGAGTGTTGGGATTAAAGGTGTGCGCCACCACGCTCTGCTCAGAGTCATAGGTTCTCTGCTCCCAGCATGTGGGTTCTGGGGATCAAACCCAGGTCCTCAGGGCTGGTGTCCTCTTCGCCAGCCGAGCTCTCACTGCTCCCCTTTCCTTCTCTTCTTCCCTCCCTTCTGCCGTCTCCTGGGGTGCTGGGCATGGACCTAGGCCTTTCTCGAGCAGTGTGAGCTGGAAGTCCCCTGCTCCTGTCACCATGATCCCTCCCCCAGAGTGGATTTGTCCCTGGTACTTCTGTGTTGTGACCACCATGAGGTGTGCCCTCTAAGCAGGAAAGAGGTGCTCAGCTGTGGAGGCCAGAGGCTGAAGTTGCTGGGGGACTGGGGATTCAGGGACAGGTTGCCATTGGGCTCGTTAGCCCTGAGGACCACTCTGCACCTGAGGTTGCTGGGTGATGTCTGGGGATAGGTGATACTGGGCAAAGGCTGGGGACAGATCACTTTGACTAGGAAGCTGCTGGCATGGGGTGTTTGGAGACTGGTGACACCACTCAGTTCCCCGTAGGTCTGTGTATAATCCCTAGCCAGCTAGTCCTAGCCCTGGGCTCCCTTGGGACCACAGAGGGCAGCAGGGCAGTCCTCTGGGCATCTGGTGCTGCCAGGGTTCCTGTGCCCTCTGGGAGGACCCAGGCCCTCAGGCACAGGTCACCACAGACATGAAAGGTACCAGGTCACAACATAGTTCCTCTCCGGGGTGCTGCCATCTTGTTACCACTGGACCCAGAGCCCTGTGGGGATGGACAGCTCTGCAGGCTGCTGAGTGGGTAGATGATGGGTGGATAGATGAGTGGATGAAGGATGGATGGATAAGTGGATGATGAGTGGATGATGGATGGATGATGAGTGGGTGATGGATGGATGATGAGTGGATGATGAGTGGATGATGGATGGATGATGGATGGATGATGGGTGGATGATGAGTGGATGATGAGTGGATGATGGATGGATGATGAGTGGGTGATGGGTGGGTGATGAGTGGATGATGGATGGATGATGGGTGGATGATGGATGGATGATGACTAGGTGATGAGTGGGTGATGAGTGGATGATGGATGGATGACGGGTGGGTGATGAGTGGATGATGAGTGGGTGATGAGTGGATGATGGATGGATGACGGGTGGGTGATGAGTGGATGATGAGTGGGTGATGAGTGGATGATGGATGGATGACGGGTGGGTGATGAGTGGGTGATGAGTGGGTGATGAGTGGATGATGGATGGATGACGGGTGGGTGATGAGTGGATGATGAGTGGGTGATGAGTGGATGATGGATGGATGACGGGTGGGTGATGAGTGGATGATGAGTGGGTGATGAGTGGATGATGGATGGATGACGGGTGGGTGATGAGTGGGTGATGAGTGGATGATGGATGGATGATAGGTGGGTGATGAGTGGATGATGGATGGATGATGGGTGGATGATGGATGGATGATGAGTGGGTGATGAGTGGATGAGTGGATGATGAGTGGGTGATGGATGCATGATGAATGGATGATGAGTGGATGATGGATGCATAATGGATGATGAGTGGGTGGATTTTTGGATGGGTGGATGGATGGATGCATGGGTGGGTGGGTGGATGGGTGTGTCAACAAGCACACTGGGTGTTTCTTGAGCTTGTGGAAGCACCAGGCTTAGTGCTGGGACCTCCAGTTCTGCTTGTCCTGTGTCTGCAGCTACTGCCCTTTGACTCCAGGCCTGGGGTGTTGGGGGCCATGGATACTTCCCAGGAAGCCTGAAGGTTCCATTCCTTCTCCCTAGAAGGTCAGCTGAGGACCTGTCACGTGCCTGTCTTGGAGGCTCTAGCAGTGGTCACCACTTACCGACCAGAACCTTCTTTGGGTCCAGTCATGCTGACCATTCTGAGACCCTTTACCCCGTCCCTAGGTCCACAGGCCGGGGCCTCGATGTGTACAGATGAGCCTGAGGCCCTCGTGCAAAGCTGCTCCTGCAGAGCTGCTAGACACTGGGGTAGGGGGTGCGGAGGTGGCCAAGTTTGTTTCCAGCTCTTTCTGTCCCCTTCCTGTCAGAGCCTCTGGCCACTGCTGCAGATGGGGACAGGAATGGGTGGCTGAAAGATGTGTCCAAGGCCCCCAAGGAGGAGGCACGTGGGGTCACCCTGACACTAATAGGCATTTGTCTTTGGAATTCTTGTGGTACAGGTGAGAAGGCAAATCGGGAATCCCCAGATCCTGGGGTACAGCAAGTTGGCCACACCCCTGTGTCAGGCAGGTCCAAGTCATCAGGAGCCCCCACCCTAGGGCCCCAGGGGGTGTGGACAGCGAGTTCTCCATTGCACATGGCCCTGAGACCCTGACCCCAAACACAGGGTCCCTTTGGGAGCGGCATACAGGGGCACATGCATTTCTGTCCCTTTGGGAGCGTCATATAGGGTACATGCATTTCTGTCCCCTGGGGCACCCATACAACCCAGCCTTCCAGGCCCCCTGGCCTTGTGTGTGTCCCCAAGGCCAGTGACATGTTCCTAGCTCCGCTGTGCCTCCCTTGCCTCCCAGTCTTCCCCATCTCTGTCCTGCAGCACGATCATCAGCCTTGGGGACGTGTCCAGTTGAGGCTGAAGCACGGGTTAGGTGAAGCTGTCTGCCACCACCTTCCTGCACCTCCCCTGTTGAGTGTTGCCTTTAACTGGAAGTCTCCTGACCCTGGGACACTGGGTGACATCTGGGGATGGGTGTGGCTGTCAGGACTGGGAGCTCCTGATCCAGAGTGGGTGGAGGCCGGGGTTGCTGCTCAGCACCCACAGAAAGTGACCAGGGGACCCCAGTCTCAGTCAGATGGTCACATGGTGGGTCCCTAGGCTTGGTCACTAGCTGTGCCTTTCCTTGTGTTCCTTGAGACATACCAGCCTTGGGGACCAGTTTTTCCAGATCTTTGGCCCCTGCACTGTATAACAGGCTGCAGCTCCTGCCCTGGGGACTTCCTCGTGGCAGGAGCCCAAGGGCCATGTGTGCCCAGTGCCTGTGACATCATGTGTGGAGGATGGCTGGGTTCCTGCTGGCCTCAGGCCTTCCTTAGCCTCCTTGCTGGGCTGGGCCAGGCGCTGCCTGTGCAGAGGACATCTTCCCCCAGCTGCAAGTCCTGAGGCCCCTAACCTCAGACCCTGGGGGTAACCAGGGCCAGGCCCCTGGGGAACACAGTCAGGACACAGCTCCTGAGGGTCAGGTCAGTCTAGGCTCACAAGGTTGGGGGACCAGGCAGGCAAGGGCCTGGGCTGGGAGCAGGGCAGAGGGGAGATTGCCACCTGGCTTTACTGGAGATGACAGAGCAAGCAGAGGCCCTGCCTTGAGCTCAGAAGAGCTGAGCAGGGGACACTGACAGGGGTGGGGGCAAGCCTACCCCACCAGACATAGGACAGAGGCCGGCCCGGATAGTCCCAGCACTGGCCTGTGGCCAGTCTGGGTTGGCGCTTGGCTCCATCTCCTGGGACCTACTTGTCCTCCTTTTTATTGCACTTTCTGAGTGTGTCCCACTATTTGACACTTCTGACTCCTGGGCCTCTTAGAGCCCAGCACTGCCCTGGGTCACCAGGCTCTTCCTCAGCCCCTCCCTTTGTTAAGTTGCTAAGGTGTTCCTGGGCCACACACACGAGGAATAGCAGCGGGGTCCAGCCTGCCTGGTGGCCTCGTGTGAGAGCATGTGACAGCCGTGGAGGGGCATGGGCTGAGGGCTCAGCAGGAGAAGCCTGCTTGACTGTGGACGGCGGCGTCTGTCCCCTCCCATGGCTGTGGAGGGCGTCTGTCCACTCCCGTGTGCCAGGTAGACCTGTGAGCCCTGGGCCTCAGTCCTGTACCAATAAAACTTTATTTACAAAATACCCACTGATTTTTGAGCACCTGTGGGCTCCACTCCTGTTGGGTGCTGCCATTGTCCTTGTGAGGCTGTCACAGGGCTTCAGGGCAGGCAGAGGCTGTTGTCCTGTCCCCAGGATGCACTGCGGCCCTGGCTCCACTTGGCTGCCACCCACCACACAAGGCTTCCTTCTTCCTAGGCTGAGAGACACTGAGCCAGGGTTTCCCGCTTGGCTCCTGGGTCCCTTGATCCTGGTCTGAGTCTTATCGGCCCAGTACTAGGGAGGCTGAGGGAGGCAGAGGGAGGCAGGAGAATTAAGAGTGCAGGGTCGGGCTGGAGAGATAGCCTAGCGGTTAAGAGCGCCGACCGCTCTTGCAGAGGACCCGGGTTCGATCCCCAGCACCCACATGGCGGCCGAGAACCGTCTGAAACTCCAATTCCAGGAGAACTCCAGTTCCAAGGGAATCCGACACCCTCTTCTGACCTCCGCGGCATTGCATGACACGGGTGCACAAACCTACATGCAGACAATACACTCGTACACATACAAAAATAAATAAAATTAAAAAAAAAAAAAAAAAGAGTGCAGGGTCATCCTCAGCTACATACAGAGTTGGAGGGCAACCTGGTCTACATGCAACCTTGCTGCAAAATTTGTCCCTCTCCAGTGTGGCGTTCTTCACGACCTGGGGTGCAGCTGCACCCTCAGCCCCGCTGACCTTGCCAACCCCGCTGACCTTGCCAACCCCGCCGACCCTGCTGACCCCCACCTGCCATGGACCAGGACTATGAGCGGAGACTCCTGCGGCAGATTGTCATCCAGAATGAGAACACAGTGCCCAGCGTGAGTAACTGCCTGTTACCTCTTCCATCACCTGGCCACCCATCCCTCCATCACTCCCGATGTCTCCCCACCATCATTCGTCATCCCATCCACTTCCCGTCTGTTACTGTCTGTCCCCCCACCCTGCCCCCACCCATCACCCTGTCCATCCCCTAGTGATGCAGTCCCTCCTCAGGTGTCTGAGATGCGCAGGACGCTGACACCCGCCAACTCCCCTGTATCGTCGCCCAGCAAGCATGGGGACCGCTTCATCCCCTCGAGGGCTGGGGCTAACTGGAGTGTCAACTTCCACAGGATCAACGTGAGCCGTGGGGTGAGGAAGGGTGGGAGGGAGGGACAGACCTCCACGACCCCTGCGGTGACCCCTGAGCCATGACCCCCTCACAGGAGAATGACAAGTCACCCAGCCAGAATCGAAAGGCTAAGGATGCCACCTCAGACAATGGCAAAGGTGAGGTGGCCCCTCCCACCACCCACGGGCCCCGCCCACCACCCACGGGCCCCGCCCACCACCTCCCTCTCCCCCTCAGATGGCCTGGCCTACTCTGCCTTGCTGAAGAACGAGTTGTTGGGCGCTGGCATTGAGAAGGTGCAGGACCCGCAGACCGAGGACCGGCGGCTGCAGCCGTCCACACCCGAGCACAAGGGCCTGTTCACGGTGAGCGGCGGCCTTCGGGTAGCGGCTTGGGGAGGGAGGGTGAGAGGCGGCCAGGGAAGGAAGCCTGGGGCCAGACGGGCCTTCCCACTCAGCTCAGCACGGCGTGCTGTCCACAGTACTCACTCAGCACCAAGCGGGCCAGTCCTGACGATGGCAACGACGTGTCCCCGTACTCCCTGTCCCCTGTCAGCAACAAGAGGTGAGGGGTGGGCCTGGGGGCGTGAGTTGCGCTAGGCTCCCGTGGGGCGCAGTGCAGGGCACTGAGCTGTGACCACCACAGTCAGAAGCTGCTGCGCTCCCCTCGGAAGCCCACGAGGAAGATTTCTAAGATCCCCTTCAAAGTGCTGGATGCGCCCGAGCTGCAGGACGACTTCTACCTCAACCTGGTGGACTGGTCCTCCCTCAACGTGCTCAGCGTGGGGCTGGGCACCTGCGTGTACCTGTGGAGCGCCTGCACCAGCCAGGTGGGCACTGCCACTCGGGGACCCCACCCTCCCCAGCCACTGCACCCCACATGCCGCTGTGTCCTCCCTGTAGCCTGTGCCAGTGCCACCTGCAAGGCCAGGAGGGCAGTGTGGACATGGACCACGCTGTCCCCACCACGTCCATGTCCGCCCTAGGGTCTGGGGTGCTGGCCTGGTGCCATCCTTGTCTCCAGCTCTGGGCTGAGCAGTGACAGGTTTGAGGCCCTATCACCTGACTGATGCTTCCCCCAGGTGACGCGGCTCTGCGACCTGTCTGTGGAAGGGGACTCTGTGACCTCCGTGGGCTGGTCTGAGCGGGTGAGTGTGGAGGGCAGCCTGGGCCCCCTGCTGGGCCTGTGGCCTCAAGGATGCTGCTTGGCATTGTTTGGTTTTGGATTTTTTTGAGATCGGGTCTCCCTACAGTCAGCCTGGTAGTCTCTGTGTAGCCCAGGCTGGTAGTCTCTGTCTCTCTCTGAGTGCTGGTGTTAAAGGTGAGCTGGTGAGTGGTGACAAGCCCTGGCCTGTGTGACAGTGTAGGGCTCTGTCTCTTGGAAAGCACTGGGGTGGGGGTTAACAGTTTGAATAGACAGCGAGATACACCCACTTGCTGCCTGCAGCTCTAGCACTACAGGGGCTGAGGCAGGGCCGACCATGAGCTCGAGGTCAGCCTGGGCTGCATAGTGTATTTGGGGCTAGCCTGAGCTGCAGTGACCCCATATCATAAAACACTAGACACTAGAGTATACTGAGGTACCCTGAGTCTGTGATGGGGGACAAGGGTTGGATTTCCTCGTCCTCATGCCCACCTGACCCCACCCGGCCACCATGTCCTCTAGGGGAACCTGGTGGCAGTTGGCACGCACAAGGGCTTCGTGCAGATCTGGGATGCTGCTGCTGGGAAGAAGCTGTTAGTTCTGGAAGGCCACACCGCGCGCGTGGGTGAGGACCCGGCTGGGCAGCTCCCTCAGGGCCATAGCAGAGGACAGCAGGAGGCTCACCTGAGTTCCTCCATGTCGCCCTACAGGGGCGCTGGCCTGGAATGCTGAGCAGCTGTCCTCTGGCAGCCGTGACCGCATGATCCTGCAGCGAGACATCCGCACACCGCCCTTGCAGTCAGAGCGCAGGCTGCAGGGCCACCGGCAGGAAGTGTGTGGCCTCAAGTGGTCCACGGACCACCAGCTGCTGGCCTCAGGGGGCAATGACAACAAGGTACGGCATGGCCGAGCTTGGGCAGAGGGGTCCCCGAGGGCAGTGCCGAAGCCTCACATCTCCAGGGTCAGCTCTTGGTGGGAACAGCTCGTGTCCCCTGGGTAATCTTGGGGGCGTGTGGCTTATGTTCCTGGGCTCAGGCTGGAGGTGCACGGCTTGTGGGTGGGCTCAGCTTGGGGGTGCATGGCCTGTTGGGTGCAGCACCTGTGCCCAAGGTTGATTTAGGGTGCTCGCCTCGTGTCCGTGGTGGCCCCATGGAGTCTGGTACCCGCAGCTCCTGGTGTGGAACCACTCGAGCCTGAGCCCTGTGCAGCAGTACACGGAGCACCTGGCAGCTGTGAAGGCCATCGCCTGGTCCCCACACCAGCATGGGCTGCTGGCATCGGGCGGTGGCACGGCTGACCGCTGCATCCGCTTCTGGAACACTCTGACCGGCCAGCCGCTGCAGTGCATCGACACGGGCTCGCAAGTGTGCAACCTGGCGTGGTCTAAGCACGCCAACGAGCTGGTGAGTGCAAAGGATGTGGGCCGTGTGGGGACTGGCCAGCCAAGCCCATGGGGAGCAGCCCCTGGTGATGCCAGCCCAGTCCTGCATCCCCCTGGGGGTGGTGACATAAGGTATGCACCCTGTGTCCCTGACGC
Organism: Rhizomys pruinosus; assembly: GCA_009823505.1. Classification (NCBI taxonomy): domain Eukaryota; kingdom Metazoa; phylum Chordata; class Mammalia; order Rodentia; family Spalacidae; genus Rhizomys; species Rhizomys pruinosus. The sequence continues at coordinate 1,053,514 of VZQC01004073.1, read as the reverse complement.
CCAGCTCCCCGAACAGGTGAGCACGCACGGCTACTCGCAGAACCAGATCCTGGTGTGGAAGTACCCGTCGCTCACTCAGGTGGCCAAGCTCACTGGCCACTCGTACCGAGTGCTCTACCTGGTGAGTGCCAGCTGCCACCAACTTCCCCGGGGTCTGTGCCCACCGTGGGTTTGTGGCTGATGGGGAGGGTGCAGGAAGTCACAGCTCTATGGGAGCCCCTCTCCCAGGCTGCCCTGCCGTCCACCCTGCTGTGGTCAGCAACACCAGCCAACCGCATCCGTACCCCAGGATTTTAGTCTTGTTCCGGCCCTTGCTGCAGGCACCACCATCCCGCAGAGCCGTGATACCTGCTGGGCTGGGCCACGTGCAGGAGCCCAGGGTGGTCTCCAGGGTCGAGGGAACAAGCCCGTGTCCTGCTTCCTGCTTGCTTAGCTGGAGCCACTGTCCCCTGGCAGGCGTCCTTTCCTGCACCCTGCCCCACTTCCTCTCTGGTCCCTGGGGCCGCAGGACTGTAAGCCCTCCCTGTCCCCTGCAGGCCATGTCCCCTGACGGAGAAGCCATTGTGACTGGGGCTGGGGATGAGACCCTGAGGTTCTGGAATGTCTTCAGCAAAACACGCTCCACAAAGGTAACATGCGGGACAGTGTGTCCCTCCCTATGCCAGGTGACCTCCCTCCCCTGTCTGGTCCCCCACATTCCGGTTCTCAGTGGTTTGTGGCTCTCGTCCCCAGGAATCCGTGTCGGTGCTGAACCTGTTCACACGGATCCGGTAGAGCCACGGCAGGACACACAGCCCCTCGGGGCATCACCGAGCTGTCCCCGATGTCCCCAGAGGCACCGGGGGGCGGGAGCTGGGCCAGAGCCCTGAGTCTCATTAAACACCTCTTGAGAGCTGTGGAGCTGCTCTGTGGGACGGGGACGCAGGCACCTGGATGGACACCTGTCACCTCCCTGTCACCACTGCCCAAGCCGCATCAGATGCACAGCCAAGCAGGTGGCCTGAGACCTGGTATCACCCAGTGATGTGTGGACCAGGGCCATCCTGCTGGACATCCTGGGAGGCGCTGGCAGGGACCCAGGCTCCCGCCCTGCAATCGGTCACAGAGATCCACCAACCCAAGTCCTGTGTGCAGCCCCTTCTGCGTGTCCCCAGCTGGCAGCCTTGTCCTCCTCATCCACCTCATCCTGGCCTTCTGGAAGCTTCCCAGGCCTCCCTGACCTCAAATCCCATCTGCGCTGCCCCTCTGCACCACAGGGACACTGTGGTCCCCAGTGCAGTGGCCGCAGCCTGTGGCGTGTGCATGTGTGTATATATGTATTTGTGACGCCTCTGGATCTTTCCGTGTGTTTTGTTGCTGGGTCATGATGCTGACCCCGTGGTGACATGGCCAGCACAGGGCCACCTTCTGTGTGTGCTGCTGCGGTGTGGCCACAGGGTCTGGATCCTAATAGCTGTCAGACATGTTTTTCAGAAAAGCTCTGTCCAGGCTGGGATAGCTCAGTGAGCAGGGTGCTTGGACTCAGTTGATAAAGTGCTCATAGCTAAGTGGGTAGAGCACTTGCCCAGTCTGCATTTAGCCCTGGGTTCATCCCCAGCACCATGACAACCACCTGTGGTGGAGGCAGGAGATCAGGAGTGGGTCGTCCTGGCTACATAGGGGGCTGGAGGTCGGCCTTCCTGAAACAGGCCTCAACCACCTGTGGTGGAGGCCATGACAACCACCTGTGGTGGAGGCAGGAGGATCAGGGGTCGGTCGTCCTGGCTACATAGGGGGCTGGAGGTCGGCCTTCCTGAAACAGGCCTCAACCACCTGTGGTGGAGGCCATGACAACCACCTGTGGTGGAGGCAGGAGTGTCAGGAGTGGGTCGTCCTGGCTACATAGGGGGCTGGAGGTCGGCCTTCCTGAAACAGGCCTCAAGAGGGAGTGGGGACGCCTCGGCAGAGCCCGCAGGCATGGGGTGCACAGGCCCTCGGGGTCCACTGTGCTCCTCCCTGGACCACAGGCCCAACAAGATGGGCATAGTCTGTATTCTGGGTGTCCATACCCCAGGTGAGGGTTCAGGATGCCCTGTGAAGCACCTGCCCTGGACAGAGTGTCCTTGCCCTGCTGACCACTGGGACACTGATGTTGCTGTCACTGAAGTGGTAGCTTGTGTGGACTGAGGGGAGCTGTCTGCGGGTCCCCTCTGGAAACCCCAATTCTGCCCTGGGGCAACAAGGTGTGGTCCCAGCTAGTTCCCAGTGGCTTCTGCAGGGATGGTCGGCCCAGGCCAGCCCTTAAGGGTCCAGGGCCGGTTTTTACCCTGGTGTGCCAGTGGCGAGCTCTGGTGGGGGAGTCCCATGACACGGTGGGCCCTGCAGCGCACAGTATGTATTTCCATAGGTCCTAGTGGGGGAGGCCGGGGGGGCTGTGGTGTGGAGGGAGAATGGACAGGGTTCAGGACGCCAGGCTGGAGAATCTTTCAGAACAGGGGTGGCTGAGGAGGGAGCCTGGCTGGTCACGGGGGCATGCTGGAAGATCAAGGCTGTGGGAAGGCCGAGGGAAGGCGGCTGGCCTGTCACATTGCACCTGGGAGGGGCAGGGCAGGTGACAGAGGACACAGGCCAGCTGAGACGGACACAGAACCTGGAGGATCTGAGTTGGACTGGCCTCTGCCCAGCAAAGCCTGTGAGCCCTAGGCCGCTGTTGACTAACAGACCTTTGGGGTTCGGGTTATTTATTGTGGTAAAATCTGTTATAAAGTGAGACACTGTCCTTGTGGTCAGTGATCCACCCACCAGCACTGACTCCAGAACAGTCCATCAGCAAAGAGATGTCCCCGAGGTCCCTCCACACTGCGTGGCCCTGTTCACGGCTGATACTCTCCTGTAGATGGACAGGGCAGCTGAGGTCCACCTCAGCCTTGGTGGCACCTGCCTCACACCAGGGAGGGAAGTGAGGTCATGGAGACCTCAGCTGTCTGTTGCTGGGACACCTTTGTCCCTTTCAACAGTGGCCTAGGGCCCTGACAACGAGAACCTCCAGGAACACAGACGCAGTCATGGAGAACCCGAGGCGGGAGGCTGCCCGGCCCTATGTCCCCTCAGGCACCCTAGATCTCCACTTTCCCCCTCCTCTCTACAGGTGGGTGCCCACCCACGGGTGGGGGTGCCCCCCCAGGAGCATCCACAGCTGCACTGGGGGCCTGGCAGGGTCCTAGCCATGCCTCCAAGTGGGGTTTCTGTGACCCCGTCTCCCTGAGTCCCCAACACCCCACCCTTGGGCCATAGCATCCTCCCCATACCTGGAAGTCAATCCCCCATCTGCAGCCATGGGGTCTTCCATTCAAATTCTGGGGGACAAAACTGATCATGCGGATGCAGGGCCGGGTCTCCTGACATCCTTGACAGGAGGGGTTTCTGTCTCATGTAGCCCAGGCTGGCCTCAAAATTCACTGTGTACCCCAGGATAACTTGAGCTGAGGATCCTCCTGCCTCTACCTTCCCAGTGCTGGGACACCAGGTGTATTACACCTGGCTGTTTTGTTTTGAGACATGGTCTTCCCACGTAGCACAGGCTGCCCTTAAACTCACAGTGATCTAACTGCCTCAGTTCCCCAGTGCGGGGTGACAGGTGGGCATTAGCCCAGGGAGCAGCACAGACACTCTTCAAAGACCTTCAGCCTGGGCTTTGCTCTTTGGTCCTGAGGTGAACCCAGGGCTCAGCTGGCACATCCCTGTACCCCAAGTCCTCCTGCCTGCACCCCTCCCTCCCACTTGATCTGGGCATGGTGGTTCATACCAGTCACCCAGACATTCAGCAGAGGCTGGTGGATCTCCGAAACATAGGCCAGCCTGGTGTACATAGTCAGATGCAGGCCAGTTGGGGCTGCAGTGAGACCCTGCCTCAAGCACTAAAGGAAATCCTGACCAGGGTCATCCTCAGCCATATAGCAGCTAGAGGCCCAGCCTAGGCTACATATCCCAAAGACAAAGCTTAAAGTTGAAGTGGGGACTGAGCAGAGGAGGTGGTCACAATGTCTTTGTGAAGGGCTCAAGACACCTATTCTCAAGATGGGGAAACGGAAGCGGGGAGCGACAGGGCCCTGAGGTTGAGTCCTGTCCTGACGCCAGTGATGACTGTGTCCCTGGAGGGGCACCGCTGGACACAGCCGTCAGGCAGGCCACGCGCTGGAAGCACACACCCATGGGCCGAGACGCAGCTGGCCAGCTGTGCTACACCGGCCTGACCACCGAGGACCCACGGGAGACCTGGTTCACAATGCCGCGGTCTCTGGACACCCCCCACCGGGAGCCCCATTCACATTGGTACGGCTGCTTCCAGCGCCATCAGCAAGGCCTTCCACCTGGTGAGTGTCACCCCTGCCTGGCCCTGGCCACCACCTGCCTCTGCTGACCACAGCCTCCCTGCAGCCTCCACCCAGCACCTGCGAGAAGCAGCCTTCTATGACCCTGTGCTCCCCGCACAGTACTGCAGCCCCGACACGCGATGGGGAACCACGCTATGGAGGGACAGGCTCATCCACAGCAAAGAGTATGGTGAGCAGGGACTGTACGGGACAGACGGACAGACAAGGGTGGGGCTGGGTGAGGGACAGGGAGATGGGGAGACAAGATGGAACAAGGGATGGGGGTGGAGGGTTGGGCAGGGGACAGCACACAGGATGGGACATGGGGAGAGAGGGGACAGCAGAGAGTGCAGGAGGGGCAGAGATAGGACACTGGCTGGGGTAGGCCAGCAGATGGACAGAGACCAGGAGAGGAAGGGTGAGGCCACAATGGGGGACAGCAGAGGCAGGGGGATCCCAGGAACTGGAAACTAGCCTGGGCTAGCGAACAAGAGAAAAACAAGAGGGACAGAGGGACGCCAGGCCAGGTCAGGCCAGGACACTCCTGGGTGCCTGGACCCTGGGGTGGGCATGACTGTGGCATTGCCACAGCATGTCCAGGAAGCATGAGAATAGATGTCTGAGCCCTTCACAAAGACAGGTGGCCATTGCCCACCCTGAGCACAGCCCTGCCTGGCCCCCTTGGCCAGCAGGGCCCAGGATGCTGGGCTTACCCTGACCTGGGTCCTGGGTATCCAGTGGTCAACAGGAATCGGTTCAGGATGGACCCGCACTGGCCCTGGCAGGGGTCTGACTACGTGCCTCACCTGTCCACGCCACAGCGGCCACGCTACACCACTCAGTACTTCCACCACTGGAACCTAGAACCATACTGCCCGGCCACTGGGCAGCGGACAGCCTCATCCTTCACGCCCACACTATGATAAAGGTCCTGCTCCCTGCCAGGTCCTGTGTCTGCCGCCTCCCTGTGCACCCATATGGTCTACAGTGTCCCCTGTCCTAGCCCGCAGCACGCAGGCCGAGTCAGCTGTCCACATCCAGTGGTGGCTTTTATTCCTGCAGGAACCCAGGGCAGCCGGCTGCCCACAGGCCAGGGCCCAGCCCCATGGTGGCCACCTGTGGGAACTTGTGCCAGGCTGTCCCCAATGGGTGCTGGCCACATCTTGGGGACCCACAAGCCCGGGGACCCTCCCTAACCCCCAACAGTAGACTGGTGTCAGAAGTCTTGGCCAGGTGTCCCTTCCCTGGCCACCAGCACTGCCCCGTCGTGTCTGCGTCCCTGGCCCCAAGCAGGTGGCTCCTTCTGGGCTGGGGTCTTAACACTTATCAATGTGGCCGTGCATTTTGTTCCTTTGAGTGGTCAGGGAGCTCACGGCCGATCTCCAGGGCCATCTGAAAGGAAGGGAGTGGGATGCGGTTGGAAGCGGCTAGTGCCAGATGCCACCCCAGTGCCCAGCCAGGTCAGAGGTCACAGACTCACAGGTGCGAAGACGAATGGGCCAGATGAGGAGGCTGGACAGAGCCAGGGCAGCAGCCACACTCACACCACCCGTCACAGCCACCATAACCCAGTGGTAGAAACTCATGCAGGCCCTGCAGCACAACTCGGAGCTGCAGACAGAGGACACACTGAGTGTATACGCTGTGGAAAGCACAGCCCCAGCCCCAGCCCCCCGTCCCACCCGCCCTTCCCTCCTCCCTCCACCTGGTCCTAGCACCCACAGCAGGGTGGTCCTCCCTAGCAGCCCAACCGGCGGATCCTTCCTCCTTCCTCCTTCCCTCTGCTCCAGCCTCAGGGGTCTCCTCACTGCTGCTCCAACTCGCGAGGCCCTGTCCTGCCTCAGCCTCTGCACAGCCCTGTCCTCTGCCCCATGAGGGCAGGAACAGGCAGCCTGCATCGAGTCCTGACCAGTCCATCTGTCTGGACCCCACGTGGCAACGTCTTCAGTGACTGCTCTTCCTTCCAGCATGGCCTGGGCACACTTGTTAAGAGTCTCAGCATTTGTTGAATGAATAAACTGCCCAGATCGAGCACTGTGTGAGAAGATGTGAACACAAGACACTCACGGGCAGGGATGCAGGCTCTGCACAGCCATGACAGCCAGCCCGTTGGCCACCTTATCTGAAAAGCTCATAGCACCATACACAAAGGCTCCACTGTGCTGGGGAGAGAGCAAGATATCAGTGCCCAGTGGGTCGGGGCAGGTCCCCAGCCTCCCGAGGCTTCTCCGGTCCATCCCTACCGTGTGGGGGCCGATGAGGTCAGCTGTCATGGCCAGCGAGGTGACAAGGATGGTGGCACAGCCAGCACCCAGGAGCACAGCGGCCCCGTACACAGACACACCCAGCTTATCTACCAGGGCCACCCAGGCTGCGAAGGCCAGGACCACCAGCAGCCCCGTGAAGTAGGTCATCTGCAGGGAGGAGACAACTGTACTGTCAGGCTCACAGCACTGGGCACTGAGCCCCATGCCACCCCCGCTGAGCGCTCAGTCAGGTAAATTAGAGTCCATTAAAATGTGGACTGTGCCACACCCGGTGCTTGAGCAGACATTACCAATCAATTCTCAGGTCTACCCTAAGAACAGACATTATTAATCAAAATTCCATTGCATATGCCAACAAGCAGACATAACAAATCTGTTCAGTACCCTCGACAGGCATTACTGGTCAATCTGGACAGACATTCCACAAAGAGGGTTAGACATTACCACTGCATTTCCCATTTTCCAAGCAAACAGACTCACTTGCATTCCCCACACAGGGTGGGCATTCTGAGCAGCACAGTCCACCTGCACCCCCCCCCACCCAGCTCCCCAGCTTCTCACATTCCTCCCGATGCTCCTGTTGACTGGTTTCATGAGGAAGGAGGAGACGAACCCACTGAGGTACATCACCAGGGGTATGGTGGCGATGAACTTCTGGGGTGGGGCAGAGGGGACGAAGGGGTTCCAGATGTGGGGAGGGGGTGTAGGAGGGCCCGCCATCTCCACCCCAATGTCCCACCACACTGGCCTCACCTTGGGCAGGCTGAGGGAGTAGGTCAGGTACATGGCAATGTAGGTCTGAGACAGGTTCACAATGAGCCTTGTGGTCATGTACAGCATGCCCACCTGTGGGCAGATCAGCAGGGGGCAGGCCAGTGGTCAGCAGGAGGCCTCTGCTCCCACCTCAGGGGACTCAGAGGCCCAAGAGAGCTTCTGCAGAGGAAACTGGCTCACTAGAGCTGAACTGCTCAGCAGGCTAGGAGGGTAGAGATCTCCAACTGATTAGTAATGTCTGCACAGGGACTGGAAGGGGAATTCAACTGGTAATAGCTGCCCTAGGTGTAAAACGGGAATCAGTAATGCTTGCCACCCTGCCTGTGGAATGGAGGGTTAATAATGCCTGACCTGGGAGTGAGATGGGAGGTTGACTGGCAATGTTGGTCTGGGCGATATAGAGATATGTGTGTACCAGGGGTATGGGATAGAAAGAAGTTCATTACTAATGAACTAATTACTAATTACTAACAGGTTGTGGAATGGAAGTTCATTCGACTGGTAATGTCTGTCCTCACTGTTGCAGAGGATGATCCATTAGTAATGTGTACCCAGGATATGGCACAGAGATGAGTAGATGTACCCTGAATGTAGAATAGAAAGTTGGTTAGTACTATCTGCCCTGGGTGTAAAATGTAAAATCAATTAGAAATGGCTGTCCAGAGAAATAAAGATTAGTGAATAGAAAGTTGATTAATAATGTCTAGAAAATGGATAGAATTAATAATGTCTAGAAAATGGGAAATGGATAATCAATTGGTGATGTCTGCTTTGGTGTGGATTAGAAATATGTAACTTTTTTTCTGCCTGTGGGATGACACCTTAGTAATATCTGCCCTGAGCATGCAATAGACTGTTGATTACTTATAGCTCCCCCAGGTGAGAGTGAAAGGTTGATTAGTAATGTCTGTTCAAAGTGTGGCCCTACTGGGGGTCACATCTGCAACCCTATCTGTGTTGGCTCTTCAGGCTGCGACTTCACAAAGGAGAGGGTTCCTTAGGGACAGGGCCTGGTATACAGCAGGTATTCAATAAATGCTTGCCTCAGTCCCCACTGCCAACCCCAAGTACCTGGTAGAAAGCTGGCTCCTGTAGCCAGTGTTTCCAGAGCAGCAGTGGCCGGGCCTCTGGGGCCACCAAGGGGCTGTGCTCATCGGGGTCTGTCCCTCGGGGCGTCGCCCGGCGCCCTTCCTTGGTACCCAGGTGGAAGAGGAAGGAAAAGACGGCGCCCACGCCCACCACCAGCAGGGCCAGGTTCTGTAAGGGGTGGGGGTCAGCTTCCGACCTCACAGCTTGGAGACCCCACGGTGACCCACGAGGCCCTGCTTACCCGGAATACCGGCACATCCTGTTCCCCCAGCTGGTCACCCAAGCCCATATCAGGCCTCACGTGCGTGGAGCCCTGAAGATGCAGCAGCAGCCACGCGGCCCCGAAGACGGTGATGTTGGCCATCACAGTGAAGGCATATCTGTGGGGTGCGGGCTCTCAGCACCCCGGGAGCAGCAGCAGCTGACTGCACCCTGGCTGCTAGCCTGCCTGGCCCCAACCCTGGTACCTGAGGGCCGTGAGCTCCACTTTCTCATGATCACTGGTCACGAGCTCTGGGATGAGGCTCAGGTGGGCGATCTGTGTGGCAGCCCAGCCGAACTGGAAGATGACGATGAAGGGTCCATAGTAGACCAGCGCCGCCCACTCTGGCGTGTCCTTCCCACAGCCCAGGCACGGGCTGAAGATGAACGGGAAGGAAAGCAGCACGCAGACGGTGCCTGGGACGAAGGAGGGGGTCACAGGAGGAGGAGGCAAGGGACACGGGGGGGGGGGGGACTGAGGCAGGGGAAGGGCATGGTGGCCTATAAGGAAGCCCCAGAGGAAGCTGAGGGGCCCCTGCCAGCCCAGAGCTTGGGGTCACACTGGTGGGGAGGCTGACAGCCCCACAGTATGACTTGCTATGCTCCACACCCCCGGCAGGGATAGGCAGAAATCATGCGGCCCAGGGGTTCCGAGACCAGTTCGCCAGCCCGTCACTCAGGAAGGAGCCTTCCCATGGCCACCACACCCTCGCCCTCGGGAGGAAACCCTCATGTCCCACAAGGCCCAAGGGCACTGCCTCCGTCTCTGGCGCCACAGGGGCGTCCTCATGCGGCTCCATCCTGCCCTAGAACTTCCTTTCCACAGACACCGCCTCTGTCCACGGGACCTTCATATAGCCCCAGCCCCATCCTCTGTCCCCGGGACCTTCATATAGCCCCAGCCCCGTCCTCTGTCCCCAGGTCCTTCATATAACCCCACCCCATCCTCTGTCCCCGGGACCTTCGCATACCTGTGTCCTCCCCAGAGCTCTGAATAAATTGCCTGTCTCCAAATTTGACTCAAAATCTCTTCCGTACTGCTTTTCTCACTAGCCATTTTAAGACAGGCCTCAGGTAGCCCAGGCTGGACTACACCTCGCTAGGTAGCCCAGGATGACCCTGAACTCCTGATTGCCCAGGTTCCACCTCCTGAGTGCTGGGGTGGCCAGAGTGCTGGTTCCTGTGGTGCTGAGGATGAACCCATGCTAGGTGCATGCTCTATCCACCAAGCTTCAAGCACTTACCCACTGAACTACAAGCATTCTATACACTGAGCTACAAGAACTCTACACACTGAGCTACAGACACTCTGCCCACTGAGCTACAGGCACTCTACCCACTGAGCCACAGGCACTCTGCCCACTGAGACACAGGCACTATGCCCACTGAGCTACAGGCACTCTATCCACTGAGCTACAGGCACGCCACCCACTGAGCTATAGGCACTCTATCCACTGAACCACAGGCACTCTGCCCACTGAACTACAGGCACTCTGCCCACTGAACCACAGGCACTCTGCCCACTGAGCTACAGGCACTCTACCCACTGAGGTACAGGTACTCTGTCCACTGAGCTACACGCACTATGCCCACTGAGCCACAGGCACTCTATCCACTGAACCACAGGCACTCTACCCACTGAACTACAGGCACTCTGCTCACTGAACTACAGGTACTCTGCCCACTGAACCACTGGCACTCTGCCCACTGAGCTACAGGCACTCTGCCCACTGAGCTACAGGCACTCTACCCACTGAGCTACAGGTATTCTGTCCACTGAGCTACAGGTACTCTGACCACTGAGCTACAGGCACTATGCCCACTGAGCTACAGGCACTCTGCTCACTGAGCCACAGGCACTCTGCCCACTGAGCTACAGGCACTATGCCCACTGAGCTACAGGCACTATGCCCACTGAGCCACAGGCACTATGCCCACCGAGCTACAGGCACTCTGCCCACCGAGCTACAGGCACTATGCCCACTGAGCTACAGGCACTCTGCCCACTGAGCTACAGGCACTCTGCCCACCGAGCTACAGGCACTATGCCCACTGAGCTACAGGCACTATGCCCACCGAGCTACAGGCACTCTGCCCACCGAGCTACAGGCACTCTGCCCACCGAACTACAGGCACTATACCCACCGAGCTACAGGCACTCTGCCCACCGAGCTACAGGAACTCTGCCCACCGAGCTACAGGCACTCTGCCCACTGAGCTACAGGAACTCTACCCACTGAGCCACAGGCACTCTATCCACTGAGCCACAGGCACTCTGCCCACTGAGCCACAGGCACTATGCCCACTGAGCCACAGGAACTCTACCCACTGAGCCACAGGCACTCTATCCACTGAGCCACAGGCACTCTGCCCACTGAGGTACAGGCACTCTGCCCACTGAGCTACAGGCACTCTACCCACTGAGGTACAGGCACTCTGCCCACTGAGCTACAGGCACTCTGCCCACTGAGCTACAGGCACTCTACTCACTGAGCTACCAGCACTCTACCCAGTGAGTTACAAGCACTCCTCTGCTCACTGAGACCCAGCGCTTTTTATCATGACTTTACTTTAAGCTGATGACATTGGGGTCCTCTGAGGAAGAACCCTGGGTGATGAGCCACTGTCCTGTGCCCGCCCGGCCCCCACTTCCCGTTCCTCTTGGGCAGTGACCTCATCCCCACCCCCTGGGATTGAGAAATGGAACCCACCACGACGGGTAGCTATTCACAGCTGAGGGCTTCCTCGGAACCTTGGCTGCAGTGGGGCACCCCAGGGCTCGTGGTTGGGCCCCTGGACTCTACCCTGTGACCGCACTGCACGCCCAGCCTGAACCAGTCAGTGCAGGCAGCCCAGCTGGTTAACCCTGGGCCAAGGGCTCCAGAACCCAGAGGTCATGACAGTCGGTCCCTGTCCAGGGCCCCTGCTGCAGGTTGGCACCGAGTGACGCCTCCAACATGGGGGCCTGGCACCCTGGAGCACCTGAGCCTCATACCAGCACACTGACCCCTCCACACCAGAGATGGTGTCATGACCCTCGGTGGACAGGGTGCTGCAGGCCGGGGTAGGGAGGGTCTCAGAGGTTTAGGAGAACAGGCGGCGGAGGAATCTGGATCTGTGAGATCCAGGCCAGCCGGGGCATCTGCTGGGGTCAGTCAATAGACTGGCAGCCTAAGAGACACCGCACCATCCATCCTGCCAAAGCTCCCGCGGCGCTGGGGGTTCCCAGGAGGGTGGTGTCCCCAGCTCTGTGACCCCAGCAGAGGGGACCACAGCCGCCTAGGGGCATGAGGTGGCCAGCCAGTGACCCACAGACATGGGTACAGGGTACAGGGGGACAAAGAGGGGAGGGGACACAAAATGACAGAGGGGGATGGGGGCGAGGATAAGGCCACATGATGCCATTTAGAGAGGGGTAGAGGGGTGCCAGTTGGGGGACAGGGAGACAGGCAGGGTACAGGGGTGACAGGGTATAGATTTGACAGGGTACAGAAGTGACAGCACAGGGTCAGTCGGAGACAGGGGACAATCGCAGTACAGGGGACAGTCAGTGGATGGGACAGTTGGGGACAGGGGACAGTCGTGGGCAGGGGACAGTAGGGAGACGGGACAGTCAGGGTCCAGGGACAGTCGCGGACAGGGGAGTCGGGGTACAGGGGACAGTCGGGGGACTGGGGACGGGACAGTCGCGGGACAAGGGGCAGTCACGACAGGGGACAGTCAGGGACGAGGCAGTCGGGGACAGGGGGGCAGTCGGGAGACAGGAGATAGTCGGGGGACAGGGAATAGTGGGGGGACGGGACAAGGGACAGTCACGACAGGGGACAGTCGGGTACAAGGGAGGTCGCGGACAGGGCCGCCCTTTTGGGGCCCCGGGCTCACCCGCGAGGTGCCAGGCCTTGCGCGGGCCGCAGGCGGAGGCGGCCCTGTCGGCCTCGAAGCCAACGAGAGGCGTGCACAGCCCGTCGGCCGCCTGTCCGAGCAGCAGCAGGAGCCCGGCGCCGCGAGAGCTGTAGCCGCGCACCGAGTGCAGGTAGAGCAGCAGGTAGGTGAACCACATGGCCGCGCACAGGTCGTTCAGGAAGTGGCCGACGGCGAAACTCAGCCGCGACCACGCGGACAGGGAACGGGGCGGCCCCGGGCCCGAGTCCCCCGGTGGCGGAGACATCTCAGGCAGAAGCGCGCGGCACACTCCGCCGCGCCCAACAGCCGCCCGCCCCGCTTGGCTGGGGGCGGGGCAGCGGCCCGGGAGCGACTGCCGGGAGCGCCAATCAGAGAAGCCATCGCGGCCGGGCGCCCAATCACAACGAGGGGGCGTGGCTTGCCTCTGAGCAGGCTCTGCGGTCCTAGCGCCTGCCAGGTACAAGGGCACCGCTTTCACCATAGAATTTTGCTTTTTGAGAACCTAGGCTGGCCGGATTCTCGCCATGTAAACCAGGCTGGTCTGCCTGCCTCTGCCTCCCGAGTGCTGGGACTAAGGGCCTGTAGCACCACGCCAGGCTTGTTTTAGAGACACTGCTGGCCTGGGACTCCCTACTCTCCTGACCCTCCAGCCTGAGCCTTCCCAGGGCTGGGATTGAAGGCGTGGGGCACCGCACCTGGCTTGAGGGAACTTTCCCAAGTGGTAGAAATACCGACAGAGCCGGGCAGTCTCCACCCTCCTAAACTCCCTCCTTCAACCTCGCTGCCTCGCAGCACAGGCCTGGTGCCCCGGGTGCACGACTGCCGATGGTCCTGACCCAGACAGTAATAACAGGATGCTTGGGGGGGCATATTAGTGCTAATTAATCAGTAATTGCAGACAATCCTGGGGTTCCGCTTTATAGCCTTTAATGAGCGCGCAGGTGCAGGCTCCCCACGTGGCGGGGCCAGTTCCACCCTGCCTTCCAGAAAGCGGAAGCCGCCAGCTGACTCCACAGAGGACAGTGAGTCACTTCCCAGGTGCCTGGGCTCCGCTCCCAACACACTTCCAGGAACAGATCACGGGATGGCAGGTGCTCCTCCCGCTGTCCTCCGCCCCGGAATTTTATCTGTTTTTGTTCTGTCTGGCGGGCCTCAAGCTCACTCGGTAGCTGAGGATGACCTTGAACTCCGATCGTCCTGCCTCAACCTCCCGAGTGCTAGGGTGACGGCCTGTGACACCACAGCCTGGTTTCTGTGGTGCTGGAAATTAAGCCACAGCCTTTGGCTGCTAGTGGAGCCTTGTAGTAACTAAGCCACAAGCACTGTACGGCTTGCTTTTATTTCAGCAAATTAAAAAAAAAAATTTGTTTTGACACAGAGCCTCACGGTGTAGACCAGGCCACCTTCCCCCTCAGCATGTCTTGTGCTGGGATTACAGGCCTGCCCCCACCAAGGTAGGCCTCTGAAACTGGTATTTTGAGATTTACAAGGTCAGAATCCAAGCATCCAGCTCCCGACCTGTGCCCTGCCAGCGCTCAGCCCTGAGACAGGTCCATGCACATCCTAACAGCAGCACAACATACATAAAATGTTAATGGGGTATAGCCGGGTGTGGTGGCCGCACGCCTTTAATCCTAGCACTTGGGAGGTGTAAGCAGGCAGATCTTTGTGAGTTCAAGGCCAGCCTGGTCTACGCAATGAGTTCCAGGACAGCTGGGGCTACAAGGAGACCCTGTCTCGAAAAGACGAAAAAAAAAAAAATGTTAACGGGATATGATGGCCGGCGGCTTCGATCCCAGCACTCGGGAGGCAGAGGCAGGCGGATCTCTGTGAGATCAAGGCCAGCCTGGTCTACATAGCCAGTTCCAGGACAGCCTAGGCTACACAGGGATAGCTGGTGGGAGGATCCTTCATGGGGGAGGCAGCTTGGCTTGCGCTGCCGCTAGGTGGACGATAAACTGGAGCCAAAGCTGACCGCCTGGGAGATAAAGTGACTGGAAGAGATAGAGGGAGATTTTTGCTCCCTGCAGGGCAGGCTCAGGACAGACTTTCAGGGCAAGGGTTAGCCTGTGGTTTGCAGTTCATCCTGAGTGTGGAAACCGAGGCCCCATGTGCTGTCCTTGGCAACTGGGCTGGGACCTGTGAGGATCGGTGGCTGGCAGTATGGCCTCCAGGGTTTTACTGGTTCTTTAACATTCTGGAAGGCCCAGGATGGTTGTGGGCTCCACTTTAACTTCTTCCTCTGTCCGAGTCCGGTGCGGTGCTGTAGGCCTTTTTCCTTTCTTTCGTATGATTTCTATATTGAGTATAGAAAAAATATAGTTCTTTTGAACTAGTTTTACATTTCTTTTAGTTTAGTTTTGTTTTGTTTGTTTGGTCTTTTTGAGACAGGGTCTCCCATAGTCCCAGCTGTCCTGGAACTCACTATGTAGACCAGGTTGGCCTTGAACTCACAGAGATCCGCCTGCTTCTGCCTCCTGAGTGCTGAGATTAAATTCGTGCTCCACCACACCTGGTTAATTTTTTAAATTTTAAGCTTATGTAGCCCAGGGTAGCCTCAAACTCTGTACATCAGGCTGATCTTGAATTCCTGATTGTTTCACCTCTGGGATTCTGGACTGACAGGTGAACACCACTAACAGCCCTTTTTTTTTGGGGGGGGGGGATACAAGCTCTCACTGTGTAGCCCTGGCTGGTCTTGAACCCGCTGTGTACACTAGGCTAGCATTGATGTCATAGAGATCTGCCTTTGCCTACAGAGTGCTGGGGTCAAAGGTGCCAGTCTTTACTTTCTCTCTTTTTTTTTTTTTTTTTTTTTTTTTTTTTTTTTTTGGTCTTTTTGAGGCAGGGTCTCCCATAGCCTCAGCTGTCCTGGAACTCACTATGTAGACCAAGGACCAGCTGTCCTTGAACTCACAGAGATCTGCTTGCCTCTGCCTCTTGGGTGCTGGATTTAAAGGCCTGGGTCACCATGCCCTGCTTAAAATGTTTTTAAAATACTCAATAATTATTGGGCTGGAGAGATGACCTAGTGGTTGAGAGCATCGACCGCTCTTGCAGAGGACCCAGGTTCGGTCCCCGGCACCCATATGGCGGCCGAGAACCGTCCGAAACTCCAATTCCAGGAGAACTCCAGTTCCAGGGGAATCCGACGCCCTCTTCTGACCTCCGTGGCATTGCGCGACACCGGTGCACAGACCTGCATGCAGACAGTACATTCATACACATACAGAAATAAATAAAATTAAAAAAAAATTAAATCACATCCTCATTAGTGCTTACCCATGGTGAATATTAAAAAAAAAACTCTATTATTATTGTTGTTGGTTTTGGGGGGGTTGGTGTTTTTGAGACAGGGTCTCCCTTTAGTCCCAGCTGGCCTGGAACTGTCTATGTAGACCAGGCTGGCCTTGAACTCACAGAGTGAGTGCTAGGATTAAAGGCGTGCGCCACCACGCCTGGCCTTCTCTGTTATTTTTATTATATGTGTGTAAGTACATGGATGATGTAAGCACATCCATGTCAGCCAATGCCTGAGCAGGTCAGAAGAGGGCCTCAGATTCCTCTGGAACTGAAATTAGGACAGTTGTTAGCTGCCATGTGGGTGCTGGGAACTAAACCAGGTCCCCTGCAAGAGTAGCCAGTGCTCTAACCACTGAGCTTCTCTCCAACTCCTAGTCACTTATTTTTGATGCAGGGTCTACAGCCAGGACAGCCACCAACTTGCCATGTTGCAAGGATGGAGTTTGAGCTCCTGCGCCTCAGCCTCAGCCCCCTCAGTGCCCAGGTGACAGGCCTGGACCTCCACACTCAGCAGCTTCCAGGGGAAATGGGGTTTGTCTGAGTTTCTGGTCTTTTTGAACGCAGCTAACATTTCCTGGCTGTGGTCCTGTGGAGAAGGCAGGAAGAGGCTGGGCCTGGTGCTGGTGGGAAGCTGGTCCAACATAGGAGGACACTGAGCAGCCATGGCAGGTCTTAGAGGACCCCGGTGCCCAGTCTTCAGCCTGGCTGGGTCAGACAGGATCAGAGCTGCCCACCCGAACTTTGGGTCTCCTGCCAGAGGCTGGAGGGCAGCATCACATTAAAACTTCAAAGGAGGGGTTGGTTTCCTCTAAACTCATGAATGGAAAGAGAGGCTTTGGAGGCCACAGAAGACCAAAAGGAGGGTTAACCGGGAGGAATGAGCCCGGTCCCTGGGGGGAAGGGGGAGACACGACACATGGGCTGGGGGTCAGGACAGGTCCAGGCAGCCTTTGATGTCGAGTCCCAGCAGCTCTGGACGCCAAGCCCTGAGTTTCCCCCATCTGTTAGCTTCAGATCGGATATCCTGGGGGCCAGAGTCCAGCCTCAGGGAGTAGGGGGCTGGCTTTCCCAGCTAAGCCCAGACCTTCTGACAGGGTAACAGGATTCCTGAGGCTCCACAGGAACCTCCTGAGGTGTAAGGGTCTCTGCAGGGAGGGCAAGGCCTCTGCTTAGCCAGTGAGCCTCAGGTTCCCTCCCTGTCCAGTGAGCACAAGGATGCCTAGGTGTACAGCCACAAGTTGCACACATGCAATACAAGACCTGTCTTTACATTTTATTTTATTTTATTTTTTATTTATTTATTTTTTTGTCTTTTCGAGACAGGGTCTCCCTGTAGCCCCAGCTGTCCTGGAACTCGCTCTGTAGACCAGGCTGGCCTTGAACTCACAAAGATCCACCTGCCTCTGCCTCCCAAGTGCTAGGATTAAAGGCATGTGCCACCATGCCTAGCTGTGTCTTTACATTTTAATTAAAGGTTTTTTAAAACAGGGTCCCACTGTGTAGCTCAGGCTGGCTCAGACCTTGCTGTGCTAGACCAGGCTAGCTTTGTGCCTCAGGACCAAAAGTGTGCCACCACACTCAGCTGATTTTTTTTTCTTGTAAGGACAGGACAGGATCTCAGCCAGGCATGGTGGTGCACCCCTTTAATCCAGCATTCAAGAGGCAGAGGCAGGCAGATCTCTGTGAGTTCAAGGCCAGCCTGGTCTACATAGCAAGCTCGAGGCCAGCTGGGGCTACAGGGAGACCCTGTTTCAAAAAGACCAAAAAAAAAAAAAAAAAGACCAATATATAAAATATATATTTATACATTATTACAAATTTCCCTGTGTATAAGATGTTGGCCCATTGGGCCCAGCTGCACCCAACGACCTCTCTTTTTTTTCTTCCGCATAG
>VZQC01004073.1:959805-1032007 GCA_009823505.1 Rhizomys pruinosus | reverse complement strand
GGTGTGGTGGCACATGCCTTTAATCCTAGCACTCGGGAGGCAGAGGCAGGCGGATCTTTGTGAATTCAAGGCCAGCCTGGTCTACAGAGTGAATTCCAGGACAGCTGGGGCTACAGGGAGACCCTGTCTCAAAAAGACAAAAAGGAAACTGAGGTCCCCCCCCAAATACCCTCAGCTCCTATCCCGGGTCAGCGGGTCAGCTGTGCAGACTCCTGGACTCTTTGGTGGGACGTAGGTGTGGTGTATCCATTTTTGGTGGGGCGTAGGGTGCGGTGTACCCATTTTTGGTGGGGCATAGGGTGCAGTGTACCCATTTTTGGTGGGGCGTAGGGTGCAGTGTACCCATTTTTGGTGGGGCGTAGGGTGCAGTGTACCCATTTTTGGTGGGGCGTATGGTGCGGTGTACCCATTTTTCAGACAGGGAAACCAGTGATCACAAGCAAAGAGAGACCCCCAGCCTAAGAGTAGAGAATAATCAGGAAACTATTCCCCCAGTGCCCCATTTTGAAAAATGACATTTATTTATTAATTATTTCTTGATCTTTTTGAGACAAGGTCTCCCTGTAGCCCCAGCTGTCCTGGAACTCACTCTGTAGACCAGGCAGGCCTTGAATTCACAAAGATCTGCCTGCCTCTACCTCCCAAGCGCTAGGATTAAAGATATGTGCAATTGCTGAGCGTGGTGTCCCACTTTAATCCCAGCACTTAGGAGGCAGAGGCAGGCGGATCTCTGTGAATTCAAGGTCAGCCTGGTCTACAGAGTGAGTTCCAGGACAGCTGGGGCTACAAGGAGACCCTGTCTCAAAAAAAAAAAAAAAGTGTATAACCATGCCCAGCTGATTTATTTTTATTTCATGTGTATGGTGGGTTTTTGTTGTTGTTGTTGTTTTTGTCTTTTTGAGACAGGGTCTCCCTGTAGTCCCAGCTGAACTGGAACTTGCTCTGTAGACCAGGCTGGCCTTGAACTCACAGATAACAGTCTGCCTCTGCCTCCCAAGTGCTAGGATTAAAGGCATGTACCACCACACCCGTCTGTGTATGAGTGTTTTGACTGCATGTAAGTACACCTCAGGTCGTGCAACGCCCTGTGGAGGCCAGACCTGGAACTAGAGCTGCAGATGGTGGTTACTTGCATGTAGGTGCTAGGAATCAAACCTGGGTCTTCAAAAAAAAAAACAAAAAAACACGCCCACTCGTGCCACAGACNCCCCCCCACCCCCCCGCCAAGCCACCAAACACCTCTGATTGGCCCCGAGCGCGTCCCAGCGCAGCCGAACTTGACGCACCCGCCCGCGGCCTCCGGAATGGTCTTCCCACGCGGCACCGCAGGTGGCTCAGCCAATTACCGCTGGGCGCGCCGAGCCTCATCTGCATGACCACGCCTCCGGTAGCGAACTAGGCCAATAAGAGGGCTGGGCGACGCCTCATTAGCGTAGAGGGCGGGGCGGCCTCCAGGCGTTTGGTTGGAGTGTCACCGCTTCCCAGGTCCGCGGAAAGTTTCTTTGGAGGTGAAAACAGCAAGGAAGTCGGGGCCGTGCGCGGGGCGGAGGCCGGGGCGCAGCCGGGGTGCAGCGGGGCATCGCCAGGAGCGGTGGGGACGCGGGGTCTGGTGTCCCGGGGCTCGATCTCCAACAAAGGACCGCAATGCCGCCCGCCTCGAGCACCTCCCCCGCCCCGGGATCCGCCTCCCCCACCCGGGATCCCAGGTCTGGGGGTTCCCATTGGGAGCCGGGCGGGACCCCTTGACTTCTGCACACCTCTGTGTTCCAGGTCTCACCCCGAGAGGCCATGTCCCAGGGTGCCCGGCAGCCAGGTGCTGCCACCGCGTGAGTGCACCACCCGCAGCCTTGCCCCCACCCTGGGGACCCCGGGTCTTGCACCATCCCCACCCCCCGGGACCTCTGGAGATGCCCCGCCTCCATCCCACAGATTCCTGTCCTGGCCTGTTGCTCATCCTTGACTGGGTCCGGTCCTGCTCCCTCATCCCCCGGGGTCCCCTGGGCAGGCACTGGCCCGGGCCCCGGAACCCCTAGCCTCGCTCTGGCGCCACCCGTGGATCCTCGGGAATCTGTAGCTCTAGGGTCTGGACCCCCTTCCGCGGGGCCAGTGCGCCCCCTGTAGCTTTCCCACCACTCCCCTCCTGCCCTCAGCTGCTCCCACCCTGAGAGCCGCAAGTGGTCCACTGTGACCCCCAGAGCCTCATCCCTCAGACGTCTTCCCTTTCGTGAGAGCCTTCATGCTCCCTTGTACCTGGGGATGGGGCTCTCCAGCCACAAGCTGGATGACTTTGGAGGAAGTTTCTGGCACTAGGGGAGGGGGTGACCATTGTGTCCCATGTCCCCAAGGCCTGCGGGAGGCAAGGCTCCGGGCCAGCATGGGGGCTTCGTGGTGGCTGTCAAACAGGAGCGCGGTGAGGGTCCCCGGGCAGGAGAAAAGGGGTCCCAGGAGGAGGAGGTGAGCCCCTCCCTGCCGGCCCCCGAACTTGAAAGCCTTGCCAAGGTTACACCACGCCCCCAGCATGTCACCTAAGGATAGGCCCTGCCCACATCCCATCCCGTCTAGTCTTTATGCTCAACTCCGCCCTCTAGGAGGCTCAGTCTTGGTCGGGGACCCCCCTGCACATCCCATCCAATCTATTCTGATCCCCAATAGCAGCTAGCCCCCGCCTCCATTCCCAGTTGCCCCGCCCTACCCCTCTAGGCCCCGCCCCACTTCCTGAGGCCCCTCCCAAGGATGCCTGCCTTTTCTGCAGCCAGTGAAGAAGCGGGGCTGGCCCAAAGGCAAGAAGCGCAAGAAGATTCTCCCGAATGGGCCCAAAGCCCCGGTCACCGGCTACGTCCGCTTCCTGAACGAGCGAAGGGAGCAGATCCGGACCCGCCACCCCGACCTGCCCTTTCCAGAAATCACCAAGATGCTGGGCGCAGAGTGGAGCAAGCTGCAGCCAGCCGAAAAGCAGGTGGGCCCGGGGCAGGAGGACGCCATTCGTGGGGCCACCGGCCTGCAACCTGTGTTTAGCAAGCATAGACGGGGATGCCTGGGGTCCTTGGATAGACAGTGGCCCCACTCTGTGAGCCCCAGGTTCAGTGAGAGACCCCAAAACACAAGACACAAATCGCACTAATATGGAAGCATTGCACAGCCGCCTCTAGCCCCTGGTGGAAGTGGCCTGGGTGTGCTTGCCCAGAGTCCCAGGGAAGGGGGGATGCCAGGAGCCACAGATGGAGGTCATGGCCGAGCTGCCTGACCTGGTCCTGGAAACCTGCGGTCCTGTGGGCTGGGCTAGTCTGTGGGTGCTGCCCCAAGTCTGTGGGTGTGGTCCCCCCAGAGGTACCTGGATGAGGCAGAAAAGGAGAAGCAGCAGTATTTGAAGGAGTTGCGGGCATACCAGCAGTCTGAGGCCTACAAGGTCTGTGCAGAGAAGATCCAGGAAAAGAGGATAAAGAAAGGTGGGCGTGCCCCGAGACTGCCCTGGGGGTGCTGGAGCCCCCAGAACTGTATGGGAACAAGGGCGTGGGCTTTGCTTAGGGGCACAACCTGGGGTTGGGTCTGCAAATGGAGAGAGGGAGAGGGGGGGTCTAGCAAAAGGAAAATTTTGGAACCCACTGACTAACCCTTCTTCTGCCCATCAGAGGACTCTGGTTCTGGGTTCATGAACACACTCTTTAATGGACACAAGGTAAGGGAACACACAAGGTAAGGGAAGGTTTGGAGATTTCTAGGCCCCCCAAGTAAGCAGGAACCATGCTCACAGCAGAAAGTGCCCCTATGATCAGGAGACACACACTGCACCCCGTGGGCCGGGTGGGAGGGCTGAGGGGTGAATTCGGCTCATAGGCATAAGACCAGGGCTGCATCCCTGCACACACTGCACACACACACACACACACACACACACACACAGCTCGCTGAATTTTCCTGTTTTCTCTGAGATGGTCTCATGTAGCCCAGGCTGGCCTCAAACTCCCTATGTAGCAGAGGATGACCCTGAACTGGCAGCAGCAAGCCCCCTGCCTCAGCCTCCAAAATATGGAAATACAGTCATAAGCCACTATGCCTGGCTTAAAAACATTCAAGGAGAGCAGAGCTCTGTGTAAAGTGCTTGTAGCTCAGTGAGTAGAGTGCTTTTAGCTCAGTGGGTAGAGTGCTTGCAGCTCAGTGGGTAGAGTGCCTGCAGCTCAGTGGGTAGAGTGCCTGTAGCTCAGTGGGTAGAGTGCCTGTAGCTCAGTAGGTAGAGTGTCTGTAGCTCAGTGGGTAGAGTACTTGCAGCTCAGTGGGGTAGAGTGCTTGCAGCTCAGTGGGTAGAGTACCTGTAGCTCAGTGGGTAGAGTGCTTGCAGCTCAGTGGGTAGAGTACCTGTAGCTCAGTGGGTAGAGTCCTTGCAGCTCAGTGGGTAGAGTACCTGTAGCTCAGTGGGTAGAGTGCTTGCAGCTCAGTGGGCAGGGCATGCGCAGCATGCATGATGCTGGGTTCATCCCTAGCACCCTATAAACCAGGCATGGTGACACATGCCTGTCATCCCACCACTTGCAAGGTGAGGGTAGGAGGATCAGGAGTCCAAGGTCATTCTGGGCTATGTTGTGAGTTGGAGGCCAGCCTGGGGGTACATTACAGGTCCCTGACTCAATGAATACATATCTAGCCTGGCGTGGTGGCCTTTAATCCCACCACTGGGGAGGCAGAGGAGTCGGATCTCTGTGAGATGGAGTCCAGCCTGGTCTACTGAGTGAGTTCCAGGACAGCTGGACAGCTGGGGCCACAGGGAGACCCTGTCTCAAGGAAAAAATAAAATTATCATTTTAAGTGCCCCAGGAGATGCCCCCCCCCAGGGCTGTAACGCCCCAGACTCACAGCCCCTCCTCGCAGGGTGTGGATTGTGACGGCTTCTCCACCTTTGACGTCCCCATTTTCACTGAAGAGTTTTTGGACCAAAATAAAGGTGAGATTAGTGCAGGTGTGACAGTTGGAGGGATTGAAGATGGGGCAGGTGGAGAGCCTGGAGGAGGAGGGGGGGAGGGGAGGGAGAGGAGGAGGAGGGGGGTGGGAATGGAGGTGGAGGATGACAGCTATGGTTTGGACCGCCCCTCCCCTGCAGCGCGGGAGGCGGAGCTGCGGCGGCTGCGGAAGATGAACTTGGCGTTTGAGGAGCAGAACGCGGTGCTGCAGCGCCACACGCAGAGTATGAGCAGCGCGCGCGAGCGTCTGGAGCAGGAGCTGGCGCTGGAGGAGCGCCGCACGATGGCGCTGCAGCAGCAACTGCAGGCCGTGCGCCAGGCGCTCACCGCCAGCTTCGCCTCGCTGCCCGTGCCGGGTGCGTAGGCCCCGCCCCGCCCCGGTGTAGCCCCGCCCCTCGGCTTCCTCCCTCTTCTCGCCCGAGCCCCCGGGGCTTCCTCGGTGGCCCCGCCCACCGCACGCCCCGACCCCGCGCGCACGCTAAGCCGCCCTGTCCGCAGGCACCGGGGAGACGCCGACGCTTGGCACGCTGGACTTCTACATGGCGCGGCTGCATGGAGCCATCGAGCGCGACCCTGCGCAACACGAGCGGCTCATCGCGCGCGTCAAGGAGATCCTGGCGCGGGTGGCCAGGTGGGGGCAGGAGTGGGGTGCGGGGACGGGGGTGCGGGGACAGGGGGCCGCGCTGACAGTCGCGCGTCCCCACCTTCTCTTGAGCAGTGAGCACCTGTGACCTGCAGACCTGGACCCAGAGACGAGGCTCTGGTCGCCACTCCCCCGCCTCTGCCCTAGTGAAACTGGGGGTGCCGCGCCCGTCCTGCAGCTTGGGGGGTTCCGGACGGGTGACGAAATCTCAAGGGCACCCTATAGCCTTGCACCCCAGGTCGCAGAGCTCTCGAGCTCCTCTGGCCCCATGAACCGCCACACTACAGAGAGACAAATGGGAAGCCGGCACCCTTGCAACAGAGTGGGACCCCGATCACTCAGCACAGGACCATGGGACCCACTGCACAGTCTTGGGGGCTGGGGTCCACCCCCAAATCCTCTCGTTCAGTCTGGAGTTTTTAAATAAAGCCAGGTGGAATTCTTTCTCTGGATTCTTCATGTGCCATTGGGGGACAGTGGACTGAGCCCTCGGACCTGGCCGGATTGGGCTGGGCTCATCCATCCTGAGGGATGTTAGTGAGTCCAGGAGGTTCTGGCCTGGCCACTCCATCTTCAACTCACTTCTGGTCTCGATTCCAATCCACGTCCTCAAATTTGACTTTTTTTTTTGTCTCCCTGAGTCTCAGCTGTCCTGGAACTCACTATGTAGACCAGGCTGGCTTTGAACTCACAGAGGCCTGTCTCCAGGATGCTGGGATTAAAGGCACCCAGAAACTTCACAGTTTGAACTCTGAATACAGCATGCTCCACTCTAGTTCTAGAACATTCTTGGGAGCCTTCACTCACCCCCATCTCTAGCCCCTACACTAAGGCAGGCATCCACTTTCTGTCTCAGGCCCTGTGCTGGACGTTTCCTGCCATGAACTTTTATGTCCGAGTCACTCACTGAGTTCAGTCAAGGGCCCTCCAGCTGTGGTGTGTGTCAGAGCCTCGCTCCTCTTCTGGGCTCAATAATATTCCAGTGTGTGTCCAGACCATGAATGCATCCCAGGCTGAGGCCAATCTGCTGTTTGCTGTTTGGTCGTCTATTTTGACTTTGAGATGCTACTGGTTGCCTAATATTGAACTCTGATGCAAGCCTGAACAATTTGATCCACACATGTGTTGTGCCAATGAACTGTATTTCCCCCCAAAATGTGTTCTAGTCCTCACCCAGAATCTCCACACAGGACCTTATTAGGGCTTAGGTTTGGGGCATGTGTAATGAGCTCAGATGAGGTCATGTTTGAGCAGGGTGCAGCCAGGCGCTGAGCCAGTAACGGGTGTCCTTACAAGAGAGAAAAGTTGGACAAAGAGGCCAGGCGTCTGAGACAGGGAGGCAGACTGCCAGGGACGGCGCGAGCTGGCAGAGCCTTGGGAGGGCGCCTTCCAGGAACCTGGCTTTGAACTACAGCCCAGAATGATCCTCCAGCCTCTACCTCAGAATTTTGGGGTGACAGGCAGTCCACCACCATGCCTGCCTTCTCCTATTTTTATTTTATTTTATTTATTTTATTTTATTTACTTTAAGGTCGGGAGGTCTGGCTCAGCAGTTAAGAGCACTGACTGCTCTTGCAGAGGACCTGGGTTCAGTTCCAGCACCCAGGAAGGGGCTAAATCCTCTGAACTCCAATTCCAGGGGAATCCGATGCCTTCTTTTGACTCTAAGCACTGCAGGAAACGGGAGTACATATACACATGCAGGCAATACAGTCATACACATTAAATAACAATTATTAAAACTTTTTTTTTTAATTTTTTTTTATTAATTTTTATTTATTTATTGTATGTGTATGAATGTACTGTCTGCATGCAAGTCTGTGCACCCGTGTCGTGCAACGCCGCGGAGGTCAGAAGAGGGTCTCGGATTCCCCTGGAACTGGAGTTCTCCTGGAATTGGAGTTTTAGACGGTTCTCGGCCGCCATGTGGGTGCTGGGGATCGAACCCGGGTCCTCTGTAAGAGCGGTCGGCGCTCTTAACCGCTAGGCCATCTCTCCAGCCCCAATTATTAAAACTTTTAATTTAATGTACTTAAGTGCTTACCTGCACGTGTGTAAATGCACCTTTGTCCTGCAAGGCCCACAGAGGCCATAAGAGGGTGTTCAGTCCCTTGGAAGTGGAGTTGCAAATGGTTGTCAGCTGTCATGTGGGTGCTGAGAACTGAACCCAGGTCCTGTGCAAGAGCAGCCAGTGCTCTTAACTGCTGAGCGGGCTCTCCAGTCAACAAAGAACAATTAATATTTTATTGAGACAGGTGTGGTGTTGCACACAGCATGAGGTCTGTACACTTACATATGTGCAGGAAAAATATACACAGAAATAAATAAAAATTATTTTTTTTTATTTTTTCTTTATTTCCGTATGTGTATCAATGTACTGTCTGCATGCAGGTCTGTGCACCCGTGTCGTGCAATGCCGCGGAGGTCAGAAGAGGGTCTCGGATTCCCCTGGAACTGGAGTTCTCCTGGAATTGGAGTTTCAGACGGTTCTCAGCCGCCATGTGGGTGCTGGGGATCGAACCCGGGTCCTCTGTAAGAGCGGTCGGCGCTCTTAACCGCTAGGCCATCTCTCCAGCCCAATAAAAATTATTTTTAAAGACATTAAATGCCAGTCTGTGCCGCTTTGTGAGACCCTATCTCAAAAACTAAGGCTTTGTGGCCGGGTGTGGTGGCGCACGCCTTTAATCCTAGCACTCAGGAGGCAGAGGCAGGTGGATCTTTGTGATTCAAGGCCAGCCTGGTCTACAGAGTGAGTTCCAGGACAGCTGGGGCTACAGGGAGACCCTGTCTCGAAAAGACAAAAAAAAACTAAGGCTTTGAGCTGGGTGTGGTGCATGCCTGTAATCTCAGGCAGAGGAGGCGAATCTCTGTGACTTCAAGGCCAGCCTGGTCTACAGAGGAGCAGGGAGACCCTGTCTCAAAACACACACAAAAATAAAATAAATAGGGGCTGGAGAGATAGCCTAGCGGTTAAGAGCGCCGACCGCTCTTACAGAGGACCCGGGTTCGATCCCCAGCACCCACATGGCGGCCGAGAGCCGTCTGAAACTCCAATACCAGGAGAACTCCAGCTCCAGGGGAATCCGAGACCTCCTCTGCCCTCCGCGGCATTGCACGACACGGGTGCACAGACCTGCATGCAGACAGTACATTGATACACATACAGAAATTAAAAAAAAATAAAATAAAATAAAATAAATAAAAACTTAGGGCTGTGTCCCAGCGAGCACAGGCCCCGGTCCACGCGCAGCTCCACGTAAAGCAGGCGTGGGGGTGCACGTCTGTCATCCCAGCCAGAGGGTCAGGGGTCCAAGGTCATCCTCAGCTACATAAATAAGTTCAAAAAGGGGAACTAGGGGGAAACAGTCCGTGGAAGATCTTGGAGGCCGGTGGTCTTTAGCACAACAGGTGCGGAGGAAGGCCGTGCAAAGGGCCGGCGGCTGCAGGAGGAGGGAGGACGCACAGAGCCACGGGCGGCTTCGCGGACGGGTCCCTCCCTCTGGAGGACTCGGTTCCCCGGGGCTCGCAGCGCCCCCTCCGCACCCGCGGTGTCGGCTTCCCGCGCGGCTCAGGTTCCGGGATCCGCTTACCCGGCGGCGGCTCGCGTGTCCTGCCCGGCGGGGCGGGGCGGGGGGAGGAGGCTGCAGGAAGCGGCGGATCCGCGGCCGCGGCGTCGAGCTGCCTGCCGGCCATGGAGAGCGACCCCGGAGCCGCCGAGCCCCCCGCCGCCCGCGCGCGCCCGCGCCTGGTGTTCCGCACGCAACTGGCGCACGGCAGCCCTACGGGCCGCATCGAGGGCTTCAGCAACGTGCGCGAGCTCTACGCTAAGATAGCTGATGCCTTTGGCATCGCGCCCACCGAGGTGAGCCCCGAAGAGGGCGCGGGGAAGGAGGGGAGACCTCGGGCGGGAGCGGTCTTGAGGGGGCTCAGTGGGCAGAGTGCTTGTGATTCAGTGGGTACAGTGCTTGTGGCTCAGTGGGCAGAGTGCCTATAGCTGAGTAGGTAGAGTGCTGGTAGGTCAGTGGGTAGAGAGCTGTGGCTCAGTGGGTAGAGTGCCTGTAGCTGAGTAGGTAGAGTACTTGTAGTTGAGTGGGCAGAGTGCTCGCTTAGAAAGCACAAAACCCAGCACTCAAGAAACCAAGTGTCTGGCTATCATCTGGCACTTGGGAGGTTAGCCTGGGCTCCAGGAGACCCTATCTCAAAATGATTTTTTTTTTAAAAAAAGGCTCTGGGGGCTGGAGAGACAGCCTAGCGGTTAAGAGCACCGACTGCTCTTGCAGAGGACCTGGGTTTGATCCCCAGCACCCACATGGCGGCTAAGAACCATCTGTAACTCCAATTCCAGGAGAACTCCAGTTCCAGGGGAATCTGAGACCCTCTTCTGACCTCCGCATTGCACGACACGGGTGGGAAGGACACAAACCTACAAGCAGACAGTACATTCATACACATACAAAAATAAAAATTAAATTAAAAACATTAAAAAAAAAAGGCTCTGTGCTCTATACGTGTAATCCTAGCACTCAGCCAGCTAGGATAGGATTTCAAGCTTGAGGCCAGCCTAGGCTAAAAGAAATTTTGTCTCAAACACTTTTCAGCTGGGCAACACACACCTGTAACTCCGGGGTGGGGGGTGGGGGTGGCAAGGCAGCCTGGGAGACCTTGTCTCAAAAATATTGTTTTTGTCTTTTTATTTTATTATTATTATTATTATTATTATTTTGGTCTTTTCAAGACAGGGCCTCCCTGTAGCCCCAGCTGTCCTGGAACTCACTCTGTAGACCAGGCTTGAACTCACAAAGATCCGCCCGCCTCTGCCTCCCAAGTGCTAGCATTAAAGGTGTGCGCCACCACGCCCGGCATCTTTTTTTTTTTTTAATATTGAGGAGACTTATTATTTTAACTATGTGTATGTGCTCATGGAGACCACGGGTGGCAGCCCCTAGAGACCTGGTGAGCACGGGTGCTGGGAATCAAACTCTGGTCCTTGGAGAGCAGTATGTGATCTTAAACAACAGCCATCGACCCAGCCCCAATGTATAACATTTTAATTTATTTGCTGTGTGGGCACCATAGCACTTGTGTGGAGGTCAGACACTGTGGGACAGACACTGTGGGAATCCGCTCCCTGGATCCTGGGGACTGGATTGGGTGGTCCGCTTCGGGAATGGATTGGGTGGTCTGCTTCGGGACACGCTCTTTCCCCACTGAGCTGATTTGATGGGTCCCATTCATTCATTTTTGTTTCTTTTAAAAATTAACCTCTCGGGGCTGGAAAGATGGCTCAGTGGTTAAGAGCAACGACTGCTCTTGCAGAGGACCCGGGTTCAATTCCCAGCACTCACATGGCAGGGTTAAGAACCGTCTTTAACTCCAGTTCCAGGGGAATCCGATGCCCTCTTCTGCCCTCCGTGGCATTGCACAATACGGGTGCACCAACCTACATGCAGACAGTACACTCATACACATAAAAATAATAAATAAATAAATAAAAATTAACCTCTCAGCACAGGCTGGTCTGGAACTTACAGTAATTCCCCTGCCTCAGCTTCCCAAGTGGGATGACAGGCTTGGACCACCACAAGCTGGGGCTTAACACTTTTTAGTTCACCAGGACACAGGTGCTTTGCAGCCCGTGAGGGGCCATCACAGACATTCATCCTCCTAAGACACAGGATGTTCTGAGCTCAGAAATGCTAAAGGTGGGTGAATCAGGGGCTGTGACAGGATCTTGTTCCCAGCCCTGCTGTGTCCCATAAAAGGATCCTTGGAGAGCTAGTTCCAAGGTGCTTGGAGCCTCAGTTTCCCCCAACAGGCCTCAGCGCCCATCACCTTGGCTGCCTGTGTGCAACAAGTTGGGCATTCCATGTCTAACTCTGGATCTTCCCCTCTTCTGCACAGATTTTATTCTGCACTCTCAATAGTCACAAAGTAGACATGCAGAAACTTCTAGGGGGCCAGATAGGGCTGGAAGACTTCATCTTCGCGCATGTGCGTGGGGAAACCAAGGAAGTGGAGGTCACGAAGACAGAGGATGCGCTGGGACTGACCATCACAGACAACGGGGCGGGGTACGCCTTCATCAAGGTGCGTCCAGTGTGCACGTGTGGGGACACCCGGCCCTCCTGTCCAGGGGGCAAAGGGAGAGTGGGTGGGGCCGGGCAAGGGTGACCCACACCACAGCCCCTCACTGGGATCCTAGGCTGTCGCTCTACCTGAGCCACGCCCCCAGTCCCTCACTGGGGATTCTAGGCTGTCACTCTACCTGAGCCACGCCCCCAGCCCCTCACTGGGGATCCTAGGCTGTCACTCTACCCTGAGCCACGCCTCCAGCCCCTCACTGGGGATTCTAGGCTGTCACTCTACCTGAGCCACGCTCCCAGCCCCTCACTGGGGATTCTGGGCTGTCACTCTACCCTGAGCCACGCCCCCAGCCCCTCACTGGGGATCCTAGGCTGTCACTCTACCTGGGCCACGCCCCCAGCCTCAAAGTCATTAGCCCCAGGAGACTGCATCAGGAAGAACCTGAGTTCAAGGCCACCCTGGGCTAGAAAGAAACCTGTGCTTTCTACCCCAGAGAATCAAGGAAGGCAGCATTATCAATAGAATCCAGGCAGTGTGCGTGGGTGACAGCATTGAGGCCATCAATGACCATTCCATCGTGGGGTGTCGGCACTATGAAGTGGCTAAGATGCTTCGAGAACTGCCCAAGTCCCAGCCCTTCACCTTGCGCCTGGTACAGCCCAAGAGAGCCTTTGGTGAGGACCGCAGGCCCCGGGAACTGAGAAAGGGCAGCAAGGGTCGGAAAATGATTTCTGAGACTGACTCTTATCTCACGGAGCCCAGGCTGGCCCCAGTCCGTGATCTTCCTGCCTCCACCTCGTGAGTGCTGGGGTGACAGGCATGCGCCACCTCGCCTGCTTGTGGCGACATCTACAGAAGCAGGCTCTGGACTCTGCTGGAGACAAAGGCTGTGTTCTAGAACAGGGTTTCCAAAACTTGGCACTATGGGGCATCCTGGGCTCCTGTGCTAAGCACAGACCCTGGCCCCCCGGGGCTCCATGTCAGGAGCCCCCCCAGCCCCTCAGTGGGGGACTCTGGGCTGTCACTCTACCTGAGCCACTCCCTGAAGCCATTTAGCCATCAGGAGACTGAAGCGGGAAGAGCAGTTCAAGGTCACCCCGAGTTCAAGGTCACCCCAAGCTCTGTCTGAAGAAGGGCAAGGAAATAAGAACCCCACAGAGACAGAGCACAGTGTCCTTGTTTGTCCTTCAGATATGATTGGCCAGAGGAGTCGGAGCAGCAAGTGTCCAGTGCAAGCAGAAGTGCGCCATGGGAAGGAGACCCTGCGCCTGCGCTCTGGGGGCCCGGCCACGGTGGAGGATGCGGTGTGTGGCAGGCGGGATGGAAACTCCTGGGGTTCTTTTCTAAGTTTTGTGTGTGTGACAGGGTCTCCCTGCAGCCTGGGCTGGCCTCCGTTTCACAGAGATCCTCCCCGCCTCTGCCTCCCAAGTGCTGAGATTAAAGCCCAGTCCCCCACATTTATTTATTAGGGAAAGACAGGGTCTCCCTGTAGCCCCAGCTGTCCTGGAACTCACTCTGTAGACCAGGCTGGCCTTGAACTCACAAAGATCCACCTGCCTCTGCCTCCCGAGTGCTAGGATTAGTCGTGAGCCACCATGCCCAGCTCCCCCAAATTTTTATTATGTTTACTTATTATTCAAGTTTCTTTATTCATTTTGTTGCATGTGTGAACATGTATGAACATGTACAAACACGTGTGAACATGTACAAACATGTGGCAGTCAAAGGACATTGGCAGAAGTCCATTCTCTGCTCCATCATGTGTGACTCAGGGATCCAACTCAGGTCTTCAGACTTGATGGAAGCTCCTTGACTTGCCGAGCCCTCTCACCAAACCCCTCCACCTTGTGTTTAAGAAGGTGGCTTTCACTAAACCTACTAAAGCTATGGTGGCCGACCAGGGAGCCATAATGAAACTACCTTTTCTTTTATTATTGCACCCTGCAGCGGTGGCACACATCTTTAACCCCAGCACTTGGCAGAGGCAGGCAAATCTCTGTGAGTTCAAGGCCAGCCTGGGCTACATAGAGATTTCCAGGCTAACCTGGGCTATACAGGGAGACCCATATTTCCCCATCGACTTCTTTGCCATTCTCCCAAGCCTGCTGCCCCCCTCTTCTTCCATCCTGACCCCCTTTCTGCCCTCATGACACAGGGTCTCCCTGTAGTCCCACCTGTCCTTGAACTCCTTATATAGATGAGGCTGGCCTCAAACTCACATAGATCTGTCTGCCTCTGCCTCCTGAGTGCTGGGATTAAAGGCGTGCGCCACGACGCCCGGCAACCCCTCATGTCTTTTTTTTAAGGACCCAGTGAGTTTCCATAGGGCTGCGAGCAGGAACAGGGCCACAGTCCTAGAGAAAGTGTGTCCCAGTGCTGTCCCCAAGTCCCCTGAGCCATTAGCTGCCTATGGAACCCTGGGAGGGGTGGGGCCTCCTAAATCCTCCCCTTAGCAACCATTAACTGCCTGTCAATTCTGAGGGAGGGATGGGGCCCCAAGTCCACCCCCCCAGCTGTGGATAGGGAGGAGGCCTCTTCCCTAACCCCACTTGTCACTTGTCCCATGCAGCCCAGTGAATTTGAGGAAGAGGCGTCCCGCAGGGTGGATGACGTGCTGGAGAGCTACATGGGCATCCGGGACCCCGAGCTGGGTAAGGGGCAAGGGTAAGCTGGGGTTGAGGGAGCCCAGGGAGGGGTGGGGACCCAGGGGACCCCAGGCTACCTTGCTCATCCATGCTTCCTGTAGCGGCCACCATGGTGGAAACGTCCAAGAAGACGGCAGGCGTACCCGCGTTTGCTCGCTGCTTAGATTCCATCTTGGGCGAGTTCGCCTTTCCGGACGAGTTTGTGGTGGAGGTGTGGGCGGCCATTGTGGAGGCTCGAGAGGCCTGTGGCTAGTGTGTCCCCGGGAGCGCAGCCCTAGCCCAGAGCCCCGTCCCCCACCGCAGCCCTGCTCCAGAGGTCACACTCGCCCCCAAACCCAGCCCAGAACCCATGTCCACCCAGAGACCCAGCCTAGAACCCAGCCTGGCCCAGAGATCCAGCCCAGAACCCCTGTCCACCCAGACACCCAGCCCAGAACCCAGCCTGGCCCAGACACCCAGCCCAGAACCCAGCCTGGCCCAGACACCCAGCCCAGAGCCCAGCCTGGCCCAGACACCCAGCCCAGAGCCCAGCCTGGCCCAGACACCCAGCCCAGAACCCAACCTGGCCCAGAGATCCAGCCCAGAACCCAGTCTGGCCCAGACACCCAGCCCAGAACCCAGTCTGGCCCAGACACCCAGCCCAGAACCCAGCCTGGCCCAGACACCCAGCCCAGAACCCAGTCTGGCCCAGACACCCAGCCCAGAGCCCGGCCTGGCCCAGACACCCAGCACAGAGCCCGGACTGGCTCAGACACCCAGCCCAGAACCCAGCCTGGCCCAGACACCCAGCCCAGAACCCAGCCTGGCCCAGACACCCAGCCCAGAACCCAGCCTGGCCCAGACACCCAGCCCAGAACCCGGCCTGGCCCAGACACCCAGCACAGAGCCCAGACTGGCTCAGACACCCAGCCCAGAACCCAGCCTGGCCCAGACACCCAGCCCAGAACCCAGCCTGGCCCAGACACCCAGCCCAGAACCCAGCCTGGCCCAGACACCCAGCCCAGAACCCAGCCTGGCCCAGACACCCAGCCCAGAACCCAGCCTGGCCCAGACACCCAGCCCAGAACCCAGCCTGGCCCAGACACCCAGCCCAGAACCCAGCCTGGCCCAGACACCCAGCCCAGAACCCAGCCTGGCCCAGACACCCAGCCCAGAACCCAGCCTGGCCCAGACACCCAGCCCAGAACCCAGCCTGGCCCAGACACCCAGCCCAGAACCCAGCCTGGCCCAGACACCCAGCCCAGAACCCAGCCTGGCCCAGAGATCCAGCCCAGAACCCAGCCTGGCCCAGACACCCAGCCCAGAACCCGGCCTGGCCCAGACACCCAGCCCAGAACCCAGCCTGGCCCAGACACCCAGCCCAGAACCCAGCCTGGCCCAGACACCCAGCCCAGAACCCAGGCTGGCCCAGAGATCCAGCCCAGAACCCAGCCTGGCCCAGACACCCAGCCCAGAACCCGGCCTGGCCCAGACACCCAGCCCAGAGCCCGGCCTGGCCCAGACACCCAGCCCAGAGCCCGGCCTGGCCCAGAGATCCAGCCCAGAGCCCGGCCTGGCCCAGAGATCCAGCCCAGAACCCGGCCTGGCACAGAGATCCAGCCCAGAACCCGGCCTGGCACAGAGATCCAGCCCAGAACCCGGCCTGGCCCAGAGACCCAGCCCAGAACCCAGCCCACTTTGAAAACCAAACTTGGCTCCAAAACCCAGAGCAGCTCTGATATGAAGCCGGGCTCTGAACCCAGGCTCTGTTCCAGAACCCAGGCTCAGCCTGGTGTCAAAGTCAGCTTTGAGACCCAGACCAGGTCTAGAACCCAGGACACATCCAAGACTCAGCCAGGCTCTTCCGGAACCCCACCTCCTCCTGACAGGAAGCTCCACTCCAGAGCCCAGGTGGCCTCTGGGCCTGGGCTCAGCTCTAGACTTCCTTCAAGTCCGGCCATCCAGCTAAGTTCTGGAAGCCAGACAAGTTTTAAGACCAAGTTCAGTGCAGATCTGGAATGTAGTTCTGGAATGCAGATCAGTTCTGGGACCAAATCTGGCCTTGAAACTGGGGCTGCAGGCGCCACCACAGCCCAGACCCCCTCAGTCCCTCCGAGGAGCTCAGGGGGCTCAGCTCGCCTGGCACCCCAGGTCAGGTCTACCCAGCCACCTGCTGCTGGAAGCCAAGGCTGCTCCAAAAGCCATCCATCTTCTAGACCTCAGGGTAGATCAGGATGCTGGGTCCACACCCCGCAGTGCAGACCCAGCCTTCAGCCCTGCAGCCCAGCCCAGCGGCTCCCCAGCACCTCCCTGCACCCCGGGACCCAGTCCAGCTCCAGTGATGAGGGGTACTCTGTGGCTGGGCCTGGTGACAGGACGCAGCCCAGGGCAACAGGCAGGCCCAGCTCCCAAAGCCAGAACACCTCAGAACCGCCATCCACCCCTGAAGCGAAGTGCGGCTTCCAAGCAGAGTGGGAGGGCTTCAGAGCACAGTCAGACTCGGGGACTAGGACGGACTCCCAGGCCTGGCCTGCTTCCGGAGCCTGGCTTGTTTCAAGGGCTCATATGGGTTCTCCACACCCTTCCAGATGGGATGCAGACCCACTGGTGGGGACAGAGCCAGGCTCCAGAACGCTGTCTAGATGTGAGCACAGGGCAGGCACCCCACTCCAGCACTGCCTGGAAGCCCAGCTCTCTAGTCCCACCCAGCTCCACACAGCAGCTGCTGAGCACAGCTGGGTCCAGCCACCTTCCTCAGCTGGGCTCCCCGGAACCCAGTGCAGCCCCAGGGGTCCCCTGAGCACCAAGCCTGGCTCGGGAGCGTTCCTTAGCCCCACCAGGCCCTTCAGCTCTAGAAGCAGGCGCTGCTCACAGACCCCTGTGTCCAACGATGCCACCCGGCCTGAACCCTTTGCAAGCCCATCCCGCAGAGCCCCAGCCCCAGCCCCTGGCCTCTGCCCCATCCTGGAGCCTAGGCTAGCCCCAGCCCAGCACTAGGCTTTCCCGGCTCCCACCTGGACCCTAGGCCCCATGTCACCACCATCCCCCAGAAGCCAGCTCTGTCCCCCAAACCCCAGCTGAGACCCCACATGGGCATCCCTCCTAGAGCATCTGTTACACCCAGCCCTGTGTCTGGGGCGGAGCTCAGCCTCTCCCCTGTAACTTGGCTCCGCCCACACCTTGGGTAGCTGGGTGGAACATTCCTGGGTTCCCAGCTTCCCTTGCCCTCCCAGCTCAGTGACCTTGTTCCCAGCTAGACAGGAGTCAGGCTTGGGTTTCTCTAGTCACAGAGGATGGGGGGGATACTCACAGGGAACAGGTGGTGAATAAAGTCATCTTGAACCCCCACAGCCAATGCTTTATTTTGGGGGGGTCTGCACGGAGCTGGAGGAGACGCTGGG
Organism: Rhizomys pruinosus; assembly: GCA_009823505.1. Lineage (NCBI taxonomy): Eukaryota > Metazoa > Chordata > Mammalia > Rodentia > Spalacidae > Rhizomys > Rhizomys pruinosus. The sequence continues at coordinate 1,014,303 of VZQC01004073.1, read as the reverse complement.
GAAATGGACATTTGGATGTTCCATTAAGCGCCTGCTGTATACCACCAACACTCTATCACTGGTCATTCAACGGTTTATTGAGTGTGTGTTTTGGGCAGGTGTGTGGAAACTCAGGAGATGGGTGACTCTGACTCCTGGCCTTGGGAACTGCAAAGAAAGCTCTCAACCCCAGGGCCCGAGGAAAGTGAAGGCACGGACCTCAGGAAGACTTTTGGCCCAGAGGGTTGTACCCCGCCTGTTTCAGCCCAGCCAGATTTGTGTGGCCTAGGGTCTCAGCTGGTCCCCCAGAATCCCTGGAAGAAAGTTTGCCCCAGGGAACCCAATGTAGGAGGCTTCCTGAGAGGGGGGTACCCACATTTTAAGCCTTTAATGTGTGCCCCAAGCACCATACCTGAGCAAGGAGTCCACTCAGGATGGGGAGGAGTCCCCTGGAGATGGGGGAGGGTTTCGGAGGATCATGAAGGAGTCCCCGACTTTCTGGAAATGGGGGAGTCCTCCTGGTTCAGAGGATTCAGCCCCTGTCTGGTGTCTCCAGCCCTCTGTCCACAAGGTACTCGGATTCCTGTGACATGGCACAGGCTGACAGTGGTCACAGGGGACCCAAGGCTGAGATCCCACTGTCTTTCAAGGTCCACTGACTATGTCCTGGGTGGGAGGTGGCCTCAGGGCCCGCGCCTGAGAGCTCGGCCTGGGGTGCAGGCGGCGCAGCACAGCCCGGCGGAAGAGGATGTAGACCCAGGGGTCCAGGATCTGGTTCCACGTGGCCACTCGCAGGAAGATGAGTAGCTGGTACTCTGTGGCCTGCGACAGCTGCCCAGAGGGTTGCATGACTGGCGGGGTCCTCAGCACAGTCTGAATGATGAAGACCTGTGGAGTAGGGGAGCAGTGTGACCTCAGGAGTTCCTGGCAATCCTGGGCTGCTCCTGATGTGCCCAGAAAGGAGCCCAGGCTTCCCTGTCCTGGCTGGACTAGGATTGGAGAAAGCAGATGCAGGAAAACTTGATTTTTAACTATATGAGCCCGGTAATAGCGCGTTAAGCCACCCCAGCCCCTCACTGGGATTCTGGGCTGTCACTCTACCTGAGCCACGCCCCCAGCCCCTCACTGGGATCCTAGGCTGTCACTCTACTTGAGCCACGCCCCCAGCCCCTCACTGGGGATTCTAGGTTGTCACTGTACCCTGAGCCACGCCCCAGCCCCTCCCTGGGATTCTGGGCTGTCACTCTACCTGAGCCACACCCCCAGCCCCTCACTGGGATCCTAGGCTGTCACTCTACCTGGAGCCACACACCCAGCCCCTCACTGGGGATCCTAGGCTGTCACTCTACCCTGAGCCACGCCCCCAGCCCCTCACTGGGATCCTAGGTTGTCACTCTACCTGAGCCAAGCCCCCAGCCCCTCACTGGGGATCCTAGGCTGTCACTCTACATGAGCCAACACCTCCAGTATGTTCTCTCTCTTTTTTTTCTGTGTGTGTGTGTGTGTGTGTGTGCGCGCGCGCGCGCGTGTGTGTGTGTGTGCGCACGCGTGTGTGTGTGTGTGTGTGTGTGTGCGTGTGTGTGTGTGTGTGTGTGCGCGCGTGCGCGCATGACAAGGTCTTCCTGTAGCCTGAGCAACTATGTAGACCAGGCTGGCCTCATACTCACTGTGACCTGCCTGCCTTGACCTCTCACGTGCTGGTTAGATAGATGGATGCACACACCAGCCCGGCTTCTTTTCCTTTTTTTCTTTGCCAGGGTCTCCGTAGTTTCAGCCCTGGCCTAGAAGTCACTGTGTGGAGCAGGTCAGCCTCAACCCTGCAGAGGTGTTCCTGCCTCCCCAGGGCTGAGTGCTGGGATTAAAGGTGCGTGCCACCATAGCCCATGCTTCTTTTACTTTTTATTTCTTCTGTCTCGGCCTCCTGAGTGCCTAGACGTCCTGCTCTCCGGTAACTGGCAGAGTATCCACTTGGTGCTGGGTGAAGCCTGTTCACAGCCAATACTCGATAAACGTTTACTGAAGGACTAAGGGAATGGTGATCTTGTGTTGATCTTAAACAGTCCCTTTCCCTTCTCTCCCTTGTCCTCCATCTATGGAAGGACATCTGTACAGCACAGGGGTTCAAGCCAGCACTGGGCACCCGGGGCGGGGCAGGAAACCTCGGTTCTCAGACACTCAGTCTATGTGGTGCTCCCCAGTCTTCTCTGGCCAGTTGACGAACTCCTGTTCATCCCTCAAAGCCCCAAATCTCACACCAGAGCCCAGGACGGATTTTCCTATTATGTCCTATGGACCCTTGAAGTCCCCCAACACCTTTCCTCTCCATGAACACACTTTTGGGCAATCTGTGTGTTCCTCAGGAACTTCAATGTCCCAACTCACCAGCAGTGGCATCCAGCACACGGTGGCCACCACCATGATGCCCACTAGTTGAACCATCATCTCCACCTCACAGTCCCGTGGGCGCTGCTGTGCGGCCTCCCGCCCGTGGTAGACTCTGCAGAGTGTGGCCACACTGACAGTGTTGAGCAGGAAGGACAGTCCCACCGACAGGCTGCCCAGCAGCGAGAACAATAAGCCGAAGGCCACATCACCGGGTTGGGCACCCAGAGTCAGAAAACACCAGGAGCCGGGGTACTGGACTGTGTAGTGGCCAAGGCCCAGCAGGGGCAAGAGCCCTAGCCCCAGGGCCATGACCCACACCAGTGCCACCGTGGCCCAGGCCCTGTGTGGAGAGGTGACCATGGGTCGGGAGAAAGGCCGGGTGATGCCTACAAAGCGCTCAGAGGCCATGGCAGCTCCCAGGAGCAGAGGACACAGGCCGAAGAAAACCATGGCCACCCCCATGAAGTGGCAGAGGCGGCAGCTGGGGTCCACGGCCTGCCAGTCGAAGAGGGCAGCGTGCTGCGACACAACGATCGCCCCGGTGATGAGCAGGCCAAGGAAATCGGTGAGGACCAAGCCGCACAGGAAGGTGAGGAAGGAGGAGCGCGGGGACTGGCCCCCGGCACGGCGAGCTCCGGCCAGCACACTCAGGGCCAGCAGGTTGGAGGCCAGGCCCAGCACGCAGAAAGAGGCCGCAAACCAGGGCGAGGCGATCAGACGTCGCTCCTCCAGAGTGATGTTCATGGGGCGGAAGCAAGGCCCCAAAGAACTGCCATTGGGCCCCATGACACCCCAGCCTGGGGTCACCACTCCATCAGGGACCAATGGCCAGGGCAGCTCCTGGAGAGAAAAAATTGATTTGTCAGGGGCTGGGGAGTGGACTCAGCAGTCAAGGGCACTGGCTGCTTCTGTGAAGGACCCCGGTTCAGTTCCCAGCACCCAAGTGGCAGCTGACAACTGTGTCTAAGCCCATTTCCAGGGGATGCGACAGCCTCTTCTGGCCTTGGCTTGTCATCTATGGTGCGCTCCTGTGAGGCCGCCTTCTCTACCCAAACCACACCCCTTAGTAATTAAGACCAATGCTATTAGTTACTATTCATTAACTCCAGTGCCTGTGAAGTGGCTGTGATAATTACTACTTAAAGGTCTGTTTGTAGAGGCAGATGGATCTTTGTGAATTCAAGGCCAGCCTGGTCTACAGAATGAGTTCCAGGACAGCTGGGGCTACAGGGAGACTCTCTCTCTGGAAAAGACAAAAAAAAAGGTTTGTCTGGCGGACTCCAGGTCTCCTGAAGGAGCCCAGCCTGGCCTGGAACTGGAAATCCTCCTGCTGTGAGGCCTCAGTTTCCCTGTCAGTCACCCATCCCACTGCTGCCCAAGTGGGAAGCACGTGTTCTCAAGAAGAGGTCTCGTCCGGCTTTGCGGCACCCACCCACCTCATGCTGTGATCTTTCCTGCCATCACTGTTTTTTTTTTCTTTTTTTTGGTCTTTTCAAGACAGGGTCTCCCTGTAGCCCCAGCTGTCCTGGAACTCACTCTGTAGAACTCACAAAGATCCACCTGCCTCTGCCTTCCAAGTGCTAGGATTAAAGGCGTGCGCCACCACTCCCGGCCCATCCTGCCATCACTTCTATAAGGAGAAATTGACCTAGAAGTTCCAGTTCCATTTTGGGAATTAAAAATAAAAATGCATAGTTTAACACTGACCAGTTCCCTGGGGAGACCTTAAAAGGTCAGCAGATTTGCATGTGGGGCCAGGGGACAGAAACGCAGGGACAGCAGGGTCCCCACTGGGGCCCATGTGACTGGAGCCAGATGGGGGTGTCATGAAAGAGCCCATGAGCCGAGGTGCTGAGAGATGCCTTTAATCCCAGCACTTAGGAGGCTGAAGCAGGAGGATTGTGGTGTTTGGGGCCAGCCTGAGCTACTACATAGGGAGACCCTATCTCAGATCAAAACAAAGACAGAGGGAGACAGTCACTTGCTTAATGTCATACAGATTAATATGTAGCCTAGGCTGGCAAGGAAGTCCTGGCGATCCCCCTGCCTCAGCACCCTGTCTTGTGGAATTACTGGTATGTGCCACATATTAAGGTTTATTTTATTAACATTTTTTCCAAATTTACATTTATGTGTATATTTATTTACTTATTTATGTGTGTGCATGTGTGCAGAGGGCAGGGGGCAGACTGTGGGGTCAGTTCTCTCCTTCTCCCACCTGGGTCCTGGGGATCAACCCTGAGTTGTCAGGCTTGGCAGCAAGCCCCTGTAGCTGTAGAGCCATCTTGTCAGCCCTTGTTTCTCTCTCTCTCTCTCTCTCTCTCTCTCTCTCTCTCTCTCTCTCTCTCTCTCTCTCTCTCTTCTCCCTCCCTCTCTTCTAGAACCCAGGCCCTCACCCATGCTAAGCTTCTCTAGGCCTTTGGGCTTGAACAGGACAGTTCATTCGGGACTTGTCACTCCCACACTCAGAGCCCGAGCTTTCCTTCCTAGAAAACACAGCTGACGCTGTGAATGAGCACTGCATGCGTCCATGTCCATACACGTACACAGCAGGTGCTCAAGTCTTGCTGCTCAGAACATGATGGGGGGGTGTGAATGCACCTCCTGGAAGTGGGGGGCCACAGCCTGGCTCCCCATCTGGGTACTTGAGGCCTGACATGGCTCCCCATGGGACCCCATCAATTAGTTCTTTCCAGCTCCCTGGTGGGGGATGGGGGAAACTGAGGCCATGGGAAGTGAGATATTACATCACCCCAGTGGGTTCTGAAGTGGGGCACTTTCTTCTACCCACACATTTGAGTTTCGTGTGATGATTCTCCCAGGACCAGGTGCTCCCTCCCGCCCTCCCACCCTCCCTCCTCCCCAGCTGATATTGCTGGCAGCTAAGCCTTATGCTCTCAGCTTCTACTTGGATGGCTGTCTGTCCATTTCTTCTCTGTCTGAGCCCCTTCTCCAACTTTGTAGACGGCCCCAGGGACCCCTCCTACCTCCAGTGTCACAACAAAGCCACTACCCAGAGCCCTGGGCCTAGGGGATGCTGGAATAAGGCACCGAAGTCCCTTCTGGCTACAGATGGTGGTTTCCAGCCCACCCTCCCTTGGCCCCTCCCTTCTTCCCCCAGGGCTCAGGTGATAATGGAAGGTTCTAATTCCCCAGCCTGGACTGGCCACCTTCCATGCTGGACCTTAGCCCTACTGTCTGGCTCTAGCTGTCTCTACACCTCTGGCTCCTGACCCTACAGCCTTAGAGTTGAAAGCTTCAGGTTCAAGGAAGTTCAGAGTCCTGGAACTTTTTCTTTTTTTTTTTTTTCCTGAGTCTCGTGTAGCCCAGGCTGGCTTCCAACTCGCTACGTAGAAGAGGATGGCCCCGAACTCCTGATCGTCCTGCCTCCATCTCCTGGATGCTGGGATGACGGGCCTGCACCACCACACCTGGATGAGTATTCTAGAACTTTTCCAGACCACCACGCCCCACCCCCCAGCTCTGGAGTGCACAGACAATCCCAAGGTCCTGAGTTCTGAGACTTGGGCGGCCCAATCCAGCTGGTTCTAGCCTGAGTCTCTGAACTGTGTTCCAGCTCTGTCTTCCTTCTGGGGGCAGTGATGGAGTTCTGCCTTGGGGGAGGTGTCACTGTTGTCACGCGTGCGTGCGGGGCACTCAGGTCCCTGTTCCGTTCCTTGAGGCCCAGGCACAGGGCAGCTGGGCTCCAGGAATGTGGTGTGCTGCTGGGGCTGGGTGCCAGGCTCCTCCTCCTCCTCCTCCCAGCCCATCCATCTCCCAGCGGTCCCCACCCACCAGCTCTGGGGTTCAGAGCAGCCTGGACTCTCCAGGTCTTCCGCCCCCAGGCCACCCCTCCCAGCCTCAGTTTCCCCACTGGCCTTCTCGCACCTCAGAAGTCTGGCCTTAGCCCCAGCTGTGCCCTGGGCCCGGGTGCCCATCTTGTTGCTGGGGACGCCTCAGTGGGGACCCTGTGACACTGCTTTGCCTGTGTCCCAAGTGTCTGCTGACATCCCAAACACAGCAAGGACCCTGAATCCTGGTATCCCACAGATCCTTGGGGCTGCCCTAACCCAGGCTGCCCACCTCCCTCCCCGCAGGGTCCCACTTCCGGGAACTCTTCCTGTTTGTGACAGTGGCTGCATGCGCCCCCCCCCCCCGCCCCAGGACACAGGTGTGTGAGCAGTTGTGAGGCTGGGCGCAGCCGGCCTACCACTCAGCCTCAGTTTCCTGCCTGGGCGATGGATGGCTCTGTAGGGGAAATGGGTTGGAATGGAGATGGTCCAGGTCCACCTACACACAGAGACACATGTGCACACGCAACACACATACACATCTATATACACAGAGAGCCCCACACCCCCGCGAGCAGACCCCTCTGTACTGACGGGGGATCGGTGTTAGCTGCGTGCAGCCTCACCCGCTGTACAAGGTGGGCCGACCATGACTAAAAGGCACATGCAGGTCACCTCAGGGAACAGAGGACGGGCAGCTGGCAGCTAGCCCTGAGGTCACAGCCACAGCAGGGTGAGGATCACAGCAAACATCCCAAGGTGGGATCCTTATCTGGGACTCAAGAGTGGCTGTCACATGGAGGAGCGGGGGGGGGGGCAGTGGAAACACACTCACCTGGGGGCTCAGCACTTGGTGATCGCGCTGGGTCCGGAGCTGAGCAGACAGATGGAGGGTTGTGGCAGACAGGAGAGGACACTCCCCGAGGAAACTGAGTCACCTTCGGGGGTGGCCCTCCAGACAGAGAACCCCTCCCCAGCTGTGGGTAGATGGTGTAGCAGTAGGGACCCTCAGTTAGGGGACGGGGGATGGTAACAGTCTTGTCTCTCCCACCCCGCCCTGTCTCAGTCTGTCTCTCCGCCTGTCTCTCTTACCAGCCCCACCCCCTCTGGCCCCGCCCCTCGGCTTGGCCTGGCTCCGTAGGATGGGAGGCTGTGACCACAGGGTGACACAGACCTAGAGGACAGGTTGCCCGGCTGGCTGACCCACACAAGAGGGGCTGTGTGGCCTGGCACACCATAGCTGCCTAGTGAGTGCCCAGTGTGCCTGGGCCCCTAGGAAGGAGTGCGTGTGAGGTCACAGGGCCTGGGGTGGGGGGGCAGCTGCAGCTAGACCAGGGGACATGGCTAGGAAGGGTCAGGCGACCTGCTGGCCCCAGACCCATCTAGAACTTCTTGGTGCAGGTGAAGCCCAGAAGGAAGGTGGGATGCCTGCCTGGCCCAGGCTCCCGTCCGGGTGGCAGGCTGGCCATGGGTCTCAGCTGGGCAGGGGGACCTTGGGCTCTTGGCTACAGCACTTGGCCGGTACTGACGGCCTCCAGTGGACCAGGATGGCTGGCCTGGCCCCCACCCCACCCCACCCAGTTCTGCGTTTATGGGGCTCTTAAGTCTGTACCAGCCCCCACTCCCAGAGCAGGAAGCCCCTTCCCTGCAGCCCCACCCGCCATCCTTCCGGCTGCAGCAGAGCCCTTACCCCCCCACCCCCGCATCACCCAGCCCCCAAAACCCTCCCTTTTCCCCAACTCCTACACACCAGGCAGAGCCCAGGCTTCAAGGCCCTTCTTTTTTTGTTTGTTTTTGTTTTTTGGTCTTTTTGAGACAGGGTCTCTCCGTAGCCCCAGCTGTCCTGGAACTCCCTCTGTAGATCAGGCTGGCCTTGAACTCACAAAGATCCGCCTGCCTCTGCCTCCCAAGTGCTAGGATTAAAGGCGTGCGCCACCACACCCTGTTTCAAGGCCCTTCTGTAGCTCCTTTCTGACTTCAAAGTTGGGCCCAGCCACCAGGTTCCCCAGGCTAGGGCTAGAAAGGGACACAGACCACCCATTTCCTGGAGTCAGGGCTGCACAGCCAAAACAAATGTCTTGGCTCAGTATGGTCCAAAGTCTGGCTTGGAAGTCACACTACTGCTGGAAGTGGGGCTTTGTGGGATGTGCAGGAGTTCCCCTGGTGCGAAGAGGATGTCCCCAAAGGGAACCCAGAGCAGCTGGGTAGGGAGGCCATGGGCTCTACCCGTCCTCAGCTCTGAGATAAGAGCAAATTTGCTCTGGAACACGAGATTCTCTCCTGTGTGTACGCACAGTATGCGAGGGGAAACTGAGGCGCACATGGAAAGTGGTGTGGAGGCCTCGCAGGGCCACTTTGTGTAACCAGAACCTTGAAGCTATGAGCTCCTGGCTGCCCTCACTGCCCATGGATGTAAACTACAGGCTGGAGGGCAGATGGCCATGGGAGGCCAGGCTCAGGATGTGCCCCTGTGGCTGTGGCTTCCGCCAGAGCCAGAGGCCAGGCCGGGAGCAGTTATTTTTAGCCCTGAACACAGCTAAAGGAAGGAAGGGGGGGGTGTCAGGGGTACAGTTTCTAACATGTCAGGGTGTGCAGGCAGGTCGAGGGTCTTCCTCCACTTGGATTCTACTGCTCCTCAGTGCCCTGGGCACACCTGCCTCCTGTCTCTCATGCCAGGCACTTTGGGGTCAACCTGAGGTTCCCTGAATTCCAAGTCCCCTCCTCCTCTCCAGAGGCCAGCATCCTAAAGGTTCAGGAAACCTTTCCTCCACAGGTGGGGAAGGTATGGTAGAGGCTGCCTGCGGGACACTGGTGTTCTGCAATTGGCAAGTGATGTCTGCCACAGGCTCCATGGGGAAGGATGGGGCTGTGCTGTCTAATGGGCCGTGACACAGGCTCCACGGGGAAGGATGGGGCTGGGCTGTCTAATGGGCCGTGACACAGGCTCCACGGGGAAGGATGGGGCTGGGCTGTCTAATGGGCCGTGACACAGGCTCCACGGGGAAGGATGGGGCTGTGCTAATGGGCCGTGACACAGGCTCCACGGGGAAGGACGGGGCTGTGCTGTCTAATGGGCCGTGACACAGGCTGCACGGGGAAGGATGGGGCTGTGCTGTCTAATGGGCCGTGACACGGGATCCACGGGGAAGGATGGGGCTGTGCTCTCTAATGGGCCGTGACACAGGCTCCACGGGGAAGGACGGGGCTGTGCTGTCTAATGGGCCGTGACACAGGCTGCACGGGGAAGGATGGGGCTGTGCTGTCTAATGGGCCGTGACACAGGCTGCACGGGGAAGGATGGGGCTGTGCTGTCTAATGGGCCGTGACACGGGATCCACGGGGAAGGATGGGGCTGTGCTCTCTAATGGGCCGTGACACAGGCTCCACGGGGAAGGACGGGGCTGTGCTGTCTAATGGGCCGTGACACAGGCTGCACGGGGAAGGATGGGGCTGTGCTGTCTAATGGGCCGTGACACAGGATCCACGGGGAAGGATGGGGCTGTGCTGTCTAATGGGCCGTGACACAGGCTCCACGGGGAAGGACGGGGCTGTGCTGTCTAATGGGCCGTGACACAGGCTCCACGGGGAAGGATGGGGCTGTGCTGTCTAATGGGCCGTGACACAGGCTCCACGGGGAAGGGCGGGGCTGTGCTGTCTAATGGGCCGTGACACAGGCTGCACGGGGAAGGATGGGGCTGTGCTGTCTAATGGGCCGTGACACGGGATCCACGGGGAAGGATGGGGCTGTGCTCTCTAATGGGCCGTGACACAGGCTCCACGGGGAAGGACGGGGCTGTGCTGTCTAATGGGCCGTGACACAGGCTGCACGGGGAAGGATGGGGCTGTGCTGTCTAATGGGCCGTGACACAGGCTGCACGGGGAAGGATGGGGCTGTGCTGTCTAATGGGCCGTGACACGGGATCCACGGGGAAGGATGGGGCTGTGCTCTCTAATGGGCCGTGACACAGGCTCCACGGGGAAGGACGGGGCTGTGCTGTCTAATGGGCCGTGACACAGGCTCCATGGGGAAGGATGGGGCTGTGCTGTCTAATGGGCCGTGACACAGGCTCCACGGGGAAGGATGGGGCTGTGCTGTCTAATGGGCCGTGACACAGGCTCCACGGGGAAGGACGGGGCTGTGCTGTCTAATGGGCCGTGACACAGGCTGCACGGGGAAGGATGGGGCTGTGCTGTCTAATGGGCCGTGACACGGGATCCACGGGGAAGGATGGGGCTGTGCTGTCTAATGGGCCGTGACACAGGCTCCACGGGGAAGGACGGGGCTGTGCTGTCTAATGGGCCGTGACACAGGCTGCACGGGGAAGGATGGGGCTGTGCTGTCTAATGGGCCGTGACACGGGATCCACGGGGAAGGATGGGGCTGTGCTCTCTAATGGGCCGTGACACAGGCTCCACGGGGAAGGATGGGGCTGTGCTGTCTAATGGGCCGTGACACAGGCTGCACGGGGAAGGATGGGGCTGTGCTGTCTAATGGGCCGTGACACGGGATCCACGGGGAAGGATGGGGCTGTGCTCTCTAATGGGCCGTGACACAGGCTCCACGGGGAAGGACGGGGCTGTGCTGTCTAATGGGCCGTGACACAGGCTGCACGGGGAAGGATGGGGCTGTGCTGTCTAATGGGCCGTGACACAGGATCCACGGGGAAGGATGGGGCTGTGCTGTCTAATGGGCCGTGACACAGGATCCACAGGGAAGGATGGGGCTGGGCTAATGGGCCATGACACAGGATCCACGGGGAAGGATGGGGCTGTGCTCTCTAATGGGCCATGACACAGGGGTGTTGTCTGGCCAGGTGTTCCCTGGTGAATTCTCAGACTGTAAACCAAGGCCTGGGTGACAGGGTGACCTACATCTAAGGACATGTGGGCAGTGTGGTATCAGCCATACTTTAGTCCTGGCTGAGCATTGTCCCCCAAGGGGGGCGGCTGGTGGACTTGGGGAGAGCCAGGATGGAACAGATGGAGGAGCCCCACTAGGTGTGGCAGCTGTGGGCTCTGGGCCTTTGGCGCTGTGACTCAGACTGAGGCTGTTCTAGAATAAGCTTGCTCTATTCCTTTATGAAAACCACATGGGGTCTCACGGAGAGACAGTCTGAAAATAGATCAAGATATTTTTCCCACCTAAAAGTCTTTCCGAAGAAACAAGATGAAAATTCTTTCCAGATGAAACCGTGGTCAGGGCCCTTGCACTGAGTGACTAGGGGACAAGGACATGGGGCACCGGGCTCCTGTGGGCGTGGCCCGTGTGGTGACGTCACCAACCCAGGAGGCAGCCCTGGACCTGCATCACGGTTCTGCCCCGTGGAGCCTTCCTGGATGATGGACCCCGCGGCCGCGGTCAGCGGCGGTAGCGGTAGCGCTTGAAGTGGAACCAAAGCTGGAAGATGCCGTTGGCGAACTGACAGCGGAAGCCGTGCCGGTGCGAGTACTCCCACTCCCTACTGACGATCTTGAAGGCGATGTCTTCATAGGGCGGGCCCGCGTGGAAGCGCAGGATGGCAAAGTCGCGGTTGTCGGCGCAAGCCTCCAGGAAGTACTCAGGCGTGGCGCGCTTGTGGATGAGGTCCGGGTAGAAGATGTTGAACTTGTAGCCCTGCACGATCTTGGGCGGCGGGTTGTCGAAGTCGTAGTGCGTCTGGTTGTACTTGTTCCACTCGAAGCCTGTGTGCACTCGGTTGAAGAAGCGCGGCTTGCGCGGCCTGTACTTGTCGGCCCACAGGTAGGCGCGGCCGCCCAGCGGCATCTCCACACTGAACTGCGCCTCGTCCTGCCCCATGCCCTCGCGAGCGCGCCGGAAGAAGATGTCCTCCGCGCTCTCGCTAGCGTCGCCTGAGGAGCAAGGGTTTGCAAGGGCAGGGCCAAGAGCGGCTAGAGCCCCGCCCTCCGCCGGACCCGCCCCACCGCCCCCGCTCCCGCCCCCAACCGCCCAGCCCGACCTGCACCTGTGACCTGGAGCTGCTGGCGCGACAGCTGCAGGTGCTGCACGTCCTCGTGCCCCTCCAGCACGTGAGCGTCCAGCGGCAGCTCGTGCGCCGTGAGCGGCCGCGGGCTGTAGCGGCCTGTGCCATAGTCGTCCAGGCTCTGCTGGATCAGGTCCTCCTCCATCAGTACCGCCTCAGCGTCCGCCTCCTCCTCCTCCTCCTCCGCAGCAGGGTCTCCCTCCGGCTCGGCGGGGGCCGCGGAAGGCCCGGGGCTGGGCGCAGGCTCCTCAGGCTGGGGACTGAGTGGCGGGAGGGGTGAGGATGCTGCGCGCAGACTCACACCAGCCTGGCACCCAGGGGACACAGAGGTCAGCAGACCCCTCCCCCTCCCCCCTGTCCCCCACCTGCTGGCGGCAGGCCGGCTCTGCAGGATGGGGAAGAGCGGCTCGCTCTCCACGCCCTGCTCCTGCTTCAGCTTGTACAGCTTCTGGCGCAGCACGTCCTGGTGGCGCTCCCGGAGCCTGGGGACAGGCAGGGGTCACTTGGTTTCCCACCGGCCTGCTCCACCGAGCGGGGCGGCTGGAGGACGCCAAGGACGGACCAATGGACAGACACCACAAGCAGCCGGCCCGGGGGCAGACACTGTTTATGTGACTGTGCCAGCACTTGGGAAATCCGACAGTTCCCACGACCCGGAGGGCACGGGGTTGGGATGTGGAGAGGACAGAGGAAAAGGCGTGCAGAAGGAGGAGGGGTGACAAAGAGGGGGCTGGGGGATGAGGGATGCACATGGGAGGGGGAACACAGAGGAGGACAAGGAGGAGGGAGCCCTGCACAGAGCTCAGCACAGAGCTCACCTGGCTCGGGCCATGTGCGCACGCAGCTGCTGCAGCAGGCTCTCCCAGTAGCCCATGTCCAGGTTGGGGCCACCTGCCCGAATCTTGGCATCAATGCCCTGGAAGATGACCTGCAGCTGGTTAAACGTCTTGCCCTTGAACACCGACTGCACGTCGGAGCTGACAGACGCGTTGACGCCCTCCCGGCGCTCGCCTGAGAGGAGAGGAGAGGAGAGGAGAGGAGAGGAGCGGAGCTGGCTGTGTGATGGCTGCAGCGCTGCGTTCAGGCCTGCCACCCTCCGCGGGGACCCTGCCCTGTGGGGACACGGACCTCCCGCTGCAGAGGGGCGTCTAAGGCTGGGAGACAGAGCACTCACCGGGGCCTTTGCCCGAGGCCTCCAGCTTGCGCAGCTTGTCAATCTCGTCCTCTGTGATGGTCGTCATGTCCCGCCAGAAGTCCACGTTCTTTCCCTGCTCCAGCTCCATGTAGACCTGTGGGGTGGGGCATGAGTGGTGTGTTCAGTACTAGGGTGGGGCATGTGGGTCAGGCCTGAGGGGAGCTGAAGCAGCAGGGTGGTCACCTGGATGTCCTCCAGCAGGTCCTCCATATCAGCCACAGTGAGGCCATTGAGGAAGGTGTAGGGCTCGTGCATCTCGACAGCCAGGTCGTCATCCTCGGCGCTGACGTACTTGGCCAACAGGTCGATGGGCTTGGCGCGGCCATCCCGGATGCGGATCTTTGAGCTGTGGATAGACACTGGGTCAGAGCCCGGCCTTCTTCCCCAGGCCCCACTGTTGGGGGCTGAGCACGGGGTGGGGCAGGCGAGAGTATCATTCAGGAGTGCGGGCTGAACCAGAGTGCCTGTACCACCTCACCCCAGAGCTGGCAGCAGGGCCACTCCCTGGGGGGGGGGTGTCCTCAGCTCCCCAGCAAGCCAAGGTGGACAGGAGCCTCCAGGTCACCAGGAGCCCAGCCCTCACTGGGTGGGCTGTCAGGACTGGGGTCCCCCACACCCTATCCCATCTACATTCATTCTGCTACCTGAGGTCCCTTACACCCTACCTCATTCTCTGCTGCACAGGAAGTGCTGGGGTATGGAAGGATGTGGAGTCCCCACCCCCACCTGGCAGAGGCCAGAGAGAGGCAGGGTGAGGGTGGTGGGCGTGGGCGGGCAGCGCACCCACCGCAGCTTGGCCTGCTGCAGGTGGAAATTGTCCTCCTGTTCCTCCCAGGTCTTGAAGTGCTCCGCCTCCTTCTCCCGCTGCAGCAGCTCCAGCTCCTGCTCCCGCATCGCCTTCTCCCGCTCCCGCTCCAGCCTCAGCTGCTTCACCTGGGCCGACACCAGAGGCACCACTGAGGGGCCGGCCACACCTCCAGGGAGGAGGGGCTGTGGGCAGCAAGGGCTACCTTGAGGGGCACTAGGAGGTTAGCCGCCCACCTTCTGCAGCTCCAGGCGGTTGTCCTCCTGGATCCTCTTGTTGCGTTCCTTCAACTCCTTCTCTTCCAGGTGGCTGATCCCCTTCTTCTCCAGGGCCTGTAGGGGACAGGACACTAAGCTCCTGCAGTGCTCCAGCTGCATGGAGACCCCAGGTTTGGTTCCCAAAGAGCTGCTGACAGGGGCACTGCAGGCAAGGGATGCCAGTGAAGATCTGCCAGGGCCAGAGCAGCCAGGCTCAGCCTGGGGTGCAGGGCAGGGCAGGCGGGTGGGGGCTGGTGTAGCCTACCTTGTTCCAGATGAAGGCCCCAAGCAGGTTGTTGTCCCCGAATGGGTTGTCTGCGTTGGTGTAGCCCATGTACTCCTCGCCCCAGCCCATCTTCTCCCGCTTCTTGCGCTCCTTGGCCTCCTTCTTGGCCAGGCGCCGTGCCCGCTTCTCCTCTGGGGTCTCCAAGGCTTTGAGCAGCTCCTCCTGCTGCCTGCGCTCCTCGCGAAGCCGCAGCCGTTCCTGCAGGCTCTGCTGCTCACTCAGGGCCAAGGCCTCTACGCCTGGACTTTGAGAGCACCTGGGAGATCTGGTGCTGGATGCGGATGACCCTGGGGACCAGGAGCGCTGGCGACTCTGGCGACCCCAGGAGCGCTGGGCCTGCTCCTCCCCGGACTCAGACTGTGAGGACTGATCCCGGGAGGAACGCCATCGGGGTGGCTGGGGGCTCCGGCTGTGCCTCCTGGACCAGTGCTCCTCCAACTCCGACCTGAGGAGAAAGGACCCACCAAGCCTGATTAGTGCCTGGCTGTTTGGCAGCATCTGGGCTCCCTACCGGGCTGCCCTCCAACTGAGTGCTGTACAAGTCAGAGGGTGACCAATGGGAGTGGGGGTGAAAGTGGAGCTCCAGGCTAGCGAGGTGAGAGGGGGCGTCTCAAAGACCAGGCAAGCACAGGACCCAGGTGCATCTGAGTAGACAGAAGAGTTGAAAGAGCAAAGGCCAAGCTAGGCATGGTGGCACACGCCTTTAATCCTAGCACTTGGGAGGCAGAGGCAGGTGGATCTTTGTGAGTTCAAGGCCAGCCTGGTCTACAGAGTGAGTTCCAGGACACCTGGGGCTATAGGGAGACCCTGTCTCAAAAAGATAAAAAAATTCAGAGTTCTTCCTGATAAAAATATATGGTAATGGAAAAAAAAATGGGGCTGTATTGATGGATTATTTGCTATTTGAGGGACTGTGAATGTGAACACCACAGTGTAATATTTGATTAAGACCTCCACCCTCCACCTATTCAGATCGCATCGAAACAATCTCCATCGCTGGCGAGACAGCTCAGTAGGGAAGAGCACTTGCTGAGCAAATTAAAGACCTGGGTTCGAATCCCCAGCACCCAAGGAAAAAATACGTGGCTGGTTGTGCCTGTAACCCCAGCATTTGGGAGGGTGGAGACAGTGACATAGGATACCTCTGCGAGTGCAACCATGCACACACAGATACCTGCTGGCACACGCGTGCAAACTCAGAGCTCGAGAGGCTGAGGCAGGAGGCTCTCTGCGAGTTCCAGCCTAAGCAGGGATAGAGAATAAGACCCTGTCTCTGAATGAACGGCAAGTGCATCCTTTTTCCTCTCCGGCTTTAATGTCTGCCCTGCATCCTCATTCCTCTCCGGTTTTAATGTCTGCCCTGACTCCCCACGAGTCAGGATGGCTCGCTCGCCGTCCTGTCGCTGCCAGGTCGACTTCTGGTCCTTTCTGCAGTAGTCCCACCTGACTCACCGGTGACCCCGGCTGCGCCTGCGCCGCCCCTCGTCCTCTCGGCGCCGTCGGCTTCTTCGATCTCCATGGCTCCCGCTGCGGCTGCGCCTTCCGCTCGTACTCCCCTGCCTTCGGCCTCGGCGACCCGCAGACCGTGAGCGCGAGCGAGAGTCGCGACCCATTTGGTGGAACGCACCGCGCATGCGCAGATACAATTAGCCGGCCATCTCGGCGCTGGGGGCCTTCCTCAGCCGCGGCGCGCCTAAGGCTGCCCGCAACGCGCCTGACCCGAGAGAGAGAGAGAGAGAGAGAGAGAGAGAGAGAGAGAGAGAGAGAGAGAGAGAGAGAGAGAGAAAAGAGGAGGAGGAGAAGAGGAGAGGAAAGACAGATTGACTTTTCCTTTTCCTCACTGCGGGTGCGATGGCCCAGAATTTTCTGTGGTCATTACGTGTCGCATGCATAACAGATTCCGAGCGAGCCGTGGTCAAGCGGAATTGGGAGAGTCCCCATCCAGGCAGCTCTCTAGACAGCCCCACGTGGGTCCTCGCATGGACAGGGTGTGAGAACCTGTGGGCGGGGCCAGGTGAAAATCAAGACCAAAGTGGGGCGGAGCCTAGGAGGCGGAATCAAAAAGAGACGGTTACAGAGAGGCAGTGGAGTCGCTATGGTCTTGAGTCTATCCAGAGAGATGAACAAGAAAGGAACAGTGGGCGGGGCCTCGGAAATACAAATTTGTGTGGGGCGGGGCCTGGGGAGAAAGAGCCTAGAAGAGGTGGTTACAAGGAGGAAATGGAGTCTAAGTGGGCGGGGCTTGGGAAGAGGCGTGCTGTGGGCGGGGACAGGCAAATAAGGTTTTGCGTGGGGCGTAGCCTAGGGCGGAGGAACCGTTATAGGAAGGAAGTGGACCCGAGGTGGGCGGGGCTGAGGAAGCAAGATTGACAGGCGTGGATCTGAGGGCGAGGCCAAGATAACCGGAGGTTTGAATCGGTTGGAACTAAGACAGGCGGGTCCAGGGAGAAAAGGGAGCCCAGATGTTTGGGGTACCAGAGGGCGGGCCTTGAAGAGGCGTGGGAGGAGCTGACAGGCGTGGATCTGGAGGCGGGGCCCGGAGAATCAGGAACGTCCACCGGCTGAATCAAGAAGCGAGTACAGGAAGTGAAGCCAAGGTGGGTGGGACAAGATGCTGTGGGCGGGGCCAAGCGCGTTCGGAGCTATCTTGGGGGGGAACTAGAAGAGAGCAAGCGGGCGTGGCAGGGGGTATGGCCACGGTGTTCTGAAACCAGGAAGGGGGTCTCACTGGAGGCCTAGGCCAGAGGATCACGTGTTCGAGGCGAAGGTGGGACACATGGCAAGACACTGACCAAAAAATCAAACACAAAATCCAAAATAAAAAACCAAGGAGACAAAGACCTAGGTGTCCATCTGGGCTCTTCTTCCACTAGCCAGCCAGTGCCTGTCTTGGCTGGTTCTGATGGGGACATAACTAGTTTCTGGATGGGCAAAGACAGGCTCTGAGAAGGGAAGTCCTAGCACTCTTCCTGCCCGATGTTTTTATCTCATGACGGCCGAGAGTGCCCCATCAACGATTCATTCAAGGAGGGCATTTGATTTTACTTTTCGAGTGTCTTGTAACCAAGGCTGGCCAAAGATAACCTTGAACTCCAATCCTCCTGCCTCCACCTCGGAAGCATAGGGAGGGCATACTTGCATCATAGCAGTCGGCTCCAGCTTTTATTGTGTGTGTATGTGTGGGGGGGGTGTTAATGGAAACAGTGTTTTCCTGTAGCCCCAGCTGGCCTGGAACTATATAGACCAGGCTGGCCTCCATGTCAC
Source organism: Rhizomys pruinosus (assembly GCA_009823505.1). Lineage (NCBI taxonomy): Eukaryota > Metazoa > Chordata > Mammalia > Rodentia > Spalacidae > Rhizomys > Rhizomys pruinosus. The sequence goes on along the minus strand of VZQC01004073.1, from coordinate 996,360 downwards.
AGGCTCGGGCAATCCTGTGTCAGCTTCCCAACCTGGTGGAGAGCAGCACTCACCACTAGGCCATTCCCTCCCCCCCCCAAAAAAAAAAAACAGACCAGGGAGCACGGGGAAGTGATAGGAGTCAAGCTGCTTATACTGATTTATTAGAGATCTTTTCAACGTAAAAACAGGGCTGTAGTTGGGCGGGGGCCTGGGCTGCATACTGATGCGGCTGGGCTGGTCGGTGCCATGGGACACCAGGGATTGTCACACACCACACCGCAGGGGCTGAGGACCAGGAACCCCCAGCCCTGATGAGATTTAAGACACACGAGGCTTCTAGTTTTCTTCCAGAATGGTGGTTCAGCCATAAAAATGAGACTGGGGTGCTAAGGGTGGGTGGTGGGGACAGTACATGATGAGACCCCGCAGGGCAGGTGTATTGCACTGAGTCTGGCATGGGTCAGGTCCAGATAGCTTAGGGGGAAAGAGTCTGAAAGGGGACCCCTAGGGTCATACAGTACAGGAATTCATACCACCCACAGCAGGGCCAGAGCAGCCATAGAGGAGCCGGGGATACGGGGACAGGGTCACACAGGTATTTACAGATTCTTTGAGACACGGTCTCACGTAGCCCAAGCTGGCCTCCAACTCCCAAGTTGACAGGTGTTGTGGGTACCAGGCTTGGTGCCAGGGATGAGCCCAGAGCTTCATGCATACTAGACCAGCGCTCTGCCCCCCCCAAGCTCTAAGCACCGACCACTGAGCACATACCCCATCCACGAGGCCTCTGCCCCAGTTTTTTGTTTTGGGTCTCTTAAGACAGGGTGTTTCATTCTGTAGCACAGGCTAGCCTGGAATTCAGACGCTGCAGCCTCCCAAGTGCTTGGATGACAGCTCACAGCCACGAGACCCTTCTTTGAGGGTGCGGCCAGACTGTATCTGTAAACAGGCCTCTCTCCAGCCCCCAAATGAACTAATCCAGCCACTTGCCACAGCACTGGCCACTGTACAGGTCCCCAAACAACTGAAACCAAGAAACGAGGGTCTGTCCAGCTGTCCTACTGTGGCCCCCCACTTGCCAGCACTCAGGTCTGTCCAGCTGTCCTACTGTGGCCCCTACTCACCAGCACTCAGGTCTGTCCAGCTGTCCTACTGTGGCCCCCACTCGCCAGCACTCAGGTCTGTCCAGCTGTCCTACTGTGGCCCCCACTCGCCAGCACTCAGGTCTGTCTAGCTGTCCTACTGTGGCCCCCACTCGCCAGCACTCAGGTCTGTCTAGCTGTCCTACTGTGGCCCCCACTCACCAGCACTCAGGTCTGTCCAGCTGTCCTACTGTGGCCCCCACTCGCCAGCACTCAGGTCTGTCCAGCTGTCCTACTGTGGCCCCTACTCGCCAGCTCTCCCTGGCCCCGTCCCCTCAATCCACGCAGTCCCAACCTGTGTGTCTCTAGAGGTGGTGTGCAGAGGGGCACACAGTGGGGAGCTGCACTAGGCTTTTGGAGTCTTCTAGAAGCTTTAGCCACCCACTGAGCCCACTGCGACTCCTTCAAACAGCCCCACCACGGAGAGGTTTCCGTGAAGCTGGGGTTTGTGGTCAAGCATCCCCTCACTAGTGCACTCAGAAGGCAGATCTGTGCAATGGAGAAGGAGGTGGACACCCACCGCCCAGGAGTCCTGTGTTGCTGGATGGAGTGGGGTGGGGGTGGGGATCTCTGCAGGAGGGGGCCAGCTCCGTGCTCCCCACGTCCCCGTGGACAGTCATCTCTGGCTGAGGTGACGTCTGTCTTTCGTTCTTCCACTGGGCACGTCACTCCGCGGCTGATGCCTGGCTCCCTCGGCTGCCCCTCTGGAGGAACGCGGGGTCAGAAGCAGGGCCGCAGCCTCCCGGGTGGCCCACAGCAGGGCTCCTCCCAGACAGTGCGGTGCAGGCGACTGTAACCACGCGACACTCGGGCTGGAGGACACCTAGGTCTTGGGATGCAGAGAATCCAGTTGCCGGGGGGTGCCATGGCCTGTCCTGGGCTTTCCAGGTCCAAACCTGAGGCTAGTGGCAGGAAGTGCGGGACAGTGGCCACTAGCCCTCAGGAGCCCAGGTCCATCCGGGGTCTAGGGGAGGCTCCAGGGCTGTCCCCTCTGCAGGCCACCAAGTAAGCTGTGCAGTGGCTGCACTTTAGCAGGCCACTGTGGTTGGGCCCCAAGAGTAGCTGGGCACACAGAGCTGGGAGCCACCTGGGACAACGGCTGGCCACCTCGGGCCTCTGGGTCTGTTCTGCTTAGAACAGCACTCAACGTGCTCCTTCTCTGTCCAAAAAAGGACCTAAAATAAATACAGAATTAGGCGCTGCGGAGGTTGCCAGCCCGGCAGGCCAGGCGGCGTTGAGATGGCCCAGAGCTGTGGGGAGCAGCGAGGATGAGGTCGGGCTAGGGCATCGCTGAGCTCTGGGCCTCTGGGAAATGGCCAGGTGGCAGAGGACCTCTGTGCTCCAGGTGGGAACTGCATAGAGATTACTGCAGAGAGAAGAGAGCTGTGAGTGGGGTGGGGACCTCACAGGATGTCACAGGTCCCCACAAGACCCCACCAGACCCCATAGGTTCCCATAAGACCCTATGAGACCCTGCACCGCCCACTGGGGCCAGGACTGCCTTCCTAGGCCGCCTGGCTGACAAGGGTCTGGAGATGCTAGGCCGCTGGGAAGGAGTGGGAGGGAGGAGAGAAGGCGTCTGTGGGGAGGAGCCAGAAAGAGAGGGATGGGAAGGAGGGGGAAGTGTGAGAAGACAGGAGGGGGGGAGTTACAAGAGAGGAGGGACTGGAGGCCTGCTCAGCAGCTAGGAGCTTGGCTGCTCTTGCAGAGGCGGGGGTTCAGTCCCCAGCACCCACATGGTTGCTAACAACTGTCTGTAACCCCAGTTCCCTCTCCTGACCGACCCAGGCACTGCACAGCATGGCTACACACATACAGATGCACACACAAAAATAATTACACAGTTGGGCATGGTGGCACATGCCTTTAATCCCAGCATTTAGGAGGCAGAGGGGCAGGGGCAGAGGCAGAGGCAGAGGCAGAGGCAGAGGCAGGCGGATCTCTGTGAGTTCAAGGCCAGCCTGGTCTACATAGTGAGCTCCAGGCCAGCTGGGGCTACAGGGAGACCCTGTCTCAAAATGACCAAAAGCAAACAACAAAAAAAGACAAAACAAAACAAAAGAAACAAACCAAGAGGACAGGAGGAGAGGGGGAGTTCCGAAACAGCGCAGTGGGGAGGGGAGGGGCAGGCAGGGCTGAGAGGAGGAGGGAGGGGGAGGAGGGGGCGAGGAGAGGCTCGGCTGTGCCTCCTCCCACCCTGCCTCAGTTTCTCCAGCCACACTTACTGTGTCGCTCTCGTCGGAGGCGGGCGTTGCCCGCGCGCTATAGTGAAGCGGGGAATAGACCCAGCTCCTCTCGTCGGTGGGCTGCGGGCAGGGCACGTGCAGGAGGGGCGCAGAGCAGGGAGCAGGGAGCAGGGGAGAGACAGGAGAGAGTAAAAGAGGGGACCCCACCCTGGGGCAGTGAGTCCCCACTTCCCTTTGTGACCCCAACCCTTGGCCCTGGGGCAGCAGGAAGCAGTTAGTGAATACAGGACAGAGTCATGGGACAGGGCCAGCAGGGACAGCACACGGGATGGGGAGCTGGGCGGGCAGGCAGCTCATCTGCCTGGGACCTCCTGACTCCTCCCTTCCATTCCTCTGAATCATCCCCTCTTCCCATGCCACCCTTGAGTCCTCCTCTCCTGACTCCTCCTCCTCCCTCTCCTCCTGTGGTGTGAGCTCCGACCTGGCATCTGGCAGTGGTCGCAGTCCCCTGCGGCACATGCCTCTTCCACCAGAGCACCCTGTTCTGTACCTGTGGCTCCTGCTGCCCTGTACCCCAGACTGCTGGGTACCATGGTGGCCACTGGCTCTCAGGGACCACAAGGCAGTGTGCCCTGTGGACGTGGCAGGCGATCAGAATGTGGGACTGTGGCCCGGCACTGAGCTGCAAGCTCTGGAGATGAACCCCCCCCCAGCTGCCCAGCAGCAGGGCGGGGGCCAGGATAGGGGTGGAGCACGCAGTGAGATCCAGGATCCTGGGGTGGTGACCTACCCAGGGCCATTATCAGGTTCTCAGGTTCTGCAGAGCCTGACACATGGTGACCCCCACCATGGGCTGCAGAGGGCGCCCTTGCACAGAACACGGGCTGGGTCCTCCAGGGACACTCCATCCTGGCAGCCATGGCTCACGTGTCACTGGGTTCAACAAGATGTGCCCAAGTGAGCTAAGACAGTCAGGCCCAGAGGTTGCTCCTCAAACCAGACCCTTCCTTTTTATTTTGGGAGACAGGTAGCTGAGGATGGCCCTGAAGTGGTCCTGCTTCAACCTGAGTGCTGGACAGCCACATTCTGCCTGCCCAGTTAGAACCCAACTCTAGCTTCTCGCCCCAGCACTGTACAGCTCTGGCTAGGTCGCAGCCTCTCTGTCCCAGTTACTCAAAATTTTGACAGGATAATAATAAACCCTAGCCAGGCATGATGGCGCACGTTTAATCTTAGCACTCAGGAGGCAGAGGCAGGAGGATCTCTACGAGTTCAAGGCCAGCTGGGACTTAAGGGAGACTCTGTCTCAAAAAGATACCAAAAAAAAAAAAAACAACTCCCTAATACACGACACTCCCATCTCAGCCTTACAGCAGAGGGGGGCTGGACGCTCATGGTTCCTGTGCAGTGAGCACTAGGCACTGGCTTCATCTGGCTCAAGGTGGGTCAAGGGGCCCAGGGTTTAGGGCTCAACAAGGTTGACTCACATAGCCCACCTGCAGCAGGAAGCTGGGATGGTGACAGGGACGCATGTGCGGACGCAGGCCCACCATGGATGACACCTGCTGAATCCTCCACTTGGGACCCCAGTGGCACCATGGAGTGACACAGCACCCACGTGTTCCTGACGGGCTTGGCTGGCCTCAACTACAGCTGTCACATCCTGCCATTCATTTGAGGTGACAAAGGTCGCAGGGCACCTTGTTCAGTGAGGCCCCTTCTAGTCACTTACAGTGCCCGAGTGGCTTGGTGTCACAGCCACGGTCCGTGACGGGGAGAGAAAAGCCAGTGTCTCCCATGGCAAACTGGCCACGGAGTGGGCCAGGTAGCGGGACAAAGGAGAGGAGAGGGTGAGGTGGGAACCAGATAGGGGGACAGGCAGGTGGCAAAGCAGGGGCTGCTGGGCTGGGGACATAGGCTGGCCAAAGTGGGATGTGGGGGCAGGGTGCGTGTGCGTGGCCCCGTCACGGCCGGGACCTGCTCCGAAGCCCACGCTGGAGGTGGATGTGGGGGCTCCCAGGTCACAGGCCGAGCAGGACACGTGCACACCAAGACTGCTGCAGGCCTGGCCCTCGGGGCACGGTGTAGGAGCAGCGGGGTATTAGTAGGCAGCACTGTGGCCTTGGGCAGGGTGTGGGGCTGACTTTGGGCCCCACGTGATGACATGGGGACTCTGGGGACATGAGGGGATGCTGTGACGGGGCTGTGTGAACCTAAGTGGCTGCAGCTGTGGCCTGTGCATGGGGCCAGCAGCCTCCCTAACGATGTTGCCCATGGTAGACAAGGACAAGGTGGTTCTGGGTCCCCACGGCATGGGTCACTCACACCTGATCCTAAAGGACAGCGACCCCTGCCCGCCCCCATCACCCAGACCCAACACGAAGCATTCTCCTTGTCTGCTGCCCGCTGGGGACACAGGGCCTTGGCTTCTGCCTGGGTGTCCCCATGGGTCCTAAGAGGGAACATGGGACCTGCCACCAAGGTGACACTGGGAAGAGGGCATGAGTGAGCCTACAGGTGATCATGAGGTGCTGAATTCACTCTGGGACCCACAGGGCAGAGGCTCAGGGGACTTACGAAGTAGATGTCTGTGGCTGGTGCGTCCTCCTCATCCGAGGCCTGGCTGGCAGGCTCCGAGGCCTGGCTGGTCGTGTCCACTTCCACAGTGGCCGTGGCAGATGCCCTGGATGAGGCGGCCTCCACTCTGAGGACACAGCACAGTGGTAGGGCTCTGCACCCGGCACACCCTCTCCCTCTTAATGTCAGGAGACAGACTGAGTTTTTTGGGAGGGAGAACAGCGTCTAGCTCTGCAGCTGGACTGGAACTCATAGCCATCCCCCTGCCTCAGCCTCCTCAGTGCTGGGTGATGGGAATGTGTGTGCAATGTGGTTGGGCCCCTGTGCACACACACACGATGGATGGCACTGCACAGGAAGGCTCCCTTCAGATTAGCAGTGCCTGTGGTAGACTCACTTCTGGGGGTGCTCCAGCCCTGCCGGGCACTAGGTGGAGGCTCCACACCAGGGGCTCCCCAGTGTGAAGGACACAATCCTCAGGTACTGGCCACATATGGTCAGAAAATCAAATCAAAACCATCTCCGGGGCTGGAGATGCTCAGCCGTCAGAGCTCCCTCCTTCGGAGGACCTGGGTTCAGGTCCCAGCACCCACATCTCTAACTCCAGTTCCAGGGGACCTGACCCCCTCTTCTGACCTTGCCATGTCATGACAAGGGTGCACTCACATGCAGGAAGTATACTCAGATGTATAATAAAAATTAAAAAAAAAAAATCACCATTCCTAGGCCGAGCTGCAGAACGGGGCGGGGCGGGGCGGGCGGGGCGGGGCGGGCGCTACTCACCCCGTCTCCTCCTCTTGGGGGACCACTATTTCCACGCTGCATGCAGGCTCCACCTGGACTGTTATGTGCTGCAGGTCATCCACGTGCGGCTCCTCCTGGGGCCTGCAGGGGATAATTGGGCCTCAGTTTCCCCTTCCCACCCCAGAGGAACTGTGTAGGTTGAGGCTTAGACCTCAGTGTCAAATATGGCTGGCTTTGGAGGGATGGCTGGGGACGGGCCTTGGGGAGGGCCTTGGGGAGGGACTGGGGGAGGGACTGGGGGAGGGACTTGGGGACGGGACTTGGGGACAGGACTTGGGGAGGGGCTTGGGGACGGGACTTGGGGAGGACTTGGGGGGGCTGCAGGCTCACCTGCCATCCTGTCCGCAGGACTGTGTGCGCCGCCTGTGGGGAGGGACACAGGTGGCGGCTCCTTGCTGTCGGAGGCAGGGTCCCACCCAGCTCGCCCCAGGGCCCACCCTCCAGTTCGTCCGGTGACTCCCAGCAGCCACGTCCACCGTCCAGGCCATGCCCACCTGTACCGTGGCTGCTCTGAAGTCTCAGAGGGTGACCGCTCAGGGATGGAGAGGGAGGTGGATGACAGGGTGGTGGCAATGGAGGCTGTGGTGGCTTCCTCAAAGGACGGTGGGGTGCAGGGCAGGAGGTCGGGCCGGCCTGTGGGGAGCGGCTGGTGGGCACACTGCGTGGTGGGCACACTGCGTGGTGGGCACACTGCGTGGTGGGCACACTGCAGGGCTCCAGGCCCCCGAGCTCAGCTGCTGCTCTCTCTCTGCCACCACGTAGCCCCCTCCAGGGCCCTGACTCCCCCACAAGCCCAGAACAATGGCAGTCCCCAGGAGCCTGCAGACCAGCTATCCATCCCCCATACCCTCACCGTCTGTCCCCCACATCTTCGCTTCTCCTCATCCCCTCCCCTCCTGGCTTAGGCAGCTCTTAAGCCTTTGCAATAGCTGTGTCTCAGCCCCCGTCAGGGTCACCTTCGTCCTCCAGCGTGGGGTAACTGCGGGCTCCCCGAAGGTCATATGGGGCATCTTCTCGCTCACTGGGGATCTGGCTGGCTGAAAAGGCAGCTGTGGGCCCCAGGGGTTTGGTGGCCAGCAGGGCACCCCGGCCCTTCTTGGACGGGGAAGACTTGAGGGCTGTAGCGGAGGCAGGAGGGCAGGGTTGGCACAGTGCACACCGATGCCAGGCAGCGCTGTGTGATCTTGGTACTTGGCTCACCCTCTCTGGGCAGGAGGGCAGGGTTGGCACAGTGCACACCGACGCCAGGCAGCGCTGTGTGATCTCGGCACTTGGCTCACCTCTCTGGGCCCCTGTGGCCTCCACTGTACACCATGGCTTGCTTACATGTGATATCTATCCCCCAACCCTGGCTCTGGGGTCCCCCAATCCTCTGTGCCCCAGAGACTTCCTCCCTTCCCAAGAGGTACGGGCCACTCACAGGAGTTCTTCCGGAAGACCGTGTTGCTCATGAACTTGAAGAAGCGCTCGGCATAGAAGCTGGGTCGGTGGACAGACACAGTGTCCTAGGACAAGATGGCGGCGTGGCTCGTCACACCTGTCCTCAGTAACCTTGACACATCATCGCAAGGTTCTGGCTGGACTCTCCTAACGCTGCTTTGCCAGGTGGTCTTGAACACTTGAGTGAGCACGGCTCTGAAGTGGGGGCTGCCGAGAAGAGCCCTCCACCCCCACAAGTGGTGCTCACAGCCTTCTATTCACAGAAAGCCTTTTACTGGACACTCGTGGCAACAGTGATCCCATAAGGAGGGGTCAGAGGTCAGAGCTGCCCCCAGCCTGAACTGGGGATGGGCCGTACCCTGGAAGTATTTAAGCTCAGCAGGTGGCTGAAGTAATGGGTACACGAGTTGGATGGATGTACGAATGAACGAATGAGCAAGCGAGTGAAGGACACTCACCCCGTCGTGGACCAGGGCCTTCCACGTGTGTTCCAGCTTCTTGATGAACCTGTCAGAACAAGGGGCTGAAAGGTCGGCCTGGGCTGAGGCCTCCAGGGTGGGGACCGGCCTAGAGAGGAAACCTGGCAAGTGGGAGGTGGACGGGGGCAGGCACAGCTGGGCTGACTCTGGCTGAGGGGTGGGCAAGGGGTGTAGCCAGGCCTGTGGGCGTGGCCAGCGCACCTGTAGGACTGCAGGATGTCTATGATGCCGATGTGCAGCAGCAGCCTCTCCCCTCGGCCGTTCACCGCGGGAATCCCCCCCATCCTGCAAACAGACACAGAGTCGGGCTCAGTGTGGGCAGGGCAGTGACAGCAAGGCGCTCGGAGCGCTCGGAGTGCTCGGACCAGATCAGAGCGCGGGCTGGAAGCTCCCCCCTTCTCCCAAAGCAGCTCTGGAGCAGAGGCCAGGCACCCGAAACCTCCATCCAGGAGAGCGGTCAGCTTCGGCTCCCACTGAGTGTGTGTGCACACACAGCACACACGTGCATGGGGAGTACAGACCTCCATGTACACACACATGCTGACAGGCTTGTGCACACACACTCGTGCACACTGATACAAATACACATACATACACACACATGCCCACACACTCATGCAGATATGCACATATACAGGCACATGCGTGCACACCTTCGTGCACATACACACGTTGCACACATGCAGGTGTGTGCACCTCCATGTGCACACGTTCCCAGGGCAGGAAGATGTCTATCTTCCCGCAGTGCCGCTGATAAGGGCAGCCCTGTAAGGCTCAGGCTGGTTAGTGAAGCGGCCGATAGATACCCCAAGCCCCTGGGACACCGCAGGTCTTCGTGAGCCTGGCAGCCTTTGGCCAGTGCACACAGGTCACAGCAGGCTCACCTGGTCCCCACGGGGCCCCTCAAAGGCCCTACAAAAGCCAGCGTGATCTGAGGGGCTGGCTGCACAGCGCTCTGTGCTTCCTCTGCCAACGCCCTCTGTTCTCTGCAGTCAGTGACCAGCGGTGGCCAGCAGCTCTCAGAGGACCCATCCAGGGTCATGGCTGGCCGCATCCCCATGACAGAATATTGGCAGCTAATGCACTTTGTCCCACAGCTGGAAATGGGGTGGGGACATTCCCTCCTCTTTTAGGGTGGTGGTGGGAGGGCCGAGCCCACGGGAAGTGCTAGATGCACAAGTCACAGCAAAAGACGAGACAGGGTCTCCCGCTGACCCAGCTGACCTGGAACTTGCTCTGTAGCCCAGGCTGGTGTCCGTCTCACAGAGACTTGCCTGCCTCCACCTCCTGAATGCTGCAGTTAAAGGTCACCATGTGTGGCTCCCACTGTCCCAGGCCTATGACTACCTACGTGTCGTCCGTGTCGATGGCCTCCCCCCGGGCGGCGCCGCCTTGGATGGATTCCATGGCTGTGGAGTAGAGAGCCTTCTGCGCCACAGGCCGCTTTGCGTCCGCCATGCTGTGCGCACCCTCGGCCTGGCGCTCACGCTCCTGCTGGTCGATGTTGTGAACGCCCAGCAGCAAGCTGTAGTCCATGATCTTGAAGCTCTCCAGCACCTGGCAGGGGACACACGTGGCATGAACCCCAAACCCCTGCGGACCGGGGACATCTGCACGGACCGAGGAGCCAGGCAGGCTAGAGTCCCAAGCCTGTCTCACAAAGACCAAAAAAAAAAATTTTTTTTTAATTTTCTGAGATATGGTTCCCTGTGGCCCCAGCTGGGCTGGGACTCACCATAGACCAGGCTGGTCTCCATCTCACAGAGACCCACCTGCCTCTGCAGTGCTGGCCAGGACATGTTTCTTGCTATGTAGCCCACATTAGACTTGGACATGCCTGTCTGATGCTGAGGTTCTACCACTGTGCCTGCGGGGTCAGCAGGACACTTGTCCCAGAGGGCAGCACGGGGCACCAGCTCACCAGGCAGTCCCGCTGCAGCGTCTTAACCAGGGCACTGAAGGTGTCTGCGTCCAGAAGCAGCCCCTCAGGCATGTCCTGCATGAAGTCCAGGTCCTTGTACGTGGGCAGGCTCTTCTCCTTCTCCTTCCTGCTGGCCCTGCGCTTGTACGTGGAGCCCTTGAGGTCAAACTTGAGGTGCATCTTCACCACACGTGGCAGGACGTTGTTCATGACCACCACTCGGATGTTCTTGCCACCCGACTGCACGCAGTACAGCCCGTAGAACTTGGGCAGCAGGGTGCGTGGGTTCTGGTTAAGGTTCTGCAAGGCCGGGAGACAGAGCGCCTTAGGAGCCGCGGAGCCATGCCCCAGATGCTCACTGACTACAACTCAGGTCTGCCCAGAGCACCACCCATTATCAGAACAATGCCCCAAAGTACAAACTAAGTAGCAGTCTGTGCTGGGCTCCCCAGGTGTCCGTTCCATCTCTGCACCCCACAGTCACTCCTGGTCCGTTCCATCTCTGCACCCCACAGTCACTCCTGGTGCGTTCCATCTCTGCACCCCACAGTCACTCCTGGTCTGTTCCATCTCTGCACCCCACAGTCACTCCCGGTGCGTTCCATCTCTGCACCCCACAGTCACTCCTGGTCTGTTCCCTCTCTGCACCCCACAGTCACTCCCTGGCCCAAGGTCTTGGTCATCCCTGAACCCTGGCACTGTGAGGAGGTCTGAGAACCTGGGGTCCTTTGCCAAACTCTCTTCCCTGGATGAGTCATGAGGGTGAATGGGGGAGATGCAGGGGGAGATGGAGCCAGCCCTTCCCACAAGCCTCTGTCCTGCTCAGATTCCTTCACAGAATGTTCTGGAAGCCTCTACCCCTTGCCGTCCATCTGGGCAGTAGCCACCCACCATGTAGTAACCAGGCAGCAACTTCTGCAGGAACTCCGCCTCCTTGTGCATCACCGTTTTGATGATGAATTCGTCGTCACTGGTGACGTAGAAGAGGGACCCGCTGGCCCCCGGGTTGGATAGTTCGATCAGCGGTTCATTGCACAGTGAGTACTAGACAGCACAGGCAGGGGGACAGCGAAGGGGTAGGGTCAAGGGGACACCTCATCTTCCAGCTCGTCTCCTTCTCCTACCCCTCACCAGGAATCCTGACAGTCAGGACCCCCAGCAGCCAACTTGCAAGACGGGAGCTGCAGACGGCAGAAGTGGCAGCCACAGTGTGATGGCGACCAGCCCCACATCCTCCCTGCCTCCCCGCAGACGTTCGAGCACCACAGTGGAGAGAACGCTGACGACTGCGGCTGCTGCTGGCTGTCTACCCTTCCTCCTGCCCACAATTTTGACACAAATATCCCCAGAAGGAAGGGATGCCCACACATGGCCATGCTGCAGTCCCCACAGGGCCTACCTGCAGTGCTACAGGACCACATCAGGACTTGAGTGGAAACCCAGATGTCATCCCCATGTCCATGTCTGTGTCCAGCCCTTCCCACTGCTAACAGAACCCAAGGGACCTCACTACCTGGGGGCCCCCAGCCAGCTACTGACCTGAGGCCACTTGTTACCAGCCATCATTGACTGACAGGCTTACCAAGTAATCGTCAGGCCGGATACCAAAGAGCTCCCGGAAGTATCGGAAAGCGACGGGTGCGTAGGTCTTGAATCGGAAGTCCTGGAAGTGGTGTGCAGGGGTGAGGTTGCTCCCTTCGCTGCGGAGGAGGGTGCAGGGGACCGTCTTGGAGGGCAGTGGCTTTCTAGAGGCCCCTCCCCCCACCCATCCTAATGCCCAACCCTACAAATGACTTTGGGCCCCAGGCTTGGTGAGGACACGGTAGGCAGCTCTGGGCTACACCCTCGCCATCACTGCCCCCCCTTCCTTCCCTCCCTGTCTTGTTTGCATCCATGCCCCCCCCCCCTTTTTGGTCTTTTGGAGACAGGGTCTCCCTGCAGCCCCAGCTGTCCTGGAACTCACTCTGTAGACCAGGCTGGCCTTGAACTCACAAAGATCCACCTGCCTCTGCCTCCCAAGTGCTAGGATTAAAGGCGTGTGCCACCACGCCCTGCCCCCTCCCCTTCTTGTTAGCAATAGGACCCATGTATTTCTCAGCACACAGCAGTGCTGCCTCTGCATCTAGCTATGGTCATGTGACTGGTTCTGGCCAATAGGACATGTGCTATTTCCCTGTCTTCCTTGTTGCTGCTGGGATGGGGTCCCGATGGCAGGAGCAGTGGCAGCCACGCTGGTGGTGCTGCCAGAAGTCTGATCAAGAGCCATGGGGCAGGCGCAGAGACCCTGCAGCCAGGAAGGGCCGCTACCTGGGGAAGAAGATGCTCTCCACCACGTAGAAGTCCTGCATGAGCACGTCTCTCTCCGGCTTTGAGCTCAGGTTCCCCACGGTGTAGCCAATGCCCAACTGGATGGCGCCCTTCAGGGTGGACGAGGTGGTCTGCGGGGACAGCCAGCGGCATCAGGACTCTGGGAGCCACTCCACAGTGCACCCAGGTGTCCTACAGGACAGGACACCTGGCGGGCAGCCCAGCATCCATCCGGGCCGTACCTTCTTGTATGTGGTCTCCCCAGACGCATCAACACCTCGATGGCCCAGCCTCTTCCCATGCCCGGGGCCTGACTGCCCTGTCATCAGGGAGGCCTGGGGGCCGGAAGCAGGAAGTGTGAGTTAAGGAGGAAGCCAAAAGGTTTGGGAAGCACGGGAGACAGTCACCCAACACAGGCGGCAGAGCTGGGCATCCCGGGTCACCAACCTGTCACCCAGAGCCAGGCAGGGCCCACTGTGCTCCACGTTGGCCATCAGGGGCATTCCGGTCCCCCAAACCAAGCCAGCTACCCTGCCTAGAAACCCCAGCTGTCCCCCACTGTCCTAGGACCACCGGGGGAGCACCTGTCCACCCTATTCACACTGCACCCACAACTCTGGGGGTGTCCCAGTGACCCTCTAGGAGAAACAGTCCCCAGCCTGGAGGATGAGGCCCTCCTGTCCTTCCATGTGCACATGGGATTCTCGTAGAGATCGGGGTGAGTGGCAGCCCAAAGACCAGGGCTTCTTGTTGTGTGTGGTTTCAGAAATGGCCCCACCCAGTTCTCAGAAGTGACCTCTGAAGGCAGCGCACCCCCTGCTCAACCTCACTCAGCACCACCGGGGCCCAGAGGGGGCAGTGGGCGCCTTGACGACACAGCAGAGAGGGTGAGGCCCAATTACTGTGAACCCCACACCCAGCCACCCTGTAGGGGACCCAGCCACCCTGTGGGGACCCCGCCACCCTGTGGGGACCTGGACCCCAGCCACCCTGTGGGGACCCAGCCACCCTGTAGGGGACCCAGCCACCCTGTGGGGACCCAGCCACCCTGTAGGGACCCAGCCACCCTGTGGGGACCCCAGCCACCCTGTGGGGACCTCAGCCACCCTGTAGGGGACCCAGCCACCCTGTGGGGACCCAGCCACCCTGTGGGGACCCAGCCATCCTGTGGGGACCCAGACCCCAGCCACCCTGTAGGGGGCCCAGCCACCCTGTGGGGACCCCAGCCACCCTGTGGGGACCCAGCCACCCTGTAGGGGACCCAGCCACCCTGTAGGGAACCCAGCCACCCTAGGGGGACCCAGCCACCCTGTAGGGACCCAGCCACCCTGTGGGGACTCCAGCCACCCTGTGCGGACCCAGCCACCCTGTGGGGACCCCAGCCACCCTGTGGGGACCCAGCCACCCTGTGGGGACCCAGCCACCCTGTAGGGACATGGACCCCAACCACCCTGTGGGGACCCAGCCACCCTGTAGGGGACCCAGCCACCCTGTGGGGACCCAGCCACCCTGTAGGGGACCCAGCCACCCTGTGAGGACCCAGCCGCCCTGTGGGGACCCCAGCCACCCTGTGGGGACCCAGCCACCCTGTGGGGACCCAGCTCCTCCTCGCCCCAAGGACTCACCTCAGCCAGGGCTGCTTTCTTCTGAGTCAGACCTGAGGAGGGAGGGGCGTCTCAGCCTGTTTGCTTGCATGTGTGTGTGACCACATCGAGCGTTTTACATGGTCCTCACTGCAGAGTGCTCTACCAAGCCTTGTCCCTGGCACGCTGCAATGGGACACAGTCTGTGGTGGCCTGCGTCACTGGAGGGCAGAGATCCAGGGACAGCTCTCTCTTGATCCCAGAAAGAAATATGGGGATCTGGTAAGTGACCCCAATACCCACTCTGAAGAGGGAGGAAGGAGCCATGAGCCAAGGGCTGCTGGGCCCCAGGGCACCATCTAGCCTGGGACTCAGGCTCCTTGACCGGGTGGGGAATGAGGCCGAACAGCCCAGCTGCTACAGGGAGTGCTGCTGACAGCCGAGCTGTGGATCTGTCTCAAGGCTGGCAACTGGCAGAACCTTCTAGAAGCTGACTCAGCATTTGTCCTGGCCTCGATAATGGAGCAACTATGACCCAGCACCTGGGAATGCGTGCGGCAAGGAGGACCAGGTGGGAGCTGCTGACTGCACATTGACCTCCCTGGGCTCCTGCCTCAGTTTCCCTTCTTGCGTACTCACCCAACCTGCCTAATAATAATGGGAGCCATGTCGGGCCCCAGGGACAGAGGGGCAGAAGGGGAGGGCGGTGAGGACACCTCTGTTGCTCAGGGGCCCTGACCTGACTCTCACAACAGCCCTCTCCACCCAGCCAATTATCCCGAGTAAGCAGCACGTTTTCGAGGAAATTAAGTTTAAAAATAGTTGGGGGGTTGAGTCAGCCAGCCATGTGGTGCTGTGCGTGCGTCCCACTCCGTGGCTGCTGGAAGCACCCTGAAAGCCATGACCCCCCTTTTCTGCTCAGTACTCTATGACCCAACACCATGTACCCTGTTGAAAGGGACCCTGTGCCTTCAAGGCTTGCTGGGGAAACCTGGCCACCTGGCCACAAGTAGTCCTGACAGCCCCAGGACCCCGGCCACCCAGGAAAGACAACAAACACACAAGAACCGACTAGAAGTGTTTTTTCCCCACAGACTAAGCCAGAACCTAGTGACCTGGAGAAGAACCCTGCATAGCCCAGCCCAGAACCAACGAAAGGTACCGACCGCGTGCAGCTGTCTGTCACACAGAAAGAGCCCAATGAAACATGTTGGCGATGCACTGAGACCCCAAGGAGGAGAAGGAAAGGGGGGAGAAGGAGAGGGGACCTAATTCTACCCCTCAACTGGAATCCTTATGCTGAAGTCAGCATTTGATGTCTGGTTCAGGAACATAGTGGAGTAGCATGCAGCCCTGAACAGGAACAAGGACCCTGAGGATACTGCGCTCAGAGACAGACCAAGACACAAAAGGGCACAGAATGTAGGACTTCATGACAGGAAGTGCCCAGAGCAGGAAAATCTGGGGACAGGAGGGTGCCAGGGTGGCAGAGGGGAAGATGATAGCTCATGGGGACAGGAGAGGGCCAGGGTGCTGGAGGGGCAGGTGACAGCTCATGGGGACAGCGCCGTCTCTGCAAGACACAATTTCTGGAAGTACACAGACACACTGCCTGTATGTAGTGCAGGACATATGATGTTATATGAAGTACACAGAGACACTGCCTGTATGTAGTGTAGGACATATGATGTATGTATGAAGTACATACACAGACACACTGCCTGTATGTAGTGTAGGACATATGAGGTTATATGAAGTACACACACACTGCCTGTATGTAGTGTAGGACATATGATGTATGTATGAAGTACACAGACACACTGCCTGTATGTAGTGTAGGACATATGATGTTATATGAAGTACACAGACACACTGCCTGTATGTAGTGTAGGACATATGATGTATGTATGAAGTACACAGAGACACAGCCTGTATGTAGTGTAGGACATATGATACATGTATGAAGTGCACAGACACAGCCCGTATGTAGTGTAGGACATATGATGTATGTATGAAGTACACAGACACACTGTCTGTATGTAGTGTAGGACATATGATGTATGTATGAAGTGCACAAACACACTGCCTGTATGTAGTGTAGGACATATGATGTATGTATGAAGTACACAGAGACACAGCCTGTATGTAGTGTAGGACATATGATACATGTATGAAGTGCACAGACACACAGCCCGTATGTAGTGTAGGACATATGATGTATGTATGAAGTACATAGACACACTGCCTGTATGTAGTGGAGGACATATGATGTATGTATGAAGTGCATAAACACACTGTCTGTATGTAGTGTAGGACATATGATGTATGTATGAAGTACACAGAGACACAGCCTATATGTAGTGTAGGACATATGATGTATGTATGAAGTACACAGACACACTGCCTGTATGTAGTGGACATATGATGTATGTATGAAGTACGTAGACACACAGCCTGTATGTAGTGTAGGACATATGATGTATGTATGAAGTACATAGACACACTGCCTGTCTGTAGTTTAGGACGTATGTATGTATGTATGTATGTATATATATAGGAAGTACATAGACACACTACCTGTATGTAGTGTAGGAGATATGATGTATGTATGAAGTACATAGACATACTCTGGGGGAGGTGACATGCTAACAGCTCTGGGGGCGGTGAGATGCTAACAGTTCTGGGGGAGGTGTGATGGTTAATCCTGGATGTCAACTTGACTGGACTAAGGAACAAATAAGAGAAAAAGGATCTTCGAATTGGACTACCTCAACCTGGATGGCCCACCCTAAATGTGGGCATTACTTTCTGCTGGCAGGCAGTATAAAGGGCCATGGCAGAAGGGAGCTAGTCCCTTTTATCCTGTGGCTTGCCTCTCTCCAACTGGTGAGTTTGTCTTGCTGCTGTGGACAACCCTTCAGATCCCAGCATGTACTGAGACGAGCAGATCTCCTGGAATCCATCTGGCCTTCCAGCCACCAGAATGGGACTTACTGAGACATCCAGCCTTCTGGACTGAGCAGTTCCTGGATTCTCAGCCTCTCCAGTGTGGCGCGGCTAACTGTTGGACTCCTTGAACTCTTGTCACGTGAGCAAATCAATAAATTGTATATAGCTATATATTTGTCCTGTGGCCTTTCTGTTTTTTAGAGAACCCTAATACAGATTTGGGTAACAGAATTTCTGGTATCAGAAATGCTGATCATATGGGTGTTTCAAGAAATGTGGAAGACTTTGGAACTTTGGCTAGAAGTCTGTTGACTACTTTAAGCAGAGCTTAAGGGGCCGTTTCAGTAGAAGCCTGGAAGAAAGCATTGCCTGCAAAAAAAAAAAAAATGTAGTCCTGGAGGAAAATAAAGACTTAGCAGCATTTTGCTATATGCTAAATAGCATATAGCTAAATAGCATTTTGCTAAATAAAAGACTTAGGGATATTTTGAATAAAGAGTCGGCATGCAGTTTGCCCACAGCCCAAATGCTTGCTTGATGCTAAGTTGAAAAGCAATGTCTTTCGTGGAGAATAATTTCAAAAGACAGCCTATGTAGAAATGGTGGCATGGCTATTAATGATGAATATTGTACAGATCTTACAGTGAAGAGAAGCAGATGGGCAGAAAGAAATGCAGAATTACAGTTTGGATCTGAAAACCGCACCTAGGAAGATTAAAGGTGGGGGCCAAGGCATGTGAAGAGAGGTTCCTTTTGATAAGGGTAGACTAAAGTGATTAAGGAAGAGGCCCTAGCTACTTTACAAGTAAACATGGAAAAGTGAGATTAAAACGTATTAGATGGAGGGGCTTGAGGATTTATCAAGTAAAAAAGAAATTGTACCGTTCAGGGCAAGACCACACCCAGCTAATCCTCAAATTTGAAATGAAAATACTGAAAGGGTTTTTCTGCTCCAAGTTCAG
Source organism: Rhizomys pruinosus (assembly GCA_009823505.1). Taxonomy (NCBI): domain Eukaryota; kingdom Metazoa; phylum Chordata; class Mammalia; order Rodentia; family Spalacidae; genus Rhizomys; species Rhizomys pruinosus. The sequence goes on along the minus strand of VZQC01004073.1, from coordinate 978,028 downwards.
GGAAGAGAAAAGTTGCAAATGTGGTTGAAATAGAACCAGAGTCCATCCCAAACTTCAGCCAAATTTGGAAGGTTTAATTCACATGGTGCTGGCTTTAGAGGCATGAAGTTTGCAAGAGTGAAGGGGTAATCAAGTTCTTCCTCCAATGTTTCAGGCTGCTAAGGTCACAAGAGTGGTGCAGCAGGGGCTGTCCCTGAAAGTAAAGAAGGCCTGTATAGGCCACTGCGTGAAGCTGCAAATGTGAAGCCTAGTTGGCAACGGAGACCCCAAGAAAACATTGGAGATGCCAGAGCCTGTTGGAGATTTGCCAAGGAGACTGCATACAGCAGTGGTACGCACCCAAAGGAAAGAGATGTATGTCTGGACAACAAAGCTGGAAAGCATGAGCCATCTAACCCTTTGGAAGTCAAGTCCGCAGAAGTCGCACATGGAGCAATGGATTGGTGTTTGCCCGCTGGTTTCTGGTCTTGTTTTGGGTCTGGCAGTAATTCCTTCACTATGCCTCTATTCCTACCCTTTTGGAATGGAATAATGTGTATTCAGTTCCACTCTTATGTTGGGAGTAGGTATTTTCTTTTGATTTTACAGGAGGTCACAGTTAAGGAGATTATCGCTGGGGGGCTGGAGAGATGGCCTAGCGGTTAAGAGCCGACCGCCGCTCTTACAGAGGACCACGGGGTGTTCGATCCCCAGCGCCCCACAAAGATATGGCGGCTGAGAACCGTCTGAAGCTCCAATTTCAGGAAACTGCCAGGTTCCAGGGGATACACGAGACCTCTTCTGACCTCCGCGCGTTGCACGAATTTTCAGACGGGTGCACAGACTTGCGTGCATACAGTTACATTCATCACATACATGAAATAAATAAAAAAAAAAAATTAAAAAAAAAAAAAAAGAAGATTAAGCCCTGGGAGGTGAATGCCTAAACGTTCGGGGGGGGAATGTGACATGTTTAACAACTCTGGTGGAGTTGCTGTAACATCGGGTGGGGATCTAACAGCTCTGGGGGCGGTGAGATGCTAACAGTTCTGGGGGAGGTGACATGCTAACGTCCGGGTAGGGAGCAGCTAGGGGGAGGTGACATGTTAACAGCCGGTGAGGACGCAACGCAGGGGTGAATGCTAAAGCCTAGAATGACATGCTAACAGTGGGGGGCTCTCGTGGGGGGTGAATGAAGTTGAGTGACTGCTAACAGCGGTGTATCTAAGTCGGGGCGGTGAGATGCTAACAGTTCTGGGGGAGGTGACATGCTAACCGCATGGGGGAGGTGACATGTTAACAGCTCGGGTGGAGGTGACATGCTAACATCACGGGGGGAGGTGACATGCTAACAGCCCAGGGGGAGGTGACATGCTAACAGCTGGGGGGACATGCAGCTGGGAGGCGGTGACATGCTAACAGTTCTGGGGGAGGTGACATGCTAACCGCATGGGGGAGGTGACATGTTAACAGCTCTGGTGGAGGTGACATGCTAACAGTCCGGGGTGAGGTGATATGCTAACAGCTCTGGGGGCGGTGAGATGCTAACAGTTCTGGGGGAGGTGACATGCTAACTGCCGGGGGAGGTGACATACTTACAGCTGGGAGGAGGTGACGATGCTTAACAACCCAGGGGGAGGTGACATGCTAACAGCATGGGGGGAGTGACATGCTAACAGCCTGGGGGAGGGTGACATGCTAACAGCTCAGGGGGGAGGTGACATGCTAACAGCTTGGGGGGAGGTGAAATGCTTACAACATGGGAGGAGGTGACATGCTAACCAGTCGGGGAGGTACATGCTAACCGCATGGGGGAGGTGACATGTACAGCTCTGGGGAGGTGACATGCTAACGTCCGGGGGAGGTGATATGCCTACAGCTTGGGGGGGGTGAGATGGCTAACATCGGGGGAGGTGACATGCTAACCGCATGGGGGGGGTGACATGTTAACAGCTCGGGTGGAGGTGACATGCTTACAACATGGGGGGGGGATGACAACCGGGGAGTGACATAACAGCCCAGGGGGAGGTGACATGCTAACAGCCCTGGGGGAGGTGACATGCTAACAGCACAGGGGGAAGGTGACATGCTAACAGCCGCAGGGGGAGGTACATGCACACTCTGGTATACATACAACGCTCGGGGGAGGTGACATGCTAACAGCCTGGGGAGGTACAGTAAGTCTGGGGAGGTGAGTACAGTCGGGGGGGGATGCTTGCAACACTGGGGGAGGTGACATGCTAACAGCTCTGGGGGAGGTGACATGCTAACAGCCCAGGGGGAAGTGACATGCTAACAGCTCGGGGGGAGGTGACATGCTAACAGCTCGGGGGGAGGTGAAATGCTTACAACACTGGGGGAGGTGACATGCTAACAGCTCCGGGGTGAGGTGAGCACTCTGGGGCGTGAGATCAACAGTTCTGGGGGAGGTGACATGCTAACAGCTCGGGGGGAGGTGACATGCTAACAGCTCTGGGGGAGGTGACATGCTAACAGCTCTGGAGGAGGTGACATGCTAACAGCTCTGGGGAAGGTGACATGCTAACAGCTCTGGGGGAGGTGACATGCTAACAGCCTGGGGGAGGTGACATGTTAACAGCTCTGGTGGAGGTGACATGCTAACAGCATGGGGGGAGGTGACATGCTAACAGCTCTGGGGGAGGTGACATGCTAACAGCATGGGGGAGGTGACATGTTAACAGCTCTGGAGGAGGTGACATGCTAACAGCCCGGGGGTGCATGCCGAGGGGGAGGTGACATGCTAACCGCATGGGGGAGGTGACATGTTAACAGTCTGGAGCAGCAAAGTGGGGAGGATAGTAACACTCTGGGGGCGTGAATCTAACGTCGGGGGGACATGCACCGCGGGGAGGTGACATGCTAACAGCTCTGGTGGAGGTGACATACTAACAGCTCGGGGGGAGGTGACATGCTAACAGTTCTGAATGCTGCTACGCTTGGGGAGGTGACATGCTAACAGTCGCGGGGGAGGTGACATGCTAACAGCTCTGGGGGGGTGAGATGCTTCAACAGTCTGGGGGAGGTGACATGCTAACGCTCATGGGGGAGGTGACATGTAACAGCTCTGGTGGAGGTGACATGCTAACAGTCCGGGGTGAGGTGATATGCTAACAGCTCTGGGGGCGGTGAGATGCTAACAGTTCTGGGGGAGGTGACATGCTAACCGCATGGGGGAGGTGACATGTTAACAGCTCTGGTGGAGGTGACATGCTAACAGTCCGGGAGTGGCAGTGGGGGTAGGTCGGGGAGGTACATGCTAACCGCAGGGGGCTGTTAACCTCGGAGGGGGAAGGCCTGGGGAGGGCATGTAACGCATGGGAGGACATGTACACTCTGGTGGAGGTGACATGCTAACAGTCGGGTGGAGCTACGCTCGGGGGCTGAGATGCAGTTCTGGGAGTACATGCTAACGCAGGGCTGTCAGCTGGGGGGTATCTACGTCGGGAAGGGGTGACATGGCCACAGTTGGGAATGACAGCTACCGTAGTCTGCTAACAGCTGGGAGGTGACATGCTAACCGCATGGGGGAGGTGACATGTTAACAGTCCAGGGGGANGGTGACATGCTAACAGCCCGGGGGGAGGTGACATGTTAACAGCTCTGGAGGAGGTGACATGCTAACAGCATGGGGGGAGGTGACATGCTAATAGCATGGGGGGAGGTGACATGCTAACTGCACGGGGGAGGTGACATGCTAACCGCACGGGGGAGGTGACATGCTAACCGCACGGGGGAGGTGACATGCTAACTGCACAGGGGGAGGTGCTGGACCTGGGAGTAACGAGATGCCCCTGGACACTGGTATGTGGCAGGCAGGCTGGGGCTGTGTGATAGTGGACACACTTCCTCCTACGAGCCCTAGGCCTTTCTGGGAACCATGTTACCTCTTTGGAGCAGAGAGGAAAGGAAATCACGAGGTGCTAGAGTGAGGCGGGGTGGGGGGAAGAGGTGGGTCAGGGGAAGGGGTGCAGCCTGGAGTGAGTGCGCCACCTCCCCCCTGTCCCTGATGTGGGATGGGGGGGGACTAGCTTGTCCTGTTCCCTGCAGGCCAGTTCCAGGATGTAAACAGGAAGCCAGGCCAGGTCAGGCTGGCCCACCAACAGCCCAGCAGCTGGACAGAGAAGGTTCCAGAGCAGGGCTGCCCAGACATGAGCACAGGCCTGGAAACCCCACCACCCAAGTGTGCTCCCCACAGGCATGGGGTCCACATGGCTCAAAGGGGACTGGGCCTCAGTGGGCAGAGTGCTTGTGGCTCAGTGGACAGGGTGTTTGTAGCTCAGTGGACAGAGTGCTTGTAGCTCAGTGGGCAGATCAAGTTCAAAGCCAACCTGGGCTACATGAGACCGTATCTCCAAAACAAAACCCACCAAAATTTACACACTTAAGAGTAAGCATGTCTAATGTTAAACTGAAGCTGTCTGGGGTAGAGGGGTAGCTCAGTGGTAGAATGCTTGTAGCTCAGTGGTCAGAGTGCCTATAGCTCACTGGGTAGAGTGCTGGTTAGAATGCTTGTAACTCAGTGGACAGAGTGCTTATAGCTCAGTGGGAAGAGTGTTTATAGCTCAGTGGACAGAGTGCGTGTAGCTCAGTGGGCAGAGTGCTTGTACCTCACTGAATTGAGTGCTTGTAGCTCAGTGGGCAGAGTGCTTGTAGCTCAGTGGGTAGAGTCCTTGTAGCTCAGTGGGTAGAGTGCTTGTAGCTCAGTGGGTAGAGTGCCTGTGGCTCAGTGGTTAGAGTGCCTGTAGCTCATTGGACAGAGTGCCTGTGGCTCAGTGGGTAGAGTGCTTGTAGCTCAGTGGGTAGAGTGCCTTATAGCTCAGTGGTTAGAGTGCCTGTAGCTCATTGGACAGAGTGCCTGTGGCTCAGTGGGTAGAGTGCTTGTAGCTCAGTGGGTAGAGTACCTGTACCTTAGTAGGTAGAGTGCCTGTGGCTCAGTGGGCAGAGTGCCTGTAGCTCAGTGAGCAAAGTGCCTGTAGCTCAGTGGGTAAAGTGCCTGTAGCTCAGTGGGCAGAGTGCCTGTAGCTCAGTGGGCAGAGTGCCTGTAGCTCAGGGGGCAGAGTGCCTGTAGCTCAGTGGGTAGAGTACATGTAGCTCAGTGGGCAGAGTGCGTGTAGCTCAGTGGGTAGAGTGCCTGTAGCTCAGTGGGCAGAGTGCCTGTAGCTCAGTGGGTAGAGTGCCTGTAGTTCAGTGGGTAGAGTGCCTGTAGCTCAGTAGGCAGAGTGCCTATAGCTCAGTGGGCCGAGTGCTTGTAGCTCAGTGGTAGAGCACTCAGCATACATGAAGCTCTGGATTCTTTGCTAACACCACACAAACCGTGACTGGTAGCACATGCCTGTCACTCCAACATTTGGGAGGTGGGGGCAGGAAGATGAGGAGTTCAGTGTCATCCCTGGGGACACAGGGAGTTTGGGGCCGGCCTGAAGTACATGAGACCCTGTCTCAAAAGCAAATCTCCACCCAAACCCAGCAGTTCATGCTTGTGCACAACTCTAATCCCAGCACTTGAGAGGCAGAGGTAAGTACATCTCTTTGAGTTTGAGGCCAGCCTGGTCTACACAGTGAGACTGTTTCATAAGAAATGAGGGGGGGGCAGCTAGAGACATGCTCAGCAGTTAAGAGCACCAGCTCCTTTTGCAGAGGACTCAGGTCCAGTTCCCAGCACCCACACAGCAGCTAACAACCATCTGTAACTCCAGTTTCATGGGATCCAGTGCTATCTTCTGGTCTACACAGGCAATGCATGCACATGGTGCACATCCCAACACACAGACACACAGAGACACACAGACACACACACAGATACACACACAGAGAGACACAAAGAGTAAAATTTTTAAAAAGGAAAGAACAAACCAAGAAGAATGAGAAACTGGACATTTAAAAAAGAATATATAACTTCTGGACAAAGAAGGACTCCACCATGACACTGATTTGGAAAACATTTGCAGGTAAGTGAGTGTGCTCCACACACAAAACTAAAACACCCACACACCAACAGCCAGCAGAGAGAAGAGAGAATGTTTTCTACTGCAGATGAAAGGAAAGGGTCTATAATATATAAAGAACCCTTGCAAATCAACAAAGAGATCAAGCAAATAGAGAGCAGGAGAGATCTGGTCACATCAGCTACAGAGTACCAGGAAACAAGGTGGGTGTGGGGACCAATGTGCAGAGCGAAGTGTAGATGCTTCCAGGGTAAACAAGGAGAACTGCTGGGGTGGTGGGGATGGAGCCTGGCTCTGGCCAGGAGGAACGTGGAGCAAAAAGCCAGCTTCCTAGGGTGGCCCTGTGTCTTCTTCTGACTGAAACAAACTGAAGAAGAGCAGCAGGAGAACCGCTCACTGTGACGGGCTGGAGATCTGAACACAGGTCCTCAAAGCTGAGGGACCCGTGCGGACCCACTGACTAATCCATCCCCCCACTTTATCAATGTCTGGAACGTGGGTCAACAGCATCCATGGTGAACCCCAGCCTCCTCCGGCCAGGCCCGGCATCCACAGCCTCCTAGACCCAGAACCCATCCCACTGTAGATGCAGCCAGGGCTTGCTAGGTGCCTTCCCATACCCGGGACCGTGGCCCTGCAGCCTGGAACCAAAGTGCCCTGCACCCTGTGGGTGATACAGGTCCTATCCACATGTGGGAAGCCTGTTTCTTGAGGCTTCGGTCAGGTCCTCTGAAGCCTGTCCCAGGTCAGCCCTCAAAGCCTAGTCTGTGACACTGCGGCCCCAGACTCACCCCTGCTTAGAAGTCACAGCAGGGGTTTAAGATTCCAGTGTGTGCAGGCCACCAAGCCCACGTGTGGACAGAACGGGTTTCTGAAAGTATGCAGCCAAGGATGGTGCTGGTCCTGAGAGGCAGGAGACACCAAGCCTCGTTTACCTGGTGCTGGGCATGAAAACCAGGGCCCTGTGCATGCTAGGCCACTGAGCCACAAGCACTCTACCCACTGAGCCACAAGCACTCTTTCTATCACGGAGGTACAAGCACTGTATCACTGAGCTGTAAGCACTCTGCCCAGGGAGCCCAGCCTGCAGCTGCTTCTCCAGTGCTTCCTGCCGGGCTGAGGGAGCAGCCTCAGCCAATTTTTTTAGTGGGCTCCTTCTGGAATCGGTGAGGCCATGAAGGTAGTGGGGCTGCAAGGGACCAATCAGCTGGACCAGGTGGGGGGAGAAGGTGGGGAGATGTGGGCAGATTCTCAGGTGATTTTAGAAGCGGGGCTGACATAATTTGGTGCCAGCTTACATGGGGGGAAGAGGCAGTGGCCAGTGAGGAAGAGTGGGGGCGAGGCTAGGGATGCAGTCACGTGTCACAGCCTGAGCAGACCAACCCAGAAGTCCCCCGAGCACTCTGCCTTCCAAAGCCAAACCACGCACCCACAAACCCACAAACCACGCAGTGCCCCAGACACAGGCAGCCAGGCAGTCCTTTCTGGACCAGGCCTCCTGAGCAAGGAGCCCTTAATGTAACCAGATTCTAAACACCAGGGAGATAACATTGGCAGCTGACAAGACTGTGGGGGGCACAAGCACCCGAGCTCCTTCATTCTGCCTGCCACTGTCCACACTGACTGGGATGTGGACACTGGACACCCACTGGACGTTCACTGGGCATCCACTGTGTTCAGATAACCTAATCAAAACCAGACCAGAGCAGGGGGCTCCACAGAGGCAGGTATGCAGTTGGTGGTAAATAAATGCTAACACAAATTGCAATGTTAGTGCCGGGCGTGGTGGCGCACACCTTTAATCCTAGCTCTCAGGAGGCAGAGGCAGACGGATCTTTGTGAGTTCAAGGCCAGCCTGGTCTACAGAGTGAGTTCCAGGACAGCTGGAGCTACAGGGAGACCCTGTCTCGAAAAGACCAAAAAAAAAAAAAAAAATTGCAATGTTGATTCCTTTAACACAGTGAAGGCTTGGGTCTCCAGCCAAGGTCAGGATGGGACCAGACGTTGTCCCTTTACAGCTGGGGGCCTCAGAGGGGCTGTGTTGGAGACTGGGACCCCCACACAGCAGCTTCAGGGGGGCTGTGTTGGGGACTGGGACCCCCACACAGCAGCTTCAGAGGGGCTGTATGGGGACTGGGACCCCCACACAGCAGCTTCAGAGGGGCTGTGTTGGGGACTGGGACCCCCACACAGCAGCTTCAGAGGGGCTGTGTTGGGGACTGGGACCCCCACACAGCAGCTTCAGAGGGGCTGTGTTGGGGACTGGGACCCCCACACAGCAGCTTCAGGGGGGCTGTGTTGGGGACTGGGACCCCCACACAGCAGCTTCAGAGGGGCTGTGTTGGGGACTGGGACCCCCACACAGCAGCTTCAGGGGGGCTGTGTTGGGGACTGGGACCCCCACACAGCTGCGTCAAGGTTCTATGCAAATGACCGACTTCAGGAGACAACTGTGGGTGGAAACGAATGCAGGGAGTCCAGCCCCTTCGAGTCATCCCCCCAGGGTTGAGAGAGGTGAAGGCGGTTTCCAGTGGATTTCAGGAAAGGTCCTCTGTCTGAGACCCAGCTTATTCATCCCCAATCAGGAACAAACTGCATGTTTGTCCTGAGGCTTTCTGGAGCCTGAGAGTCTGGAAGGGTCCTGTATATGATCATGTCACGAGGCCAGAGGGCTGGGGGACCAGGTGACAGAAGAGAAGGAGGGCAGGTGGCTGGTGGGATGGAACCAGGTCAGCTACTGCCGGGTTCCAGATGGCGGGGAGGAAGGAGGAGAGAGCCGGGGGTGTGGGACCGCTGATTCCCTGGCTCATCCTTCTGCCTCTGTGGTCTCGGCTGGTTCCTGAGACCCCTGGATGCCCACGTGGGTGACCACAGAACCCAAGCTGTCTTTTACCGTCTACTGTTGAGGGGAGCCTAGGGTTGTGCCAGGGAGCTAGCCTCGCAGGCTAGGCCAGCATTGGAAGATTGGTGGTGGGTGGGGGGGGTGACCCAGGGCCGCTGGATACCGGCTCACTCAGCCAGGATGATGAGACATCATCCCTTTAACGTTTTAAATGGAGGTAAACTGAGGCCCAGAAATGAGTGACGGTTGGTGCCTGTGTATGGGGGAGGGACCAGAGGTGATAACCGCAAGACTGACGGTCCCACACGGTGGTCCCCAGCATGGAGGACACCGGGTGCCCCCCACTAGAATGGAGGCGTCCCCGCATCCCACACACTGTAAAGCAGCGCTATAGGCAGATGCCCACAGGAACAAGTGTGACTTGACTGTTCCCAACACCTGCAGCAGGAAGATGCCCAAAAAGGGGTTCGCTCCACCTCCAAATGGTTCCCCCCACGCTCTTGCATCTAAGAGGGGCTCGCTCCACCCACAGGCTGCCAGGATGAAGACCTGTACACACTCCCGCCCCAGGATCGACTGTGCCAGCCAAGGACCCCAAACGGGCCGAACATCCCGAGTCCCGTATCCTCGGGCGGGGCGCTGCAGCCTCCCGGCCGGAGAGCCAACTCTCCCCCTAGTCCAGAATGGAACGCTCCGGCGCCCCCCGCGCTGCGCTGCAAATGGAACAGCCCAACCAGACTCAGCGCGGCGCACGGCGACGGGCGAGTCCACTGCGCCTCCGTGGGGGAAGCGGGCGAGACGATTCCCATAGACGGGGAGACCCATCTTACCTGAGGACGCCCCACTCTCCGAAGACCAGGAGGCTTCCGCCGTCACAGACCGGGCCTCGGCGCTCTCGGACTCGTCCGGCACTTCCAGCTCCATGGCCAAGAGCTCCGGCGGCGGCGGCGGGCCCGAGGGTGTACTCGAGCTCGGCCGCCGCCGCTGAACAACAAGCGCTGCCAGCACCACAGGGCGGAGGGAGGGGCCACGGCGCGTGGAAGGCGGGGCCTAGGGCATCGACGCCATGGGGGCGGGGCTTTGCACCTGTCTCACTCAGGATAGCTGCGAGCGCCCTCAGGCGTCCAGAGATGGAAGGACTGTTCATCCTCAGTACTGGGCGAGCCGTGGAGCCGGCTTGGTGTCGAAGGGCAAGGCATAGCCAATCTGAGATGAGGGGCGGGGTTCCGGTGCGGTGAGGCTCACGATCGCCCCCAAGGATCCACAGAAGGAAGTTCAGCGCTCCTTGTTCCTATAAATCACAGGGAGAGGCTAGCTGGATGGGGCGGTACTAAGGGCGGGTCCTGAAGGTGAAGGCCCAGGTGGGGCCAATCGGAAATCGGGGGCGGGGCATAAATATAGTCAACTCAGGAGCGCTGCCAGGTGACCAGGATACTGCACTGCTCGCGTAATATATATATATATATATATTTTTTTTTGGATGCTCGTGTAATATTCTTTTTTTTTTCTTTTTGGTATTTTCGAGACAGGGTTTCCCTGTAGCCCCAGCTGTCCTGGAACTCGCTCTGTAGACCAGGCTGGCCTTGAACTCACAAGGATCCGCCTGCCTCTGCCTCCCAAGTGCTAGAATTAAAGGCGTGCACCACCACGCCCGGCATCGTGTAATATTGTTATTAACCCAGTACCCAGTAGCACCAAAGCCAACAACTTGACAAAGGATGTTCAAATTCTGTTTACATTAAACACTCCAATTGCAGGCATTTGCATTTCATATGTTATTTTACCATTATTATTAGGTAATTTACTTTTTACCTTTTTTTTTTTTGGTCTTTTTTTTTTTTTAATTTATTTCTTATGTGTATGAATGTACTGTCTGCATGCAGGTTTGTGCACCCCTGTCGTGCAATGCCGCGGAGGTCAGAAGAGGGTGTCGGATTCCCCTGGAACTGGAGCTCTCCTGGAACTGGAGTCCCAGACGGCTCTCAGCCGCCATGTGGGTGCTGGGGATCGAACCCGGGTCCTCTGTAAGAGCGGTCGGCGCTCTTAACCGCTAGGCCATCTCTCCAGCCCCTTTTTTTGGGTCTTTTCAAGACAGGGTCTCCCTGTAGCCCCAGCTGTCCTGGAACTCACTCTGTAGACCAGGCTGGCCTTGAACTCACAAAGATCCGTCTGCCTCTGCCTCCTGAGAGCTAGTATTAAAGGTGTGCGCCACCACGCCTGGCACTTTTTACCTTATTTTATGTTAGCGTATTGCCTGTACCCATGTCTTGAAATGCCATGGAGGAGCTGGGCATGTTGGCACAGGCCTTTAATCCCAGCACTCAGGAGGCAGAGGGAGGTGAATCTATGTGAGTTCAAGGCCAGCCTGGTCTACATGGTGAGTTCCAGAACAGCTGGGGCTGCAGGGAGACCCTGTCTCAAAAAGACCAATAAATAAATAAATAAATAAATAAATAAATAAATAAATAGGAGGCCCAGCCTTCTTGAGGTAGAAACTATCTGTGATCACAAGTCCCTCCAGAGACATGGACACACTAAAAGGAATGACATCATGAACGCGGTAATCAAGAGGAAGCAAGGTAAAAACAAAACTGAAAGTAGAAAGTCACAGGGGCCAAAGGGGCAAGATTTAGAGATGAGGAAATCAAGGCAAAATAATGGATTAAGAGCTGGGGGCGTGGCTCAGGTAGAGTGACAGCCTAGAATCTCGGTGAGGGGGTGGGGGGTGTAGCTCAGGTAGAGTGACAGCCTAGAATCCCAGTCAGGGGCTGGAGGCGTGGCCCAGGCTTGCATCCCGGCCTATCCTGTGTGGGACCCCAACTTCTTTGGGTTAGGGCGGATGGATGTCTGCTGGACCCTGGGTGAACGGATGGTGGCCCCACTGCCGGTTCGTGGGGCTCACAATGTTTTTGGAGCGTCCAGTATGGGGTATGGGGTGCCCCAGAGTGCTGCCTGGCTTCAGCCTGGTTGGCATCTGGGTGCTCAGGGGTTAAGGCTGGGTTCTGCCACGTGAGAGCACCTTGCAGCAGAGTCAAACGCCCTCCCACCTGCTGGCAGGCCTCACAGTCGCTGCCGCGCAGATTCCACCCGCACAGGGCCGCGCCCTGCGGTTCCCTGCGCTCCCGCAGGCCCCAGCTGAGCACACGGGTCTTTGGACACCAGCACCTCGGTGTCTCGGTATCTCCCAGCGTCCAGCCCGGTGGGCATCCAGGACCCGCCGGCTGCCATCTATCCTGCGTCCACTCGGCTTGCACTACAGGTGAGCGGTGTCCAGCTCAGCGCATCCCGCAGGCAGGTGACACCGGCGCGCCAGGCTTTGGGGACCCAGGTGTCCCCCGCTGGCTCCCCTTCAGCCCGAAGCTCGCGCGGTGCGTGCACTGGCATCCGGCTGCTTCCAGGAGACTTTGGCCGGGTTTCTGTCCTTGGCCTCTGGCCTGGGACCAGCGCAGGGCCTTAGGGACCAGCGGGAGTGGGGCGTGAGCTGAGAATTCCCCACTGGGGGCCTGATAGGGTGGTGAGGAGAGTGGGGTGCAAGGAGCTGGTTTGGGGTCATTCCCCCCCAAACAAGGAAGACAAAAGTTATTCTTGGAACAAACGGAGCCCGGCTGCACCTGAGGCCTCTGGCGGCTGAGGGACCTGTGTCCCCTGTCAGGTGCTCTCCCCACCGTGAGTCCTGACACTCACAGCCCCTTTTCCCAGCCCAGTTGCAGTTTGTCATTCTGTACCTCGCACCTCATGCGGGCGACCAGGGGACCCAGAGCAGCTGAGGACATAGTGCTCTGTCAAGCCAGGCCCACCTTCCAGCGCCATTTCCTACTTTGCACAAAATGAAATGAGGCTCAGAGAGGGTGAACTTCTTCCCCGGAGCTGCACATTAGAGTAGGGAGCCCAGGACATAAAAGGGGAGACCCAGGGGCTGGTCCCCTCCACCACTGCCTCAGGCTCTGCATCTAGAAAAGCCCCTGCCTGTCAGGCCCAGGCTTCCCTGGGAGCCCAACTTGTGGGGAGAGGCCGAGGCTCACAGTCTGGGCTCTGTGCTTCCTCTTGGGCCTGGCTGGGCGCCAGAAGCCCGTGTTTGCACAGGGTGGAAACTGATATTCTTCTAAAGGGCCTGAGGTCACTAGGACACATAGCCATGGGGATAGGCAGAGTAAGCAATGAAATGAATTTATGGTGCACCTACCTTATATCAGGTTTACCGTGAGCGAAAGTCAGTGATTCGGAAATTTTATTTTTGTATTTATTCGGTTTTTGGAGACAGAGTCTTAGGTACCCCAAGCTGGCTTTGAACTAAGTAGGCAAGCATGATCTTGAACTCAGATCCTCCTGTCTCCATCTGCTGGGATAACAGGCATGTGCCACCATGCCCAGCTTATTTTATTTGAGAAATATGCAAAGGTCGGGGGTAGAGGACGCAGCTGTGCAAAGGTCCTGAGGCGGGATGGAGAGCGGTGTGTTAAGAGGAACAGTGAGAAGGGCCCTGTGACTAGAGCAGAATGAGCCAGGGGAAGAGACCAAGGAGGAGGGACAGAGCAGGGAGAAGGGGGCAGGTGAGGTCCTCCAGGCCACAGGGAGGATGTGGGCTTTGACACTGAGGTAGGTGGCAGCCATGAGGGCTATGGGCAGAGGAGGCCTATGGGCAGCTGTGGGAGGACAGGGTGAAGTCAGGCCCCAGGTGGACAGGTTGAGCTGGTGGACATGGAGATGGAGAACAGGAGGAAACAACATTTTAGTGGACCTGCACAGAGGTCAGGGGCAGGTCAGATGGTCGGGCACAGCGGGGCATGTGGGCTGCAGATTCTTCTTCAGGTCCCTTCGAGCCGCTGCCCTGTGTGCGGTTCCCTGAGCTGTCCCCAGCAATTGGAATAGTGGTTGGTACACAGCAAGCGCTCTATATATGCACAAAATACAGGCTCACCATGGCGCTGCGAACTAATGAACGTCCTCCAGTCAGAAATATGCAGGGGCTGAGCTGGGGGCGGTGAACATCCCAGCTGGGGCTGGGGAGGGGGCTCAGGGTGAAGCACGGGGTGAGGGTTCGAGTTAGAATCACCAGGACCATGTGAAAATCCAGGCGTGGGGCACAACCTTCAGTCTGGGAGGCAGAGGCCGGCAGAGCTTTATGAGGTGGAGGCCAGCCTGCGCTTCGTACCAGGGTCCGAGCCAGCCTGTGCTACATAGTGAGACTGTCTGAAAAGGAAAGACCAAAAGGCAGATAATAAACCCTGACTACAGACTATATACAGCAGGTGCCCATCAGGGCTTGGGGGCGCCGACTCCCTAGGAGCACAGTGATGGCCTCAGGCATGTGTCCCCTCTCTGTTGTCTCTGTTGCGCCCAGTACTGCAGCCTCGCGCAGCGCCGACAGCGCCCCCTGCTGGCCGAGGCTGCACCCCCACAGGTCCACCGACTCCCACGTACCCCAGGAGGGAGGTCTTTTTGAAACGGGGTCTCCCTGTAGCCCCAGCTGTCCTGGAACTTGCTCTGTACACCAGGCCGACCTTGAACTCACAGAGACCCACTTGCCTCCGCCTCCCAAGTGCTGGGATTAAAGGGGCGTACTACCACGCCCAACCCACAGGACTTTTTAAATACCGTATTGAGGTAAGGGGTTGCTCTGTAGCCCAGGCTGGCCTGGAACTCACCATGTAGCTCAGGCTGCTCTCAAACTCACAGCAATTCTCCTGCCTTGGCTCCACCCCAAGTAGTGCAGTGACAGGTTCGAGCCCCACTCCTGGCTTCTGCAGTTTTTCGTCTTTTATTTTAGTACATTTTTTAAAATTTTTTAAAAATTTTATTATTTCTGTATGTGTATCAATGTACTGTCTGTATGCAGGTCTGTGCACCCATGTCGTGCAATGCCGCGGAGGTCAGAAGAGGGTGTCGGATTCCCCTGGAACTGGAGTTCTCCTGGAATTGGAGTTTCAGATGGTTCTCGGCCGCCATGTGGGTGCTGGGGATCGAACCCGGGTCCTCTGCAAGAGCGGTCGGCGCTCCCAACCGCTAGACCATCTCTCCAGCCCTATTTTAGTACATTTTAAAGGCTGAATAAAAGCTTAGCCAAGGCTGAGGCTTGGGGCCCGCAGGGCAGCTCTATCTCAGGGGAATTCTTAGTTCCCGTCAGACCTGTCAGTTCACACACTGGGGCACAGCCTCTGCAGGAGACGCCCCGCCCTGAGCGACGATCACACTCCCTGGAGCCCTCCCCTTCCTCCCTGTGCCTCAGTTTCCCCAGATGTACGCAAAAGGTTCCCCTGCACCGCCTCTTTGGTGGCAATGCTGTTCCCTGAACCAGTCTCCCAACACTGCAGCTCGGGTCGGCCAAGCCAGTTTGTGACCCGACCCGAGCACCACCCCTGGCGGCGGAAGCGGGCACTGCAGCGCACCCGTGCTTGCCGTAGAATGAGAACTGGAGGGTTTCTTTAATGTTCAAAGTTACACGGATTTATTGATCCATTCATCCGTCTATATGAGTGCATATGTGTTTGCTTGCTACAGTGCACGTGTGGACGTCAGGGGACAGTTTTCAGGAGCTGTTTCTCTCATTCCATGATGGGGGGTGGGCACAGGGCTAGAACATGCCATCAGGCTTGGCCACCCCGCGCAGTGCAGGCCGTGGGCTGCAGGGAGGACTCGGCTGGGTCTCTCTCTGCGCCAGGCCTCCTCCTGGTTCAGTCCGCACAGAACCAGGACTGCAGGCACACACTTTTTTATGCGGGTGCTGAGGATCCAAACTCGGGTCCTCTGGCCCCCAAGTCTTGTCTGGGTAAACTTGACTTTTTGAGACAGGGTATCCCTGTGTCCCCAGCTGGCCTGGAACTCGCTCTGTAGACCAGGCTGGCCTTGAACTCACAGAGATCCACCTGCCTCTGCCTCCCAAGTGCTGGAGTGCTGAGATTAAAGGCGTGAGCCACCATGCCTGACCGTGCAAATTCTTAAGCAATCTTCAAAACCCCAGACGCAATGCCCCCTTCCTCCAGGAAGCCTCCTTTCCGCCTTGACCTCCAATTGGGATGGAAAAACGCCAGATTCGGGACTCCGATCCGCATGGGGGTAAAATCCCACCCTGGTTTTCCTCGCAGCCTCGCCTCTCTCCAGCCAAGGCCTCTGGGCCCAGGCGTGGTTGTCTGAAAAACCTGGGCTGGGTCTCACGTCTCCGGATCCGGAGCGAGTGAGGGAGGCCACCGGGCCAGGGCTGCTCGCAGCTTCCCGGAGGCGGGGCTGGCGGGGCGGGGCGGCAGCCGACCTGAAGGAGGAAGAGGGACAGGTGGACCTGGAGCAGTCGAGCCGCCCCGCCTGGCCGCGACCCTCCCGGGCCTCCTCTCCCGGCACGAGGCAAGAGCCGAGTGGCCATTTCCAGGCCTCCCAACTCCGGGGCGGGGGCCGAGTGGCCGTTTTCAGGCCCACCACTGTGGACCATGGCGGTGAGGTTCCAGGCAAGTAGTCCTGGGCGACTCTGGGCGTTGGCGACTGGCTCGTGGAGTGGGACCCAGGTCTACCTGCACAACAGGTGGGGAAACTGGGGCCCAGAGAGACGCAGTGGTTGTTCCTTCCGGGGCTGATGTCGAACTCCAGGAGAGCCTGAAGCGTCTGGGTCTAATCTCTAAGAGGGCGGCGGGGAGAGGCCGCTGGCATTTATGGACCGCCTGCTGTGTACAAAGTCTTAAACAAGGCGGGCAAGGCCCAGCTCCGCCTTGCACGAGGGGACCAGGTTGGCCGCGCCTAGGTCCCAAGGGGGGGCGGGCAGTGTCACGTTCCTGACACCCAGATCCCACCCGGAGAGGGTAAACTGAGGCTGGAGCTGTCTTGGAATACGTGCTCCAGATTGAGGTCCGGTGCTGTCACCCCCACCCCTCTCTGCTGGTCCACCTAGGGCTGGGGCAGCAGCTGTCCCCGCTCCGGCTCCTTGTCCCAGGGCCTGGGGGCCCTCCCCGCTGCTGTTTGCGGAGGCAGGTGGTCGGTCTGGGACCCCCCCCCCTCCACCGCAGGCCTCACCCTTGGGGACAGGTCCGAGGAGCGGAATACAGGGTTAGATTGAGACATCCCAGGACGGGCGGAAGAGGAAGGGATGGTGGCCCTGGGGCGGTGTGGGAGGAACAGGAGTTGGCCGGAGACCACGGCTGCTTGGAGGCAGTGCTAGGGGAGGTCACATGGACTTGGTGACCATCTTCCCCACGCTAGGAGGAAAGGCTCGGCCGGTGCACGGAGCTGCGTTCCGTTCCAGGGAAGGGTCCTCTGGCCGGTGGTAGCCAGGGATCAGGTCCCAGGGTTCTAGACACAGCCGCGCTGTCCACAGGAGCCCGGCGGCCGCACAGGCTGGGACCAGCTCGACTGGCTTGGGCGGGACAGGCCTCCTTGTCCCCTCCCCCAAGGAGGCCTGTCACCTGCGGGAAGCCTTTATCTTAAAGTGAAGCCAGGAAATAAAAATTCCGCGGGGAGGGGGTGAGCCTCTCGGCTCGCGCCACGCGGTTTTTGAAATAAAGTCTTTCTTTCCCAGGGTCTTTCCGCTTCTCTCCACTCCTGCGACTCAAGAGGCTGAGGTGGGAGGGTGGCCCAGAGTTTGCAGCTAGCCTGGGCTACGGAGGGAGACCAAGTCTAAAAAAGACAAACACAAGACCAGGCTTGAAACTGAAGCTGTGAGAGGCCTGGGGCTTAGCAGGGTTCCTGGAAAGTTTCAGTGTGATCATGTGACTTGTTAGGAGGCGTTCAGACATAAATGGGGTACGAGGGCCAAGCTCATGGAGGGTCCCAAAAAGACCTGGAAGGAGTATAAAGTATGCCAAAGTCCTGGGGCAGGGGCAGGCTGTGCAAAGGCACTGGGGCAGGATGGAATCTGGCAGAGCAGAAGGAGGGGCAGGCATGGACAATGGGGCACAGCCCTTCGGACTGATTGGAGGACTGGGCTTTGATCTTGGGGCCAGTGGGAGCTGTGGACAGAGCTGGTGCACCCAGGTGCTCCCTGTGGACAGAGCTGGTGCTCCCAGGTGCTCCCTGATGCCCGCGCCAGAAGCCTGAGGCCGCCCTGGGGAACCCCAGCCTCTGGACCCCCCTGAGGCTGTGTGTCCTGCGCCCTGTTCCCTGCCCCCCAGGTGGCAGAAATGGAGGAAATGACCATTTGGGAACAGCACACAGCCACACTGCACAAGGTGAGCTGTCAGAGTGGGCATCATCCCTGAGGCCTGGGATGGAAAGTCCACCCTCCTGTCCTCCTGTGTCCCTCAGGACCCCCCTCCTGTCCTGTGTCCCTCAGGACCCCCCTCCTGTCCTCCTGTGTCCCTCAGGACCCCCACCTGTCCTCCTGTGTCCCTCAGGACCCCCCTCCTGTCCTGTGTCCCTCAGGACCCCCCTCCTGACCTGTGTCCCTCAGGACCCCCCTCCTGTCCTCCTGTGTCCCTCAGGACCCCTCACCTGTCCTCTTGTGTCCCTCAGGACCCCC
>VZQC01004073.1:931895-958672 GCA_009823505.1 Rhizomys pruinosus | reverse complement strand
CCCCCCACCTGTCCTCCTGTGTCCTTCAGGACCCCCTCCTGTCCTCCTGTGTCCCTCGGGATCCCCCACCTGTCCTCCTTTGTCCCTCAGGACCCCCCTCCTGTCCTCTTGTGTCCCTCAGGACCCCCCACCTGTCCTCCTGTGTCCCTCAGAACCCCCTCCTGTCCTCCTGTGTCCCTCGAGACACCCCTCCTGTCCTCCTGTGTCCATCAGGACCCCCCTACCTGTCCTCCTGTGTCCCTCGGGACCCCCCTCCTGTCCTCCTGTGTCCCTCGGGACCCCCCACCTGTCCTCCTGTGTCCCTCGGGACCCCCCCACCTGTCCTCCTGTGTCCCTCGGGACCCCCCCACCTGTCCTGTGTCCCTCGGGACCCCCTCCTGTCCTCCTGTGTCCCTCGGGACTCCCCTCCTGTCCTCCTGTGTCCCTCAGCACCCCCTCCTGTCCTCTTGTGTCCCTCGGGACCCCCTCCTGTCCTGTGTCCCTCAGGACCCCCCACCTGTTCTCTTGTGTCCCTCGGGACCCCCCACCTGTCCTCCTGTGTCCCTCGGGACCCCCACACCTGTCCTCCTGTGTCCCTCGGGATCCCCCCACCTGTCCTCCTGTGTCCCTTGGGACCACCCCACCTGTCTTCCTGTGTCCCTCGGGACCCCCTCCTGTCCTCCTGTGTCCCTTGGGACTCCCCTCCTGTCCTCCTGTGTCCATCAGGACCCCCCTCCTATCCTCTTGTGTCCCTCAGGACCACCTCCTGTCCTGTGTCCCTCAGGACCCCCCACCTGTTCTCTTGTGTCCCTCGGGATCCCCCACCTGTCCTCCTGTGTCCCTCGGGACCCCCCCACCTGTCCTCCTGTGTCCCTCGGGACCCCCCCACCTGTCCTCCTGTGTCCCTCGGGACCCCCCCACCTGTCCTCTGTGTCCCTCAGGACCCCCATCCTGTCCTCCTGTGTCCCTCAGGACCCCCGCCGTGGCTTCGGCATTGCCATCTCTGGAGGCCGAGACCGGGCCAGTGGATCCCTGGTGGTGTCTGACGTGGTACCTGGAGGCCCAGCCCAGGGCCAGCTCCAGTGAGGCTGGGGACACCATCCACTGGGGGAGGGTGGCCAGGACGAAGGACAGAGCTGGGCCAGGGAGCGCTTGGCACCCTGCGGCCATGCCAACAGCCTCCATACCTGGCACACTTCCTGGTTGGAGCCTCTGGGCAGTGCCACAGGCACAAGTGGCCCCAGGGCTACCAGAAGAGAACGTTCTGGAAGGTTCCTGCCTGGAAGGGAGGGGAATGCTAACACTTGGGACCAGGGTCCTGGGAGTCATCACTGCACATGGCTCTGGATCCTGAGGGGACTGGTGGGTGGCTAAAGGTGAGGAGGGCAGAGACAGAGTCGGGGAGACAGATGGGCTGAGGAGAAAATACAGGGTTCACTTACAGCCAGGGGGCGCCCAGGGGTGACCATGCTGGACGGGGGATGGGGGATCCTCTGAGTCCATCCTCTGGGGTCCTCAGGACAGGGGACCGAATCGTCATGGTGAATGGGGTCTCTGTGGAGAATGTCACATCCACGTTCGCCATCCAGATCCTGAAGACCTGCAACAAAACAGCCGACATTGTAAGTGGATGCAGGCAGGGAAACTGAGTCCAGATCCGGGAAACAGACCTGGCCCTGTGCTACAGGTGTTCTAATATTATTCTAGACTGTCACTCTACCTGAGCCACACCCCCAGCCGCTCACTGGGGACTCTAGGCTGTCACCCAACCTGAGCCACGCCCCCAGCCCCTCACTGGGGATCCTAGGCTGTCACTCTACCTGAGCCATGCCCCCTGCCCCTCACTGGGATTCTAGGCTCTCAGTCTACCTGAGCCACGCCCCCAGCCCCTCACTGGGATCCTAGGCTGTCACCCAACCTGAGCCACGCCCCCAGCCCCTCACTTGGTTTCTAGGCTGTCACTCTACCTGAGCCACGCCCCCAGCCCCTCACTGGGATCCTAGGCTGTCACTCTACCTGAGCCACGCCCCCAGCCCCTCACTGGGAATTCTAGGCTGTCACTCTACCTGAGCCACGCCCCCAGCCCCTCACTGGGGATTCTAGGCTGTCACTCTACCTGAGCCACGCCCCCAGCCCCTCACTGGGGATTCTAGGCTGTCACTCTACCTGAGCCACGCCCCCAGCCCCTCACTGGGGATTCTAGGCTGTCACTCTACCTGAGCCACGCCCCCAGCCCCTCACTGGGGATTCTAGGCTGTCACTCTACCTGAGCCACGCCCCCAGCCCCTCACTGGGGATTCTAGGCTGTCACTCTACCTGAGCCACGCCCCCAGCCCCTCACTGGGGATTCTAGGCTGTCACTCTACCTGAGCCACGCCCCCAGCCCCTCACTGGGGATTCTAGGCTGTCACTCTACCTGAGCCACGCCCCCAGCCCCTCACTGGGGATTCTAGGCTGTCACTCTACCTGAGCCACGCCCCCAGCCCCTCACTGGGGATTCTAGGCTGTCACTCTACCTGAGCCACGCCCCCAGCCCCTCACTGGGGATTCTAGGCTGTCACTCTACCTGAGCCACGCCCCCAGCCCCTCACTGGGGATTCTAGGCTGTCACTCTACCTGAGCCACGCCCCCAGCCCCTCACTGGGGATTCTAGGCTGTCACTCTACCTGAGCCACGCCCCCAGCCCCTCACTGGGGATTCTAGGCTGTCACTCTACCTGAGCCACGCCCCCAGCCCCTCACTGGGGATTCTAGGCTGTCACTCTACCCTGAGCCACGCCCCCAGCCCCTCACTGGGATTCTAGGCTGTCACTCTACCTGAGCCACGCCCCCAGCCCCTCACTGGGAATTCTAGGCTGTCACTCTACCTGGGCCATGCCCCCAGCCCCTCACTGGGATCCTAGGCTGTCACCCAACCTGAGCCATGCCCCCAGCCCCTCACTGGGAATTCTAGGCTGTCACTCTACCTGAGCCACGCCCCCAGCCCTCACTGGGATTCTAGGCTGTCACTCTACCTGAGCCACGCCCCCAGCCCCTCACTGGGGATTCTAGCTCTCATTCTACTTAAGCCACGCCCCTAGCCCCTCACTGGGGACTCTAGGCTGTCACTCTAGCTGATCCACGCCACCAGCCCCTCACTGGGGATTCTAGGCTGTCACTCTACCTGAGCCACATCCCCAGCCCCTCACTGGGGACTCTAGGCTGTCACTCTACCTGAGCCACACCCCCAGCCCCTCACTGGGATTCTAGGCTGTCACTCTACCTGAGCCACGCCCACAGCCCCTCACTGGGATTCTAGGCTGTCACTCTACCTGAGCCCCGCCCCCAGCCCCTCACTGGGATCCTAGGCTGTCACTCTACCTGAGCCACGCCCCCAGCCCCTCACTGGGGATTCTAGGCTGTCACTTTACCTAGGCCACGCCCCCAGCCCCTCACTGGGGATCCTAGGCTGTCACTCTACCTGAGCCACAACCCCAGCCCCTCACTGGGATCCTAGGCTGTCACTCTACCTGAGCCACGCCCCCAGCCCCTCACTGGGATTCTAGGCTGTCACTCTATCCTCAGCCCCGCCCCCAGCCCCTCACTGGGATCCTAGGCTGTCACTCTATCCTGAGCCACGCCCCCAGCCCCTCGCTGGGATTCTAGGCTGTCACTCTATCCTGAGCCCCGCCCCCAGCCCCTCACTGGGATTCTAGGCTGTCACTCTACCTGAGCGCCGCCTCCAGCCCCTCACTGGTGTTGAGGGCGTCTTATCTTATCTTCCATTGCTGATCCATGATCCTCTTTAACAGACAGTGAAGCGCCCGCGCAGGGTCCAGCTCCCCGCCTCCAAGGCCGCCCCGTCTGGCTTGGGTCACCAGCTCTTGGATCAGGATGAGGCTGACCATGGCCAGGGTTATGAGGGCGACTCGTCTAGTGGCTCAGGACGGTCCTGGGATGAACGCTCCCGCCGGGCAAGGACCGGTCGCCGGGGCCGCTGGGGCAGCCGCAGCTGCAAGAACTCTGCTTGTGGCTCGGACACTGACGGGCTGGACTTGGTGTCCGGTTATAAGCGGCTGCCCAAGCAGGATGTGCTCATGCGGCCCCTGAAGTCGGTGCTGGTGAAGCGGAGAAACAGCGAAGGTTCGGGGTCTGGTCAGCAGGGCAGGGAGCGGGACAGCCCAGTAGGGCCTGTGGCCGGGTCCAAGGCCCTGCCTCAGTTTCCCCTTTCATTTCCAGAGTTCGGCGTGAAACTTGGCAGTCAGATCTTCATAAAGCACATAACAGACTCTGGCCTTGCTGCCCGGAACCGTGGCCTGCAGGAAGGGGACCTCGTCCTGCAGGTGAGCCCAAGCTCTTGTTTGTTTCTAGTCCCCCTCCTCCTAGCCGGCTGTTTCTAGTGTCCCCAGTGCCAACTTGCTGCTTCTGTCTTCCTGGGCCCTTTCAGATCAATGGAGTGTCAAGCGCAAACCTGTCACTTAGCGATACTCGGCAGCTCATTGAGAGGTCGGAGGGGCAGCTGACTCTGCTGGTGCTGAGGGACAGTGGCCAGTTCCTGGTGAACATCCCGCCCGCGGTGAGCGACAGCGACAGCTCGCTTGTGGAAGGTGAGGGGCAGGACGGGATACCCACCTGGCTCCTGGGGCTCAGGCAGACAGGGACCTGCTGGGACCTGCCCACCCCACACAGCGCACGCAGGCCGTCCCCTCTGTGACCCTGCTGACCCCGTCCCCTCCCCACAGACATCTCGGACCTGACCTCCGAACTCTCACAGGCCCCACCGTCCCACGTCCCCCCGCCACCGCAGCCTGGGCAGCGGAGCCCAGGGCACAGCAGGACGGACTCACCCGGGTGAGGTTCCGAGGGGCTCCGTGCAGAAGTGGCCATGGGGACATTAGTGTCCGGGGAGCCCTGGCGGTCTCCTAGATCCAGAGGAGCACACACTGTGTGGGGCTGTGAGCAGGGCTCCACAGCTCACCTATTCCTGTCCTGTCACTCAGAGAGCGCCCACAGCCCTGGAGACCGGACAGAACCAAGGGTTCGACAGCCGCATCGGAACCAGGTGATCCCTGAGCAGCTGAGCACCCAGCCTGGCCTTCTTCTGATCCTCCACAGGGATGCTGTAACAGGCACAAATTAAATGGTGGATGTGAGAGTGAATGTCCCAGTGATAGGATGCTCAGGGCCAAAGGATGGGAGGAGAGGCCTGGGACCTGGAGTTCCACAGTCTGTCCGTCCATGAGGAGCAAGGAGCAGGGCCATGGTGGAGTGAGAGCCTAGGATCCCCAGTGAGGGGCTAGGGTTGTGGATCAGGTAGAGTGACAGCCTAGGATCCCAGTGAGGGGCTAGGGTCGTGGATCAGGTAGAGTGACAGCCTAGGATCCCAGTGAGGGGCTGGAGGCGGGGCTCAGGTAGAGTGACAGCCTAGAATCCCAGTGAGGGGCTGGGGGCGTGGATCAGGTAGAGTGACAGCCTAGAATCCCAGTGAGGGGCTGGGGGCGTGGCTCAGGTAGAGTGACAGCCTAGAATCCCAGTGAGGGGCTGGGGGCGTGGCTCAGGTAGAGTGACAGCCTAGAATCCCAGTGAGGGGCTGGGGGCGTGGCTCAGGTAGAGTGACAGCCTAGAATCCCAGTGAGGGGCTGGGGGCGTGGCTCAGGTAGAGTGACAGCCTAGAATCCCAGTGAGGGGCTGGGGGCGTGGCTCAGGTAGAGTGACAGCCTAGAATCCCAGTGAGGGGCTGGGGGCGTGGCTCAGGTAGAGTGACAGCCTAGAATCCCAGTGAGGGGCTGGGGGCGTGGCTCAGGTAGAGTGACAGCCTAGAATCCCAGTGAGGGGCTGGGGGCGTGGCTCAGGTAGAGTGACAGCCTAGAATCCCAGTGAGGGGCTGGGGGCGTGGCTCAGGTAGAGTGACAGCCTAGAATCCCAGTGAGGGGCTGGGGGCGTGGCTCAGGTAGAGTGACAGCCTAGAATCCCAGTGAGGGGCTGGGGGCGTGGCTCAGGTAGAGTGACAGCCTAGAATCCCAGTGAGGGGCTGGGGGCGTGGCTCAGGTAGAGTGACAGCCTAGAATCCCAGTGAGGGGCTGGGGGCGTGGCTCAGGTAGAGTGACAGCCTAGAATCCCAGTGAGGGGCTGGGGGCGTGGCTCAGGTAGAGTGACAGCCTAGAATCCCAGTGAGGGGCTGGGGGCGTGGCTCAGGTAGAGTGACAGCCTAGAATCCCAGTGAGGGGCTGGGGGCGTGGCTCAGGTAGAGTGACAGCCTAGGATCCCCAGTGAGGGGCTGAGGGGCGTGGCTCAGGTAGAGTGACAGCCTAGAATCCCAGTGAGGGTCTGAGGGCGTGGCTCAGGCAGAGTGACAGTCCCCAGCAAATTTCTGCTTGTGTTAGTTCCTGATTCAGGTTTCCAACAGTGAAGGACACAAATCTGTTATTTCCAGAGTCACCAGTGGAACAGAGCTATGACATCTACAGGGTTCCCAGCCATCAGAGTCTGGAGGACCATGGGTATGTGTCCCGTAATCAATACACCGTTTTGTAGAGCCCGGAACTGTGGGCCTTGTTTGCTGTAGCCCTGTCTTCCATTAGTTGTAGATGACAGCGTTTGGCAAGCCAAACCCAAGGCCAGGCTCTGCCCTGCCCACTGTGTCCTGACCTCCTCCCTCCTCTGCAGTTACAGCCCGGACACTCGCGTTGTTCACTTCCCCAAGGGTGCCAGCATCGGGCTGCGGCTGGCCGGCGGCAACGACGTGGGCATCTTTGTGTCTGGCGTGCAGGCGGGCAGCCCGGCTGATGGGCATGGTATCCAGGCGGGTGATGAGATCCTGCAGGTGACTGGGCAGGCTGGCCTAGTTCTGTTTCCTACCCCACCTCACCCCCCCACTCCCATCAGCTGGGGAAGCTGAGCCCAGTTGGCAGTTAATTAATGACTTTTAGATTGTTGCTTTTTATTTGTTAATTTATTTATTTTTAATTAATTTAGTCTTTTTGAGACAGGGTCTCCCTGTAGCTCCAGCTGTCCTGGAACTCTCTATGTAGACCAGGCTGGCCTTGAATTCACAGAGATGTGCCTGCTTCTGCCTCCTGAGTGCTGTTTAATTTTTATTTTATGTGTATGTGTTTTGCATATATGTAAGTGCATCACGTGTGTTCCTTGCGCATGGGGCCAGACGAGGGCATCAGATCCCCTGGAACTGGAGCTGTAGGTCAGGTGGTTGTTAGCCGCCATGTGGGCACTGGGAACTGCACCCCGGTCTTCTCTTCATGGCTGAGCCAGCTCTCTAGCCAAAGCGTTTTCTTTATTTGAGAAAGACCCATTCTCTGTAGCCCAGGCTAGCCTGGAAGTCACCATCCTCCTGCCTCTGAGTCCTGGGGTCACACGTGTGTGCCACTCTGAGTCCTGGGGTCACATGTGTGACCCTGCCCAGCTTTGAACGTGGTGCTGGGATTTGAGTTCAGGTGCCCATGACTGACACATGTCGTCACTGAGCCGCCTCACTGCCCCAGAGAACGTTCCAGCCCTGGTTCCGAAGGACCAGTCCCCCATCTTGGTGTCGCCTAGGCTCACCTGTGGGCTCTTTGCACCCCAAAATTCCAGTGAGTCCGTTCTCCGCATATTGAGCTCCTTTTCTGGCAGGTAAATGACACTGCATTCCGGAACCTGACCCGCGAAGAAGCTGTGCAGTTTCTCCTGGGGCTCCCGGCAGGAGAGGACATGGAGCTGGTGACACAGAGGAAGCAGGATAGTGAGTGTGCATCACAAGCACCCCTCCCACAAGTGCATGCAGTGTAGTCATGAGGACCTGAGTTCAAATCCTCTGCACCATGTAAAAAGCAGGCTGTGCTGTGGTGCTGGGTACCCCAGACCTGGGGAGTCGAGTCCAGAGGATCCTGGGGTGCGCTGGCCAGAGGCGTAGATATCAGGTGGCGTCCCAGCACTCAGGGAGGCAGAGGAGGCGGATCTCTGTGAGCTCAAGGCCAGCCTGGTCTACACAGTGAGTTCCAGGAAGGCTAGGGCTACAGGGGGACCAAAAAAATTAAAGAAACTTCACACAGGTTAATTTGATTAAAAAAAAAATTAAAGAAACCAAAACACGAAATAAAGAGGGGGATATAAAAAGATCTGCAAAGACCCCAAGCCCCTGGCCTACTGAACATACACCCCAGGCTTGTCTCCTGGCCCTGTGGGGACAGTGCTCTGTGTCCAGTCAAGGTCTGCAAGGAGGGCCAGGGCCCCTGGCAGTGCCACCCGCACAGCTCAGCCTCATGCAGCCCCTCCCCCCAGTCTTCAGGAAGTTGGTGCAGTCCGGCGTGGGCGACTCCTTCTACATCCGGACCCACTTCGAGCTGGAGCCGAGCCCTCCGTACGGCCTGGGCTTCACTCGTGGTGATGTCTTCCATGTGGTGGACACTCTGTACCCAGGTCCAGGGGGACAGAGCCACAGACATGGGGGCTGTGGGGGCCTCTGGATGGCGGCCCGCATGGGCAGAGATCTTCGGGAGCAGGAACGGGGTGTGATCCCCAACCAGAGCAGGTGAGACACGCTCCCCTCGGCCTGTTTGCCTGGATGGGGGGTGGGGGGTGGCAGCCCGTGCAATGCCTGAGGAGGCCAAAAGGAGTTGCAGATGGTTGTGGGCGCCATGCAGGTACTGGGAACTGAAGCTGGGTCCTCGGCAGGAGAGCAGCGTGTGCTCCTCATGCAGAGCCAGCTGTCCAGCCCCCACCTCTCATCTTTTTTGAGGCAGGGTTTCATGGAGCCCAGGGCGGACCCCGGATTCTTGGCCTCACCCCCCAGTGCTGAGGTGTGCCCTAACCTGTCCAGCAATTTAGTAGCTTTCATTTTTTTTCACATAAATTTATTTTTATTTTTTTATCAAATCTAGACCCGTGTCCAGCTTTCATTTTTTTTTTTTTTGTTACATTTTTATTAACATGCTTGAAGACTGGGCTTTCTCCTTCCTCATTTGTGGGTCCTTGGGCCTGGTAGCAGTCATCTCTGCCCACTGAGCCCTTTCAGTGCCCAGTTATCTCCAGCCTGGTAGCAATCATCTCTGCCCACTGAGCCCTCTCACTCACCCAGTTATCTCCAGGCTGGTAGCAGTCATCTCTGCCCACTGAGCCCTCTCACTCACCCAGTTATCTCCAGCCTGGTAGCAGTCATCTCTGCCCACTGAGCCCTTTCAGTGCCCAGTTATATCCAGGCTGGTAGCAGTCATCTCTGCCCACTGAGCCCTCTCAGTGCCCAGTCATCTCCAGGCTGGTAGCAGTCATCTCTGCCCACTGAGCCCTCTCAGTGCCCAGTTATCTCCAGCCTGGTAGCAGTCATCTCTGCCCACTGAGCCCTCTCAGTCACCCAGTTATATCCAGGCTGGTAGCAGTCATCTCTGCCCACTGAGCCCTCTCAGTGCCCAGTCATCTCCAGCCCGGTAGCAGTCATCTCTGCCCACTGAGCCCTGTCAGTCACCCAGTTATCTCCAGCCTGGTAGTAGTCATCTCTGCCCACTGAGCCCTCTCAGTGCCCAGTTATCTCCAGGCTGGTAGCAGTCATTTCTGCCCACTGAGCCCTCTCAGTGCCCAGTTATCTCCAGCCTGGTAGCAGTCATCTCTGCCCACTGAGCCCTCTCAGTCACCCAGTTATCTCCAGCCTGGTAGCAGTCATCTCTGCCCAATGAGCCCTCTCAGTGCCCAGTTATCTCCAGCCTGGTAGCAGTCATCTCTGCCCACCTAGCCCTCTCAGTGCCCAGTTATCTCCAGCCTGGTAGCAGTCATCTCTGCCCACTGAGCCCTGTCAGTGACCCAGTTATCTCCAGCCTGGTAGCAGTCATCCAGCCTGGTAGTCTGAGGCATGGCAGGGTGGGTCTGGCGGGTCCCCTCCCCCCAGCGTCCTGATGTCTCACATCCCTTGGCTTCAGGCCCCTTCCTCTCTCCTCATGGCGGGCAGTATAATGTCTTCCAGTCTCTGTGCCTGTCTGAGCAACCCATGGTGATGACCCAAGATGGCCCCAAGCTCTGGGGCCTCAGCACAGGCCATCTCTCAGATCTCTTCTGTCCTGTCAGGTGGTGTGTGGGTCCGCAGGCCCCAGGATGGGAGCCTGGTGCTCTCTCACAGCCTCTGTCCCCCCCCCAGGGCAGAGCAGCTGGCCACCTTGGAGGCTGCCCAGCGCGCTGCAGGCATCAGCCCTGTTTCCTCCACTGGTTCTAATGCACGGGCTGAGTTCTGGAGGCTCAGGGGCCTCCGCCGAGGAGCCAAGAAGACAACTCAACGGAGTCGTGAGGATTTGTCGGCTTTGACCAAACAGGGCCATTACCCACCCTATGAGCGGGTGGTCCTGAGAGAAGGTTCGTGTCTGGGAAGGGCCAAGAGCTGAGTCTCCAAGATCACATAGACCCAAAGCCATGTGTACTTTTCCTGCCTGTATATTTTTCCCAAGACCCTGAGAAGCCATTTAAAATCAGTTCCTAGCCCTGCATGGCACAAGCTTGTCATCTCAGCATTTGGGAGTCTGAGGCAGGAGGATCCTAAGTGTTGGGTTACTCTGGGTAACTTAGAGAGACAATGTGTCCAAAGCCAAAGACACAGAGGACTATTACTTAGCCATGAACAGGAGTGACACTCTGACACACAGTACAATGTGGAGCGAACTCAGGGAATTTGTGCTCAGTGAGCGATGCAGACGAAAGGCCACACAGCGTGGGACTCCACGACGGGACAGGGAAGGTCCAGAGCAGGAGAGCCAGAAGAGGAAGTGAGCCGAGGGACCAGCCAGGGAGGGGACAGCTCAGTGCGTCAGGGCTCCGTTTTATGGTGGTAAACTACTGCCTGATGTAAATTTACTGAATGGTATGTTTTAAAATGTACAGATATGGTCAGGCGTGGTGGCACACACCTTAAATCCTGGCAGAGGCAGGCAGATCAAGTTCAAGGCCAGCCTGGTCTACAGAGTGAGTTCCAGGCTGCCTAGGGCTACAGGGAGACCTTATTTCAGAAAGACAGAAAAAAAAAAAAAGTACAGATTAAAAAGGATCATTGTGAAAGCGGTTTATGTTAAACACAGACGCGGGGCTGGAGAGATGGCTCAGAGGTAAAGAGCACCGACTGCGCTAGCAGAGAACCCAGGTTCGATTCCCAGCACCCACATGGCGGCTAAGAACCCTCTTTAAGCAGCACCCACATGGTGGCTAAGAATACTCTTTAAGCCAGGCGTGGTGGTGCATGCCTTTAATCCTAGCACTTGGGAGGCAGAGGCAGGGGGATCTCTGTGAGTTCAAGGCCAGCCTGGTCTACAGAGTGAGTTCCAGGACAGCTGGGGCTACAGGGAGACCCTGTCTCAAAAAAACAAAAACAAACCAACCCACAGATGCACAGAGTTGCAGGCCCAAAAGATCTTTCCTCCTCCTAGAACGAGAGATCTCTCAGGAACTTCTAGCAGGCAGGTGAATAACTGCACAGAGCCCTGGGGGCCAGGTGTGGCTTAGTCCCAGGACAGTTCTCATCAGCAACCAGATGATGTTAGAAAGGAGGCTGCAGAGATGGCTGAGTGGTTAAGAGTATTGGTCTCTCCTGCAGAGGACCCAGGTTCGATTCCCAGTGCCCACATGTTGTCCAACAACCATCTGTAACTCCAGTTCCAGGGGACCCAACGCCGCCTTTTGACCTCTGCAGGCACTGGATGACACGGTGCCCTTACACATATGCAGGCACATGTAGATTTAAATAAAAGTAAAATAAATAATCTAAAACACTAAATAAATCTAAAAAGGAGAAGGGAAAGCAGCCATTGTCAGACTATCAGCCCAGCGACCCCAACAAACAGACGCACATGACAGCAGTGCAGTAGAACTTGTTACTGTGCTCCAAGGGCGGGCCTGGGGCAGTGTGGCCCATTGACGTTATAGACCCCAAGTAGCCTCAGAAACAAAATGGAAGTTGTTGTGGGTTTTTTTTGTCCTCAAACTCACAGCAATCCTCCTGCCTCAGCCTCCTGAGTTCTGGGATGACTGACAGGTTTGGGCCACTGATTTCTAGGGTGCTGGTGATGGACTCAGGGGCTCATGCGTGCTAGGTGAGCACTGCCCACTGAGTCTCAGCCATGGTTCCCACAGCCTCAACTTGTAACTTACCTGTTTCCAGCCAGTTTCAAGCGCCCGGTGGTGATCCTGGGACCCGTGGCTGACATTGCCATGAAAAAGTTGACCTTGGAGATGCCTGACCAGTTTGAAATCGCAGGTGAGATGTCACCTCCAGGGCAGCTTGGGAGGAAGAAAAGTCAGGACAGTGGCGCATGTGACAGATGTTCCACAGGCTCCACCCATGGGTAGGCCAGACATCCTCAATCAACCTCTGTACTCTCCATCAAGATGGGCCTCAGAATCCTTCTTTTTCTTTTTTTTTTTTTTTTTTTTTGGTCTTTTCGAGACAGGGTCTCCTTGTAGCCCCAGCTGTCCTGGAGCTCGCTCTGTAGACCAGGCTGGCCTTGAACTCACAAAGATCCGCCCGCCTCTGCCTCCCAAGTGCTAGGATTAAAGGCATGTGCCACCACGCCCGGCAGAATCCTTCTTAAGGCATGCCACTGGGACCATGGCTGCTTCATTTATTCAGGAGGTGCTTCATGCCTATCAGGGTAGGGTATACCTGTGATGCCAGGCAGAAAGGTGGGCACAAGTGCAGGCCATCTTGGCCACTTAGTGAAGCTCTGTCGGAAAATAAGGAGGGCTGGGCTCAGTGGGTAGAGTGCCTGTACCTCTGTGGGCAGATTGCCTGTAGCTCAGTGGGCAGAGTGCCTGTACCTCAGTGGGCAGAGTGCCTGTACCTCAGTGGGCAGAGTGCCTGTACCTCAGTGGGCAGAGTGCCTGTACCTCAGTGGGCAGAGTGCCTGTAGCTCAGTGGGCAGAGTGCCTGTAGCTCAGTGGGCAGAGTGCCTGTAGCTCAGTGGGCAGAGTGCCTGTTGCTCAGTGGGCAGAGTACCTGTACCTCAGTGGGCAGAGTGCCTATGGCTCAGTGGGCAGAGTGCGTAGCTCAGTGGGCAGAGTGCTTGTACCTCAGTGGGTAGAGTGCCTGTAGCTCAGTGGGCAGAGTGCCTGTAGCTCAGTGGGTAGAGTACCTGTAGCTCAGTGGGTAGAGTGCTTATAGCTTATAGCTCACTGGGCAGGGTGTCTGTAGCTCAGTGGGCAGACTGCCTGTAGCTCAGTGGGTAGAGTGCTTATAGCTCAGTGGGTAGAGTGATTGTAGCTCAGTGTGTAGGGTGCTTAGAGCTCAGTGGCTGGGTGCTTATCTAGCACCACATGAAGCAAGCCTGTCATTCCAGCACTCAGGAGGTTCAGGCAGGAGGATAGGAGTTCTGGGTCAGCCTCAGCAACATA
Source organism: Rhizomys pruinosus (assembly GCA_009823505.1). Taxonomy (NCBI): domain Eukaryota; kingdom Metazoa; phylum Chordata; class Mammalia; order Rodentia; family Spalacidae; genus Rhizomys; species Rhizomys pruinosus. Next base: position 945,362 of record VZQC01004073.1, on the reverse strand, counting down.
GGGAGCTTGAGGCTAGCCTGAACTACATGAGACCCTGTCTTGAAGAAAAAAATAAACGAAGCTGGGTGTGGTGGCGCACGCCTTTAATCGAGGCACAGGCAGGAGGATCTCTGTGAGTTCAAGCCAGCCTGGTCTACATAGGGAATTCCAGGACCGCTATAGGGAGACTCTGCGTCTAAAAGACCAAAAATAAAAAGTAGAAATAAAGGAATGAGGTGTTGTGGAAAGGGCTGGTCCCAGGGACCAGAGTGGAAAACAGGCCTGAGTGGGGGTCTGGGGGGGGGTTGGGTTCTGGGGTGAAGGGGAGCCCAGATGTTGCTGGCCAGGCTAGTTCAGCTCAGAGCGTACAGGTTTCAGGATGCTGGGTGAGGCTTCGGGGAGGAGGTGGGGGGTTAAGAGGGCAAAGTCCCACCTCCTCAGTCATCAGGAGACTGGGTCCCTGCCTCTGGGCACCTGCACAGGGGAAAAGCAGAAAAGGCGGGACCATTGGGGGCTGATGCTATAGGAGCCGGACCTCGCAGGTCACGTGGCAGCCGCTGGATAGACTAGCAGATGACTGGAAAGCGGAGCCAAAGCCGCACGGGGGCTATTACTCAGCCAGGAAAAAGGCAGAGCCATGGGACACACACCACGGGCTCCACTCCCAGGAGTTAGCAGAGTCCTGAGCAGAGTCCGGAAGTGGCATCCTGTGGACTGGGGAGGCTTGGTGTGGAATAGGGACGCAGCTCTGCAGGGTCCCCCGTTAGAGGGAGTTGGTTCTATCTACGCCCAAGCCAACACCCTCAATCTCAGTTCTTCCCAGCCACTCTGCCCAGCCCAGCAGAGGGCATTGGATGCCCTAAAAGTGGAGTTGCAGACAGGCGTTAGCCACCATGTGGTTGCTGGGAACTGGACCAGGACCCGTGTGGGAGGAGCCAGCGTTCTCACACTGAGCCGGCTCTCCAGCCGCCCACGGTGACTTCCTGGGCAAGTGAGGGGCAGGTAGACATTAACGTGGGAGTTGACGGCTGGCCTCATCCTTTTCAGAAAGCGTGTCCAGGACGGAGAATCCATCCAAGATTATCAAGCTGGACACGGTGCGCGTGATTGCCGAGAAGGTGTGTGCGGCCCAGCTCCATTGTGGAGACCATGACTCGCATCTCACATAGCTTTGTTCACACCCTGTGAGGGGATTGTAGCAGTGGGTAGACTAGGCAGTGCAGACACTCCAATCCTGGTGCACCAGCACTGGGGGGTTGGGGTGGGGGCAGAGATGGGAGGGTCAAGGCTAGCCTGGCATTGCGTGGGCCACAAAATGAGACCCTACCTTTCATGAGCGTGAAGCACACGCCTTTAATCCCAGCACTCAGCAGGCAGAGGCAGAAGGATCTTTGTGAGTTCAAGGCCAGCCTGGTCTACATAGTGAGCTCCAGGCCAGCTGGGACTAAAGGGAGACCCTGTCTCAAAAAAGACCAAAATAAAGTCTTTTTTTTTTTTTTTTTTTTTTTTTTGGTCTTTTCAAGACAGGGTCTCCCTGTAGTCCCAGCTGTCATGGCACTCACTCTGTAGACCAGGCTGGCCTTGAACTCACAAAGATCCGCCTGCCTCTGCCTCCCGAGTGCTAGGATTAAAGGCGTGTGCCACCACACCCGGCTTCACAATAAAGTCTTGTGTGGTGACACACGAAGGACCGGGTTCCTGGTCAGCTTGTCTAACCAATTTCGAGCTGCACGATTCCTCCCACAGAGGACCTGGGGTTAGTTTCCAGCACCCACATGGCAGTCAGTGTTGCCTGTAACTCCAGTGCCATGCGAATTGATGCCCTCTCCGGGCCTTGAGAGGTCTTGAACACATATGGTATGCTTACACACATGCAGGCAAAACACATACACATAAAATTGAAATCAACCAACTTTTGGTTGAAATAACCAATTTTTATTCTTTTGAATAAAAATTCAAAGAACAAAAATGAAGATGGAGATTGACAGGGACACACAGACATGGGTTCCACACGCACGTGCATGCACACAGGAGACATGGCCTCCAGCTTCTGTATGCACACGCACACACACACACATGCACACAAACTGAAAACCAAACCTCCGTGTCCAACATGCGGGGCTGTGCATGTGAGAAGCTGGGTCCACACTGTCCTTTCTTGTCTCAACACGTCCCCTCTGGGGACCCAGGACAAGCATGCCCTGCTGGACGTGACACCCTCCGCCATCGAGCGCCTCAACTACGTCCAGTACTACCCCATCGTGGTCTTCTGCGCACCAGAGAGCCGGCTGTCCCTGAAAGCCCTGCGGGCGTGGCTGGCCCCCGCGTCCCGCCGCAGCAGCCGCCGCCTCTATGCCCAGGCCCAGAAACTGGAGAAGCACAGCAGCCACCTCTTCACTGGTGCTGGGCGGCGAGGCATGGGTGGCTTGTGGATGGGCGGGTGCCCATGGATTTTACCCTTATGGACGCTTGTCCCTGCAGCCACTGTGCCCCTGCATGGCCAGGATGAGTCCTGGTTCCAAGAGCTCAAAGCAGCCATCCAGGAGCAGCAGACACGGCCCATCTGGACAGCCGAGGACCAGGTGCCAGGAGCCCAGCAGGCTCTGGGGAAGAACGGACCCCATGGGGATGAGGCTGTGGATTTATGATGCTCAGTGGCCCAGGTGGCACCTGACAGACAGCGTTCAAGGACAGAAAGCATTCCCTTAAATTACGGAAGGATGCTCCCAGGACTGGGTTTTGGTGCTGGGGCATTGAAGGGCACATAGGAGTTGTCCAAGTTAGGACATAGTTGAGCATGGGGTGCTGTGGGCTGGCATCAGCATAGAGGGTCTCCTCTGGGGATGGTGGCTAACAGCAAGGTCTGGTGAGGTTTGGGATTGGGGTGGAGCCGGCCACAGTGTCCCATCCCCCTCCACAGCTGGAAGGTTCTACTGAGGAGAGCCTCGATCTGCCTCACCGCAGCCTGGCTGACAGCTCCGGTGACCTCAGCTGCGACAGCCGGGCCAACAGTGACTACGAGGACACAGACGGCGAGGGTGGCGGGCCCTACACGGATATGGATGAAGAGCCCCCGTTGCCAGCCCTGGCTCGGTCCTCAGAGCCAGTGTGGGTGGGAGATCCGCAGAGTCTGAGGGATCATGGGAGAGTCCCGGCTCAGTGGGAGACCCAGGTGGGCGGGCTAGGAGGGGAGGAGGGGGGAAGGGGACACACACACACACACACACACACACACACGGGAACACACCAGCTGGACTTCATCATCATCTATGGACGGACGCCTTAGTGAGGTCCAGTCCCCTGCTCAGCCGTTGGGTGGTCCATCATGTTGGTCTGTCCCACACAATGGAGCCTCCCGTTCTCCAGCCCGGTCCCTCATTTAAAAAAAAAATTTATTATTTTTCATGTGTATGAATGTACTGTCTGCATGTAGGTCTGTGCACCTGAGTCGTGAAATGCTGCAGAGGTCAGAGGGGGCATCGGATTCCCCTGGAACTGGAGTTAAAGACGGTTCTCAGCCGCCATGTGGGTGCTGGGAATGGAACCCGGGTCCTCTGCAAGGGCAGTCGGCGTTCTTAACTGCTAGGCCATCTCTCCAGCCCCGCCCCGTCTCTCATTTTAAAACTGGGGTTCAGTTAAGAGCACTGGCTGCTCTTGCAGAGGACCCAGGTTTGGTTCCCAGCACCCATGTGGTGACTGACAACTCACCATAACTCCAGTTCCAGGGGCTCAGATACCCTCTTCTGTCCTCCACAGGCACTGCACACAGTATGCTTGCACACGTGGGGCACACAGTACGCTTACACCCATGGTGCACACACATGGCATGCACACTCAGTATGCTTACACACATGGTACACACAGCATGCACACGGTACGCTTACGCCTATGGTGCACACATGGCTTGCACACACATGGCATGCACACAGTACGCTTGCACATGGTGCACACAGTATGTTTACATGGTGCACACATGGCATGCACACACAGTACACTTACATGGTACACACACGGCATGCACACACAGTATGTGTACACACGGTACACACACGGCATGCACACATGGTGCACTTACATGCAGATTAAACAAACATTGTTTTAAAAAATAAAATGGGGGACTGGAGACATGGCTCAGCAGTTAAGAGCGCCGACTGCTCTTGCAGAGGACCTGGGTTCGATCCCCAGCACCCACATGGTGGCTGAGAACCGTCTTTAACTCCAGTTCCAGGGGAATCCGACACCCTCTTCTGACCTCCATGGCATTGCACGATGGGTGCACAGACCTGCATGCAGACAGTACATTCGTACACATAAAAAAATAAAATGGGACTTCATGCAAACCTCTCTCCCCAGGTGGACAGCCACCTCCCCCAGGGCCAGCAGCTCCCAGACAGTGTGCGGTAAGTGCCCCATCAGGTGCTTGGTAGCAAGTCATGGCTCGGTGGTGCCCAGTGGCTAACATAGCACCTGTGGGACCAATCCATGCCGAGCCTTCAGGGTTTAAGGGCACTGGAGCTGGGGCTTTGCAGAATGTACAGTGCTCACACAGACAAGTGGTTGTGCTCTTGTCCTATACTTCCTGGTGGAGTCAGTGGGGAGAGGGGAGGTGAGCTCACACACGCCCACATCCCTGCATCCACTGCCTGTTCCCCAGGACCTATGGACAGGAAGCTCTAAGGAGGAAGTTCACATGGGCTCGGGAAGTAGAATCTTCTGACGATGACGGATATGACTGGGGTCCGGCCACTGACCTGTGACCTTCCGTGTGAACCTCAGGAGCCAGGCCTCAATTTCCCCTACACAACCCAGGTCTCCCATCCCAAACAACACTGTCCATTTAATAAACATTTTTTTAATTTTATTCTTTATGTATATGAGTGCACTGTCTGCATGTATGTCTGTGCACCCGTGTCGTGCAATGCTGAGGTCAGAAGAGGGCGTCGGATTCCCCTGGAACTGAAGTCAAAGATGGTTCTCAGCCGCCATGTGGGTGCTGAGGATCGAACCTGGGTCCTCTGCAAGAACAGTCAGTGTTCTCAACCACTAGGCCATCTCTCCAGGCCCCAACATTTATTTTTTTTCATCAGAGAATAACACAAAGCTGAAAATCTTGGGGTCTCCAGCTGGCAGAGGAGGGGCAGGGGCCTGTAGGGACACGTGGCTGTTCACAGGTACACAGGCTGCTCCTGACCTGTGAGCAGGCGATAGGTGGTGGCAGGCATGGTTTTGATGTGAACCTGGGGGTACGGGGTGTTGGGGTCAGAGTGGTCTGGGGTGGCGCAGTCCCCCTTGTGTCCCTGGCCACCCCGTGTCCCCACACACCTCTTGAGCCTCTGTGAGCAGTTCGATGATGCGTGCGTGGGGCATGGCCACCACACTTTGCCCGTTGATTTCGATGATGCGGTGGCCAACACGGACACCACCCCGCTCGGCGATGCCCCCACGGAGCAGGCTGCAGATCTGGGGGAGATGGGGACCGAGGCTCAGGGCATGTCGCTTCCCTTGGCACACAGCCCAGGTGTCACCCAGCCCAACCCAGGTGGGTCCCGCTCTCACGATGCCGTCTTCTACACAGAAACCCAGCTGCTCTCGTGTGTGCGGCCGGCGGATGACCGCCGTGGTGACAGGTGGGCAGTGGATGATGCTCAGTTTCACTGATGAGTGCCGCTTCACCTCCTGAGGGACCCATGGCACCCTCTGTTGGTCTCTTGAGGCCTCAGTTTACCTGCCCGCCAATGCACTTGCGTGTGTGGATCTCCCCAACTATACTGAACTGTATCTTTTTATTTTTATTTATAAATTTATTTATTTATTTAGTCTTTTTGAGACAGAGTCTCCCTCTAGCCCCAGCTGTCCTGGAACTCACTCTGTAGACCAGGCTGGCCTTGAACTCACAGAGATCCACCTGCCTCTGCCTCTCAAGTGCTAGGATTAAAGGCGTGTGCCACCATGCCCGCCTTATACTGTAGCTTAAACTCCCAGTAAGAAATTCTTGAGTACCCTGAAAAACCCCATGGGCTGGGCCCCTCCTGGGTGCACATGGGGGTCCCCCTTAGGCCACAGTTGGAGACTCACGCGCACTGCGGCCTGGCAGGCAGCAAGAGGCAGCCCCACCAGACTGGCCCCATTGATGGCAGTGACCCGGTCCCCAATGCTGAGGGTCCCCGAGCGCTCAGCTGGTCCCCCGTGCATCAGGTTGGCGATGACAGCCGTGGGCAGCAGGGAGCCCCAGCCAGACTCCACCAGGGCCACGCCCAGGCCCTCTCCTGGCCGCTTTTCGATACAGACCTGGTGGTGACAGATGGGGGTCTCAGTGGTCGGTGGCTCCTGTGGCGGTGTGGACACAGGCCCTGGCTCACCTCTCTGCAGTTCTCACTATTGGAGAAATGGTCCAGGTCACCATTGTGTGGGTGGCTGGCAGGGCCCTGGCTCGGCCGCGTGCCCACCTGGCTGGGGTCTATCCCGTTGTCCTGCAGGAACTGGCAATAGGCTGCTGCAAAGGCCTGGCCAATGGCCTGTGCAATGAGCTGTGCCTGTCGGAGGGACAGGAACCAGGTCCTGGCGCTGAGTGCCGCTGGTAACAGCTCAGGAGTAGGCACGCCTTTGAGGGCCCTCCCCTATCCCCATCACTCACATCCTCTGAATGGAAAACATGGCACAGCATCTTGTAGAGACGACGCTCTCGGGCCTGGGGCGCTGCCCTCCTGGCTAGCCGGCGCCGTGCCATCACCACCAGCAGGGGCCCGATGTCCGCGATGTAGGAGATGGTCTGCAGTGCGTGGTCCATTAGAGCATCCTGGGGACAGGGGCTCGGTGGGCTGAGGGCCTCCTGGGGACCCGGAGTGTCCCCCACCCTTCCCATGCCACCCCAGGTGTACCTGGGAGTCAGAGGACAGCACCTTGATTCTCTTTGTGGATACGAACAGGTCCACCTCCGTCATGGGCTGGGTCTCGCCATCTGGGGCCTGGGGGACAAGACATGCCAGGTCCCAGGGTGTCCCAGTCAGTGTCCTGCAGCCCCAGGGACACCAGCCAGCCCTGGGCTCACCTTGACACGGCCCACAGCCTCCTGTGCCTGCGCCATGCGCATGCTGGATGGCGGGCTGCGTTCTGACAGCAGCTGGGTGGAACCCAGGTATTTGGCCCCAAAGATGACACCGTCCGTGAGGTCACTGTGGTCACAGGGACCCAGAACTGCAGGTGACAGTGAGGGATGCGGCAGGCCTGTCCACCCTGGGGCTCCCAGCAGGTTCGAGGCTCTCAGGTTCATGGTCCTAATCCATGGCTTAGCACATGGGAGATTCACAAGGCTCCACCCACCATTCGAGAAGGATCCATGGGGCTCAAGCCTGTCTAAACCAGCTCCCTGCCCGCCTCCCACTCCAGAACGCCTGTGAAGTGTTGCCTGTGCTCCAGGAAACAGGCCTGTAGCTGGACCCACAATGGGGCTCGGTGTTCTTGCATGGCACTTTCTGAACCCATAACATTCAAGAACTGGCCCAGGGCCGGCGTGAGGGCCAGTAGGTCTTGGGGCTGTGAGCAGGACAGCCTGACTTCACTCCCTGAGGGAAGTGACTTCTATCACTTGTTCTCTGACCTCCACATGCATGTGCGCACACACACATAAATCAACTTTAAAAAAACTATAAAACGGGCTGGGTTGCTCATTGGTTAAGAGCACTGGGTGCTCTGGCAGAGGACTTGGGTTCAATTCCCAGCACCCACACAGCGGCTAAGAACTGTTTATAAATCCATTCCAGGGGGTGCAATGGCTTCTTCTGTCCTCCACACATATGTGGTGCACTTACTTACATGCAGTGGAAACACTCATATACAAAAGTAAAACAAAAAAAATACAGAATTGAATCCATTGTCTATGGTATTGGGCCCCCTGTCCCCTATGCAATCTAGAATGTGGTTCAAGAATTTTCTTTGGCAAGTCCAGGGCAACAGACTAGTCCTTGTTCTAGAGACAAGCGGCCGTTGACTCCAGAGTCTGTCTCTGTGACCATCTTAAAGCTCAAGTGGCTCTGGCCCTCAATCCCAGGACACCTGGTGGCTCTCGGGCTGAACAATTCCACCCGGGGTTCTCAAGCCAGACAGCTCCCTCCATTCATGGTGGTTCTAGAACCTTCCGTTACAGACCCAGGCATCTGTCTAATCTGACACTCAGGCTTGTGATCTTTTCATCCAGAACTGAGGACTATCACAGCATGATTCTAGAAACTTCTGAGACAGACAGAAGGCCTAACTGGTTCCCCTCACAGATCTCATTCAAAAGACACCCTAACAACTGAAGTGGTCTGAGAAAAAGTTCTAGAACATTCTACGTGGCCGGACCTGGTACTTCCCACAATTTCACGCCCAGGTATGCGCTCTACTTGTCACAGGGTCAGTGTCCACTGTCCACCCTACAGGGTCTATGGTCAACATGTGTAGTTGTGTTCCAATAGTATCAGCATACACGGACCTCTGCTTGGCCTTCGCACAGCAGCTCTCCTTCCTTCACAGCTGGGCTGCCCCCCACCCTGTTTTGAGGCAGGGTCTCTCACTGAACCTGGGGTTGCTAATCAGGAGAAGCCAGCCGATGGAGCCCAGGGAGCCCCTGAACGCACTGCCAGTGCTGGGGTGACAGGGCAGCCACGCTTGGCTGGCTTTCTAAATGGGCTCTGGGGATTTGAACTCCTCCCACAGCAGCACGGCACACAGCCCTGAGCCCTTCACTGAGCCAGTACTTGTTTTCAACCACATAAGACCAGTACTCACCACCGTTCAGCTCCTGACACCCCAGAGCATGCTGGGCCTCACCCAATGTATTCCAAAACCAAGGGCCACCAATGGCCATGCTGCCCCGCCACACCCACATGGCTTGTCCTTCTAGAACACTCTCTCTGGCTTGTGTTGCCTCTCAGGCCACCTGAGATCTGCTCTGACTCAACCTCCCTGAGGAGCTCCCTGGGCCCTCACTATCACTGGTGAACTTTGTGCCAATTCTGGGCCGTTCTGCAACATTGTAGGCCTGTGTGACATAGGGACACTCACCCTCAGGGATGGCGGGGCATGAGGCCAGGGTCTCGGGGCTCTGGAAGACAGAGGAGTGGCAGGATTGGGTCTCCAGCCTTCGCTCCAGGGTGCAGAGGACAGGTGGGGTTCAGCAGCCAGTACCTGGGCACCTGCGAGTGGCTCCTGGTGAGTCACCAGGGGCGAGGTCTCCAGCCAGGGCTCAGGGGAGCTGCTGGAACTCCTGCTGTGGGCCGGCGCCCAGGCCTCTTCCATCCACCTGGGGGGCCCAGGGTCCGCATCTGGGTTCTCGGGGGGCTGCAGCAGGCGGGGTGTGGTCCCTGGAGGCTGTGGGGTCCCAGGCTGGGCAGGAGATGGAGGCTGGCACTGCAGCAGTCCCAGGAGATCGTTGCTGCCCACCTCAGCTGACAAGAGGCCCCCGACATCTGCTGTCTTCTGGAGAGCCAGGCCGTGACCGGTGGCGATGTGGAGGGGACAGGGGGCTCCATCTGGGGATGGGTCCCCCAGGTTGCCAGGCAGAGCCTCCAGCTGCTGGGCCAGCTCCCCAATGCCACCAGATGCATCCAGATCCATGCCACTGGGAGTGACCAAGCCTCCTGGCATCGAGGCCCACTGGGCATCACTGTGGAGATCCTCAGATGGTGCCACGGGGTCCTTGGGCTCCTCCACATCCATGGCAGGGGGCCCTGAGGGGTGCTGGGGCATTGGCATGAATTCCATGGCCTCTGCTCCAAGCTCAGGTAGGCATATTCACTGAGATGGAAGAAGGCAGCAGTTCCAGGTCAGGGCTTCCTAGCCAAGGGATCGTCCTCCAGGCCGCCGGACGGGTCCATGCCAGTGGAGCCCTGCAGAGGAAAGGAGCTCCCTTTTACTCAGGGGTAAACTCAACTGCAAGTCCCTAGAACTCGGCCGCCGGCTCCTAGAACTCAGCAGCGGGTGCTAGAACTCAGCTGCGGGCTCGTAGAAGGTCGGCGTCGGTCCTATAACTCAGCCGTCGGTCCCCGAAACGTAGGTGCTGGCCACCAGAAATGCGGCGCCAGTTCCCGACCTCAGGCGCCGTCCAGCGAACTCGGGCGCCGGCTCCAGATCTGCCCCCCCATCCCACTGGGACACCCAGGCCCCCACAGAGCTCCTTTCCGTCCCACGCGACCCGCAGGACCCCGCGCCTCCCGGCCAGCACCGGAATATCCCAGTCCGTCCTCTCGGGAGACACCCGGGTCAGACTCCCGGCTCAGGACATCGATCATCTGTCTGCGCGAGGCTCCGGCCCATTGCGGACCCGCGTTCGCGCGGGGCCTGCTGGGAAATGTAGTCCTCACAGCCGGTCTCAAGGATTCCAGCGCGCATAGGAAGACACGGGGTTCAAATCCTAGGATTCCGAAAGTGAACGGGGAGGGGGGCAGTCCAGTCTGGCTTCGCCATTCTAAAATGGAGTGTAAGCTCACTTCCGACCTCGAACACCTGTGGTGGAACATGGGAAGAAACGGGCAGGAAAATATTAAAGAAAGGGAAGCGTCGATTTGAAGATTTGTAGAGAAAAGGAAGCACAGGGACCTGGGAAGGTTCTAAAAAGTGAATTTCGCGTATGGTTCACTGTGGGGAGATGGAACCCTAAATTTGGGGTTGACATAGGAACTTACCATCCTGAACCTCAAGTTCCTTAGTAATAGCCATGTGTGAAGACTGAGACCCAGCCGGTGCCGGTTGTAACAGCAGGACTGGGATCCTCCCAGGAGCCGGTTAGCTATTAGCTTCTCTTATTTAGTTTTTGTTTGCTTCCATTTAAATTTTATTTATTATGTTATTTTTTAATATATTCTGTCTTATTTTTATGTGTATGACTGTGTTGTCTGCATGTATGTAAGTGCACCCATATCGTGCAATGCCCAAGGAGGTGAAAGAGGGCGGCAGATCTCCTGGAACTGGAGTTACAGATGGTTGTTAACCATCATGTGGGTGCTGGGAACTGAACCCATGTCCTCTGCAAGAGCAGCCACTGCTCTTAACCGCTGAGCCAGATCTCCGGTCCCTATTTAATGTTATTTTTTTTTCTTTTTTTTTCTTTTTTTTTTTTTTTATCTAAAAATGATAAAGATGCATCGTATTAAATTCGCAAAAAAATTTAAAAAAAATGAATGCAAAAAAAGAATTTGGGTTTTGCTTTTCATGATGCATTTTAAGATTTTTCTACTATTATGTCATTTAAAATTCTACTATCTCTGTTTTCTTTTTTTATTATTAATTTTATTTATTTCTGTATGTGTATGAATGTACTGTCTGCATGCACGTCTGTGCACCCGTGTCGTGCAATGCCGCGGAGGTCAGAAGAGGGTGTCGGATTCCCCTGGAACTGGAGTTCTCCTGGAATTGGAGTTTCAGACGGCTGTCGGCTGCCATGTGGGTGCTGGGGATATTTAATGTTATTTTAAATTAAATGAACGTCGGGCTGGAGAGATGGCCTAGCGGTTAAGAGGGCCGACCGCTCTTGCAGAGGACCCAGGTTCGATCCCCAGCACCCACATGGTGGCCGAGAACCATTTGAAACTCCAATTCCAGGAGAACTCCAGTTCCAGGGGAGTCCAACACCCTCTTCTGACCTCCGCGGCATTGCACGTCACGGGTGCATAGACTTGCATGCAGTCAATACATTCATACACATATGGAAATAAATAAAATTAAAAAAAAAATAAATTAAATGAACGTATGAGTTTTTGTCTGCATGTGTGTAAGTGTGGAGGCCGGAAGGCATCAGATTCCCTGGAACTGGAGTTACAGACAGTTGTTAGCTGCCTCAGCACGGTACTGGGACCGGAACCCAGATGCTCTTAATGGCTGGGACATTTCTCCAGCCCCGTGGCTGGGATGAGTGGCCTTTGCCCGATGCCTGGCTTACGGGCAGTGCAGGAGTTCTGCGCAAAGCCCCACCTGGCAAGCTACTCCAGACCCCACCACGCTCCTTTTTTCTTTTGACACGGTCTCATCGGGTAGTCCAGCAAGGGTGGCCTCAATCTCAGGGATCCTCCTCACTCTACCACCCAAGTACTGGGATTAAAGGTGTGCGCCACTACACTTAGCTACGGACTCAGGTAGTCCAGGCTGACCCCTAACTTGCTATGTAGCCAAGGATGACCCTGAACTCCTGCCCCTCCTTGCCTACACCTGCCACCACTCCAGGATTTAAGTTTTCTTACTTTATTTTTTTTAAGTTTATTTTTGTATGTGTATGAATGTACTGTCTGCATGTAGGTTTTGCACCCGTGTCGTGCAATGCCGCGGAGGTCAGAAGAGGGCATTCGGATTCCCCTGGAACTGGAGTCAAAGACAGTTTTCAGCCGCCATGTGGGTGCTGGGGATCGAACCCGGGTCCTCTGCAAGAGCAGTCAGTGCTCTTAACCACTAAGCCATCTCTCCAGCCCCAAGTTTTCTTACTTTTAAGCTTTCAATAATTCCTAATGGAATAAAAACAGGCACTTATAAGCATAGCTCTTCTGTATTCAACAACTGTAATATAAGTTAAGATACATATATGTGGTTAATTGTGTTTTTTGTTTTAAAAAAAGCGTACATTTTAAGTCATAAGGAAATGGAAAAGAGCGACAATCGTATGAAATATCCCTTGAGGGGCTGGAGAGATGGCCTAGCGGTTAGGAGCGCTGACTGCTCTTGCAGAGGACACGGGTTCGATCCCCAGCACCCACATAGCAGCTGAGAACCGTCCGTAACTCCAATTCCAGGAGAACTCCAGTTCCAGGGGAATCCGACGCCCTCTTCTGACCTCCGCTCATACACGTAAAATAAATAAAAAAAGAAAAAGAAATATCCCTTGAACTGGGAATGTCTACAAAAGACTCAATTGGGCCGGGCGTGGTGGCGCACGCCTTTAATCCTAGCACTCGGGAGGCAGAGGCAGGCAGATCTTTGTGAGTTCAAGGCCAGCCTGGTCTACAGAGTGAGTTCTAGGACAGCTGGGGCTACAGGGAGACCCTGTCTCGAAAAAAAAAACACTCAATGAAGCACTAGGGATAGGAAGACTACATTTCCCAGAATGCACCGGGCGCCTACAACTCTCGAAAGCAAACCTGGGGAGCTGACGTATTCCGGGAGTGTGCAAGTGCGAGCGGCCCATCTACGTTATGGCTGCCAGAGGGCTTCTCGGGGTCACCCGGATCTGGGCCGGCTGGCGGCACCGGACGCTTCCAGACCCCGCCGGTTGTGGAATACTCTTCGTTCGTGAGTACGCCAAGAGACCAGGTGAGCCGGCTGAGGAAAAGCCGACACCGGATCGGCCGGTAACGCGAAGGGGCCGTAGTACGCAGGCGCACAAAGTCGGGAAGCGGCGTCCTGAGGTCACTGCGTAGAAGGGCCGCGTTCTGCGCAGGCGCAGTCTCGAGGGTCTGAGGCACGGCTAGTGCTCAGGCGCGGACTAATAGGGCTCCTTTTTTTTTTTTTTTTTTTTTTTTTTTTTTT
>VZQC01004073.1:889000-931832 GCA_009823505.1 Rhizomys pruinosus | reverse complement strand
TTTTTTTTTTTTTTTTTTGTCTTTTTGAGACAGGGTCTCCCTGTAGTCCAAGGTGGCCTCTATTAGACCAGGCTGGCCTTGAACTCACAGAGATCCGCCGGCTTCTGCCTCCCAAGTGCTAAGAACCCGGCTTTGTTTTAAGTTTTTTATGGGCGTGCAAGATAGTTTAGTGGCGGAAGCACTTGCCAGGGAAACCTTGGGGACGGGAGATCGAGCCCCAGAAGCCATGTAAAGGTGGAAGGCGAGATCCAGGTCCACAGAGTTGTCCTCTGTCTTCCACAGGCGTGTGGTACGCACCCTACCAATATTAAATACTTTTTAAAATATTTACTCTTTGGATTTTGTGTGAGTGTTCTGCCCGATGCACGGGCACCTGTGTCTCGCAGTGCCCGCAGAGGCCCGAAGAGGGCGACGGGTCTCCTGCTTACAGACAGTTGGCCTTCATGTGTGTGCTGGGAACTGAACCAGGTCCTCTGCAAGAGCTGCCAGTGGCCTCAACAGCTGAGCCATCTCTCCAGCCCGAAAGCGGGGCACAGGAGGTGGAGCCACCTGTCTAAAGTGACCCCTTTTTTCTCTCCCTTTTCTGAAGTCATGAAGGGCGGTGGGAAAGGCAGCAAAGGCAGCCCGGTGGGCGAGGCACTGAAGGACCCTGAAGTCTGCACGGACCCCACCCGGCTCACCACGCATGCCATGGGAGTGAACATTTACAAAGAGGGCCCAGACGTGGCCCTGAAGGCTGACCATGAGTACCCTGACTGGTGCGTGCAGCCCCCGAGCTGGAGCCGGCACTGGGGGATGGGAAAGGGGCCCAGCTCACACCTGTTTTTCTCCTTAAACGTTTGTGGTGCTCGGTGGGTATCTGGTTCCTTGTCCCGGGGGTTGTGGGAGCTCAGAATGGACACAGTGCACACCCCACACCTAGGAGCAGCTGGGAACTAGACAGTGAACAGGGAGCACCCAGATGGGTGGGGACCACACCCAGGTCAAGAGGGAGAACAAGGGTGAGCATTCCGGGGACCTCAAAACAGGGCTGGGGAGAGGGATTCGAAGGCAGCGCCCCTAGGCCCTCTCTCTACTGCTCCTGCCTTCTGCCAGGCTGTTCCAGATGAACCTGGGGCCACCCAAGACCTTGGAGGAGCTGGACCCTGACACCCTCGAGTATTGGCGGCTGCTGCGCAAACAGAACATCTGGCGCCACAACCGGCTTAGCAAGAACAAGAGGCTGTAGCAGGAGCTGGTGTCTCTGCTCTGGAGACTGCCCAGGACCCATGGCCGGTCAAGACCTGTGAAGGGGCTCAGTGGGGAAAGGGGCTTGGCCAAGCCTGAGAAGCTGAGCTGGACTCCCAAGATCTGTGAGGTGGAGGGACAGAAGACTCCTGAAGGTTGTCCTCTGACCTCCAGATGTGTGCAATGGGGTGTGCACATGCACACACAATAAACAGATGTAAAAGTGATTTTCAGAGTCCTGTGGTCCTCCGGTGTGCTGTCCTGTGCTGTCAGACCTGCTGGCTCCACCCAGCAGTTGGCAGTGGAGCCAGGGTCTGCAGCCCCCGTGCGGGAAGCGAGCCTTCCACCCCCTTGATGGGCAGGCTCCTCCTGGCAGGCCTTGCCCTGGGTGGGTGGACATCAGGCTCCAGGTGTTTCAACAGCAGGATGTGTGCTTCTGCCTGGCTCCGGAGCCCATGTGGGTGGGTGGCACCTGTGGAGCATGGTCCCTTCATCCAGTTGCACCTCCTCACTCCCCAAAGGGACAGGAAAAGGACTAACATTTCCTTCTGGCTGGGACATGGGTGTCACAGGCCAATCACTGGATCCAGGAACAGGGGCCTGTCTTCTCGGTCCTCAGCTGGTCCCCTCCCACAGGTCCATGGGCCCCTCCCTCTGTCCATAGGTGAGACCTCAGGGGATCTCTTGGTCTCTTGTGCCTCCCTTAAGGGATTTGAGAACGCTGGGCCACCCATAGATGGGTAGATGAATGGATGGGTATATATACATATATACCAATGGATGATGAATGGCTGGGTGGATGATGGATGGATGGATGGGTGGGTGGGTGGATGGATGGATGGACAGATAGGTGGATGGATGGATGGGTAGATGGATGGACAGATGGATAGGTGGATGGATGGATGGGTAGATGGATGAGTGGATGGACAGATAGGTGGATGGATGGATGGGTAGATGGATGAATGGATGGATGAGTGGATGGACAGACGGATAGGTGGATGGATGGATGGGTAGATGGATGAGTGGGTGGGTGGATGGATGAAAGTGGATGGATGGGTGGATGATAGATGGATAGATGAGTAGATGGGTGATGATGGATAGATGGATGGATGGATGAACCTATGTACCAATGTATTATATATGGGTGGTGGGTGGATGGGCTCATGGACAGGTCTGTGTGGTGGTCTGTGGCTGGTGATGCAGCTTGCTTAACTTGTGTGCTGGGTGTGTGTGCGCTGTCTCATTTTCCTGTGTCTTCTCAATCTGAACAGTGGGGTGGATAACTTGACACCTGGGAAGAGGGAGCCTCAATTGGGGAATTCAGTCAGTCTGAACCTTGGTCCTGTCCCTGGGGCATTTTCTATTTTTTTTAATTTTTTTTATTAATTTTATTTATTTCTGTATGTGTATGAATGTACTGTCTGCATGCAAGTTTGTGCACTCGTGTCGTGCAATGCCGCGGAGGTCAGAAGAGGGTGTTGGATACCCCTGGAAGGAACTGGAGTTCTCCTGGAATTGGAGTTTCAGACGGTTCTCGGCCGCCATGTGGGTGCTGGGGATCGAACCCGGGTCCTCTGCAAGAGCGGTCGGTGCTCTTAACTGCTAGGCCATCTCTCCAGCCTGGCATTTTCTTTATTGCTGATGATGTGGGGCCCCAGCCCATTGTGGGTGTTGCAGTCCCTGGGCAGGGGTCCTGGGCTGTTCAGAGAGATTGCTGGGCCATCCAGCAAGCAGCTTGCTTGAGGTCTCTATTGAGACCTCTGCCTCAGTGGCCCTTGATAAAGGGCCTCGAGCTGTTGTCTAGTGAACAGTGTCTTCCCCAAGTGGCTTTGGTGGGCATCATGTCATAACCATGGAGAGCTGATGGGGATCTACTGGGGGTTTCACCTCCCACCTGGCCTTTGCTTGGGGTCCTGGCTTCTGTGCCAGAAAACAGCCCTGGCCTTGGAGCCCCACAGCTTGGTCCCTTCTTGACCTGGCCACCTGGGCCAAGCATCCAGCTGCCCTGGAGCCTCCTGGCCCCTCTGTGACAGGGACATCCCTTGATTCAGCACTCACTCCAGATGGGATCGGGCTGCCCTGGCCCCATGACTGGTGTCTGCTGAGCCAGGCTTCTTGCTTTTTTTCCTTCAGGCTGGCCTGGAATTCTCAGTGTAGACCAGTCTGACCTCAAACTCAGAGATCTGCCTGCCTCTGAGTGATAGGACAGGGTCTACTGGGAATGAGGAGGCATTGGGAGAGGAAATGGTGCCCCAGAGGCTCATGGGAATCAAGTGGGTCCCCAGCCTTGCTGTTTCCCAAGGAACCCTGCCTGTACTTGGGGTGTTGAGGAGGTTAGCACTGTGGCACAAGGACATGACACAGGCTGGGCTGACAGTCACAGGTCCTGCCTGGGCTCAAAGCATCACAGGGATGGGACAGTGACTAGGAGTCTGCAGAGTGGGGGGTCAGGAAGCCATCCTCCTTCCCGGAGAACCACTGCCCAGGTGGTGTCCCCAAACAGGTAGCTGGAGGGCACGTGGATGTCAGACATTACAGACAAACTCCTTCCAGTAGGCCTTTATGGGGTCACAGTCACTGTGCTCTGGTTGCGGGGACCCAGGGATGCACAGGCCCACCCCTTGTCGGCCCTCCTTGTCCACATCCCCGAACCTGTTCTGGTCCAGTCCCCAGGCCTCAAGGCTCCTGGCCCCGGGGCAGAGCTGAGCCATCAGCCTCAGGTCCTCCAACAGGGCCGCAGCTGCCTGTGCCTCGCAGCTCCCTGCCCAGCTTCTCGGCTATTTTGCGGAAGGGTGGACGGCGAGCGGGCTCTGCCTCCCAGCAGCTGCCCATAACAGTGTGCACAGGGCCCGGGCAGCCCTCGGGGGGCTCCATGCGGTACCCCTTCTCCACAGCATCAGACACCTCTTTGAGCGACTGTGGACAGAGGGTGTGTAGATGCAGGACCACTGGGCACAGAGGCCACTCCACCTCCCAGGGCCCAGGGCTTACCATCTTGGGGTACGGTGCTCTTCCATATGAGAAAACTTCCCACAGCAACACCCCGAAACTCCAGACGTCAGATTTGCTAGAAAACTTCTATGAGGGGCCAGAGATGAAGGTGAGGGGAGCCCTCCTGGTCTGACTCCCTGGACACGATCCCTGGCTAAAGCCTCCTGTTCCATGCCATGACCATGCCCAAAGGGATGGGGAAACTGAGGCTTAGACGGCACAGCACTAGGACATCAAGCTCATTCCAAGGAACCCCAGCGTCCCAGGGAGTGTGGAAAGGGGCTCACCCCATTCTTGAGAGCCTCCGGTGCCGTCCACTTGACTGGAAGTCGGCTGGAGTCCAGCCCCTTCCGCTCAGCCTTGGCCAAGCCAAAGTCGCTGACCTTGGCCACCAAATCCTCAGATACCAGGATGTTGCGGGCAGCCAGGTCCCGGTGGACCAGCTTTTTGCTCTCTAGGTACTCCATGCCCTCAGCCACGTGCCTGGGGAGGGACAAGGCCGGCTCACCCTGCACCCGCCGGCCTAAGGTTCCCCCGATCTTTGCCAGGACCAGCACTTACACAGAAAACTGCAGGAGCTGAGCGGTGCTCACGAGAGCGCGGCCCCGAGTGCGCAGGAAGTTCACCAGGTTGCCCTGTGTGTGTGGAGGGACCTGCGGGGTCTCCGGGCTGCCAGCCGCAACCCCCTTGCCTGGCTGCACCCGCCTCTCACTGCACCCCCGCCCCCCACCACCGCACCTTGCTCATGTGCTCCATGACAATGTATAGACCATGGTGCAGAATGACGCCCAGCAACCGAACCAGGTTCCTGTGCTGCAGCTTCCTGGGGCAGGAAGGGGATGCAGAGGGGAGGTCATACCTGGGAACTCAGCCGCCTTGGGAACCCTGCCCGCCCGGACACTCACGTCATCACTGCCGTCTCATCCAGGAAGGCCTGTGCCGTTACATCACATTTAATATTCTTCACTGCCACTTTCTGTCCCAGGTACTCGCCCTGCAGGACAGCTGTGGAAAGGAGAGCTCAGGAGGGTGAGACACAAAACCAGTCCAGCTCAAGTAGACTGACAGCCTAGAACCCCAGTGAGGGGCTGGGGGCATGGCTCAAGTAGACTGACAGCCTAGAATCCCCAGTGAGGGGCTGGGGGCGTGGCTCAAGTAGACTGACAGCCTAGAATCCCCAGTGAGGGGCTGGGGGCGTGGCTCAAGTATACTGACAGCCTAGAATCCCCAGTGAGGGGCTGGGGGCGTGGCTCAGGTAGAGTGACAGCCTAGAACCCCAGTGAGGGGCTGGGGGTGTGGCTCAGGGTAGAGTGACAGCCTAGAACCCCAGTGAGGGGCTGGGGGCGTGGCTCAGGGTAGAGTGACAGCCTAGGATCTCAGTGAGGGGCTGGGGGCGTGGCTCAGGTAGAATGACAGCGTAGAATCCCCAGTGAGGAGCTGGGGGCGTGGCTCAGGTAGAGTGACAGCCTAGGATCCCCAGTGAGGGGCTGGGGGCGTGGCTCAGGTAGAGTGACAGCCTAGAATCCCCAGTGAGGGGCTGGGGGCGTGGCTCAGGTAGAGTGACAGCCTAGAATCCCCAGTGAGGGGCTGGGGGCGTGGCTCAGGGAGAGTGACAGCCTAGAATCCCCAGTGAGGGGCTGGGGGCGTGGCTCAGGGTAGAGTGACAGCCTAGAATCCCCAGTGAGGGGCTGGGGGCGTGGCTCAGGTAGAGTGACAGCCTAGAATCCCCAGTGAGGGGCTGGGGGCGTGGCTCAGGTAGAGTGACAGCCTAGAATCCCAGTGAGGGGCTGGGGCGGGGCTCAGGTAGAGTGACAGCCTAGGATCCCAGTGAGGGTCTGGGGGCGTGGCTTAGGTAGAGTGACAGCCTAGAGTCCCAGTGAGGGTCTGGGGGCGTGGCTTAGGTAGAGTGACAGCCTAGAATCCTCAGTGAGGATCTGGGGGCGTGGCTCACGTAGAGTGACAGCCTAGGATCCCCAGTGAGGGGCTGGGGGCGTGGCTCAGGTAGAGTGACAGCCTAGGAGTCCCAGTGAGGGGCTGGGGGCGTGGCTCAGGTAGAGTGACAGCGTAGGATCCCAGTGAGGGGCTGGGGGCGTGGCTCAGGTACAGTAACAGCCTAGAATCCTCAGTGAGGGGCTGGGGGCGTGGCTCAGGGGTTGTGTGCAGACGGCTCTGGTTTACACTCCTGACACCATAAAGATAATAAGTGACATGTGATGACTGTCTCCCAACATGTCCTCATTATTCAGAATTCAAATTCTTGTGCCATAAAAAGCCCCAGAGGTCTTGGCCAGGCATTTGCATAGTGTCACAGAAGGGAGGGACAGGTCGAGGTTCAGACACTGCATTTTTCCATCTGTTTTTTCACCTAAGCCCAGAACCTGCACGGTAAGGGGCTTGTTTTCTCTGCAATGCTCTAGAGAATATTCTGGAATGCCGAGGGCTGATAGCGTGGCAGACAGAGCAGCCATGCCCCCGCCTGTCCTCTACCCCTGGCCAGGAGGCCACAGGACTGTGGGAGCACCCCCATTTCTCACCTCCAAACTCTCCCTCTCCAATCTGTGCTCCCAGCGTCAAGTGCTGTAGGTCCAGTAACCAGCCAGCTGCGGGGACAGCAGGACCCCGTCAGCGGGGGAGACATGCCCGACCTCCCCACCCAGGTCACCCCAGACAAGATATGTACCGTCCCCACCCATGGACACAAGCATGTGGCTGCCCATCCCAGCAGTGACCCCCAGTCTGTGTTCCACACTCAGGCCCAGGATGTCCTGAGCCGAGTGCCGCCCTGTCCCCAGCCTAGGCTGCGAGCCGCCGCCGTCAGGCTCTGCTGGGCTCCCCACGTGTCTGGCAGGATCTTCCCATCATGACCGTTTTCTCCCAGAAACACAGAGCAACAGGTACAAGGAACGAAGGTCCACCCAACTTCTGGAATCTTCCAGGAACGATTCCAGTCTTCCATGGCTGTGGTCTCCTTCAGACCTTGTCCCCAGGGCCCCTGTGTGCTCTGTGCAAACCCTGCAAACGGCTCCTCTCGGCACCCAGCCCTCTCTAGTCCTAGCCAAAGGCGTCCCCTCTCCCAGGGGGCCGTACCCTTGGCCAGCTCCTCCTCGGCTGACTTCATGCCCTGCTTCCTCTTGGGCTTTGCCAGCTTGGTGCAGATGGCACCCTTGTCCTTGCTGTAGTGCTGTGGAGATTAGCAGTGGCCGTGAGGTGGACTGAGGCTCTGGGACCCCCGCTTCCACCCCTGCCAGCCCCTTGTCTCTAAGGAAGAGGCCAAGGTGCACTGGTTTCCATGGAAACAGCAGAGACGCAGGATGATACTGAGGGGTGGAGCTATGAATTTTCTATCAACCCCAGGTTCCCGGGAAGGGGCGTCCCAGTCCTGGAGGTAGAAGCCAGGTGGCTTGGGCTACTTGTGGAACTGTGGCTCCCAGGGATCCACCCTCCATGTCCTATTGGGGACAATGCTGGTGACCCCATCTGCCTGGCCCCAGCCTTCCCAGACAGGTCACCTCCACCATGTCCATGAGATTGCAGAAGCACACAGCCTCGTCGATAGTGAGCTGGCCGTTTCGATGCAGGACACGGTAATGGACGACATCCCGGCCAAAACTCACACACAGGACATAGTCACCCGGGTGTCTCGCAGACTCCCGGACCAAGAACAGTCCATCCTCTGGGGGCTGCAGCTGCTGAACTGCCTCCTGGCCGGAGATCTTACCGTGAAACCATCTGCCGAGACAGGATGGCAGGTAGCGGAGTTGGAGCGGCTGGGGATACAATGCCACCCCCTACATGCACCGGGACCACCACTCACGGCATGAGGCTGAGCTTGGGGTCCGTAGACAGAGCCTCCCGCTCCCGAAGAGCCCCGGCCGCCAGCAGGCCCTCCTGCCCGCTGCTGTGGTGCCTGGCACGGTACCAGCTTTTGCTCTGCCAGGGAAATGGGATGGAGCCATGGGTAGCCTGTCCTAGCACCCACGGGTGCACCCCACACTTGCCCCACGCCAAGGACATGCCACCCACCTCACAGGCCTCCAGGATGGTCACAATGTCGCCCTTTCGGAAGGCCAGCTCTCCAGGCTTGGGGCGTGAATTCTCACACTTGGTCATACATTGAGTCCCAGGGGCCCAACGATGCTGCAGGAGACAGAGGCAGGAGGATGACAGCCAAGAAAGAGGGGAGACTGAAAACAGCAATGAGACAGGAGAGAGGCCAAGGGGCTGGAGAGACTCGGGCCTGGCATCCCAGGAGGCTGGGGCAGGCAGGTTCCAGACCAGCTTGGCTTCGGAGGGAGATCCTGTCTTCTAATTAAAATGAAAAGGGGCCAGAGAGCCGGCTCAGCAATTAAGAGCTCTGGCTGCTTTTGCCGAGGACCTGGATTCGATTCCCAATACCCACATGGTAGGTGACAACCATCTGAAACCCCAGTTCCAGGGGACCCAATCCCCTCTTCTGGCCTCTGTGGGCATTGCATGCGTGTGGTGCACTTAACATGCAGGCAAGACACTCATAAAATAAAAATAAAGACACTCGTAAACATAAAATGGAAATTAACTAAGTAATTGAAAGGGCCTAGACTGAGAGAAAGACGGAGAAACAGAGTCAGGCAGAGACAGAGACAGAGGAAGAAGTTTTTGAAAGAAACAGACCATCGGGCACACACAGGCCAGGGGGCTGGTCTGTCATTGGGTGCAGCCCTCGGTGGGCACACTGAGCCCCAGGGACCCCACCTCCCACACGACGGGACAGTGGGTGCAGTTCTGGGCCCCGGGAGCCCGCACTCACGGTCGGCATCCTCGCTGTGGCAGGCTGTGGGTGCCAGGCTCGGAGGAAGTGCGGGCCGGCCTGCGGGGAGACAGCGTCAGGCCGCAGAGGGGTCCCCCGCCCGGGGGCCGGAGCCCCGCCGTGTCAGGCTGGGGGAGGCGGGCAGCGCAGAGACCAGCCCACGCAGCCCTGAGCGAGGCGGGGAGCTTGGTCCGCTCTACTGCCCTCGGCTTTACCCGGGGAAGAGCCGTGGAAGTCCAGCCAGGGGACCCTGGAGCCCCGCCGGGCCATTGCTCGGGACGGGAAGGTGAGGCTCGGCCGGGCGAGGAGGGCGCCCCGCGCTGCGGTCAGGTGGAGCACTGTGCGTGGCGGGACGCGGCCGCCCACCCGGCCAGCTCCACTTCCTCCTTCCTGGGCAGTGGCCAGGGGCGGTGATTCAAGGTCATTCCTGGGAACCTGGCCCCGGGGTGGGGCGCGCGGGTGTCACCGACCACCGACCGTCACCAAGGAAGTGTCCCGATGGTCCCCGGCCCTGGCGGGCAGAGCCCCACGCGGCCCGACGCAGCGGCCACTCCAGATGCGTCCCAGGCCCGCGGTAAGACGCGTGGGCGCCCGGCGGGACTCCGCGAGCATCTGGGGACAGGTGTGTGCCCCGCCACCCGCGTGCGCGACTGCGCGTGACAGGGAGTCGGGCCGTGCGCGCCCCCGCCTCGGGCCCTGCAGGACGGCGCAGCTCCGGACCGCGCGCCGCGCCCAGAAAGCCCATCTACGAGAGCCTGCGCCCACGCACAGCGCCCACGCACAGCGGGTCCGGGCGCCACGACCCGTCCGCGCCCCGCTGCGCCCCGACGCGGCTCACCTGCTCAGGGCGAGCCCCGTGTGCCCCGGGACGGTCCCCGCCAGCAGGCTGCGCGCCCCGAGGCTCAGCTCGGAGCAAGTTCCCCGGTTTCCTCATTTTGGGGGGACGAAGGGGACCTGGCCAGGAGCCCCCGCGGGTCCTAGCGCCGCCCCGCCGCGCCGCGTGACTGAGCCGCCGTCTCCGCCCAGCCCCGCCTCTTCTCCCCGCGCAGTCCGCCTGGCGCAAGGTGCCGCTGCCGCCTGGTCCCCGCTGCCACCAGGGAAAGATGAGAACCGGAGTGCACAGCAGGGCAGCAGGGCGGGGCGTGTCCACACCGGGCAGCGGAGCCCAGCAGGACCAGGCCAGCCTGGGCTACGTAGGGAGCGCCGTGTCCGCTGGGTGAGATTCTGTCTTTTAAAAAATAATTTTAAAGCCGGGCGTGGTGGCGCACGCCTTTAATCCTAGCACTTGGGTGGCAGAGGCAGGCGGATCTCTGTGAGTTCAAGGCCAGCCTGGTCTACAGAGTGAGTTCCAGGACAGCTGGGGCTACAGGGAGACCCTGTCTCCCCCACAAAAAGACAAAAATAACAAAAAACCCAACATGTTTTGGTGCCAGATAGCCGTTGGGTACAGCCTTAGAAAGGAGACACTGAGACCCTGTAGAGAAGCAGCGAGTGCCTTGGTCACATGACAGAAATCTAGCCATGCTGGCCAGGAAACTCCTTCCCTGCAGGCTAGCTTTCCCAGTTCTGAAAGTTTCTACCTGCTGAAGGGGAGAAAATCTATGCAGGGTGTCCCCAGGGCTGCTTCTGCAGGCAGCACTGTGAAGAGGCTGCTCGGTGAAACAGGTCCTTGCTGCTGTCCCATCTTGAGGACTGTGTACTCCTGGGACATGCTCAGAAGCCGGTGGTCAAGGAGGCCCGAGGGGAAGCTAGCGCTGCCGACTTGACTTGCTAGATGGACTTGTCATCAAAGTCCCTTCTAAGTACTTACACTCCAGGCCTGTAGATCAGCAAAGGACAGGAAGTAGGGCTGTGACTGTGGCCCAGTGGGCAGAGTGCTTGTAGCTCAGTGGGTGGAGTGATTGTAGCTCACTTGAAGAGTGCCTGTAGCTCAGTGGGTTGAGTGCCTGTAGCTCAGTGGGTTGAGTGCCTATAGCTCAGTGGGCATAGTGCTTGGCTAACATACATGAAGCTCTGAGTTCTATCACACATAAATTGAGGGTGGCGGCCCACCTGTCACCTGGGTGTTAGGGAGGTGGAGGCAGAAGAATCAAGAACTGAAGCCCAGCCTGGGCTACGAGATCCTGTCAGAAAACAAGCTTGCACATTGAGTATTGAGTTCGAGCGTGTCAGCACTGCACACAGATGATTTCCAGCCTCTAGGAGGCTGAGGGAGCAGGAAGGTCCACACACAGAAGAGACCCTACCTAAAGCAAACCCTACGAACAATGTCTTCCTGTATAACCGGCCTTCACGGAGCTGGCTGTGGGACGGCCTGGGGTGCGGTACTCCACTTTTGGGGGACTTTACATCTGCTATTCCAGGGGTACCAGGGACTCACCTTTGACAAACTGCCACAGTCTAAAATAGACGTGTGAAGCCAAGAAACGGAAGCCACAGAGCCAGGAAGCATTTGCCTCTGAGCATGGCTCCACGAAGACCACCCGACCAGGACGTGCACACAGTCTAGGACACCTACAATGTCCTAATGGGGCTGGGGTTGTAGCTTGTGGGTAGAGTACCTGTGGCTGGTGGTAGAGTGCTTGTAGCTTACTTGGTACCGTGATTGTAGCTGAGTTGGTAGAGTGTGTGGCTCAGTGAAGAGTACTTGTGGCTGAATTGATAAGAGTGCCTGAAGCTCAGTGGGCAGAGCTTGCCTAGCACACACAGCCTGGGTCCATCCCCAACACCACATAAACCAGGCGTGTCCGCCCAGCACTTAGGAGGCACAGCCTGGGTCCATCCCCAGTACCACATAAACCAGGCGTGGCCACCCAGCACTTAGGAGGCACAGCCTGGGTCCATCCCCAACACCACATAAACCAGGCGTGTCCGCCCAGCACTTAGGAGGCACAGCCTGGGTCCATCCCCAGTACCACATAAACCAGGCGTGGCCACCCAGCACTTAGGAGGCACAGCCTGGGTCCATCCCCAACACCACATAAACCAGGCGTGTCCGCCCAGCACTTAGGAGGCACAGCCTGGGTCCATCCCCAGTACCACATAAACCAGGCGTGGCCACCCAGCACTTAGGAGGCACAGCCTGGGTCCATCCCCAACACCACATAAACCAGGCGTGTCCGCCCAGCACTTAGGAGGTAGAGGCACGGGGTGTCAGGAGTTCAGGGTCATCCTTGGCTACCTAGTGATACCCAGGCCAGCCTGGCCTACATGAGCTTCTGTCTTAAAGAAACAATTCTTTTTTTTTTTTTGTCTTTTCGAGACAGGGTCTCCCTGTAGTCCCAGCTGTCCTGGAACTCACTCTGTAGATCAGGCTGGCCTTGAACTCACAAAGATCCTCCTGCTTCTGCCTCCCAAGTGCTGGGATTAAAGGCGTGCTCCACCACGCCTGGCTCATTGAGCCCATTTTGCAGATGGGCAAACAGGCTTTGAGGGTTGGTGCTATTGGCCAGGGCCACCAGCAGGCTGGGGACCTGAGTCCTGTGGTCCCGTGGAAATGGCTCACCTCAGCCTGACCCCATCTGGCTAATCATAGCTAGATCTGTGTCCCAATTAGCCTTTAAATTTAGCCTTGCTCCTAGTGCTGAGAGCCCAGCGAGGATCTTTTTAGAGAAGCACCTCCACTTTGTTTGGGAGGCAGCTGCAGTCTGCTGCCCCCTTGTTCCTGCTCTTGTGGGGTTCTTGGGGGAGTCTGCTTTGGGCCCCCCATCAGGCTGGCTTTGCGGAGCCCATGTTGCTTCTATTAAAGATGGAACTGGGCGGCTGGGCCTACTTGGGCCCCGCCCTCAGGCTCCTGCCTGCCTCCTTGCTGGAGTCCACCCTGTCCCCCAGGGCTCCCCACTTTCTGCTCCCTGCCCCCCAGGGCTCCCCACTTTCTGCTCCCTGCCCACCCCCTGGCTTCCTATGCTGCCATTTTGCTGGCCCTTCCTCCCTTCTGCGAACCCCAGGGCCTTTGCAGGTTCCCTGCATCTCGCAGGACCCCTCCCTGGCACCCACACCCAAGCTCTTCACCTCACTTCTCTGCGCACTCCCCGAAAATCTGTTTACAAATACAATGTACCGTTCAGCTTTGTGAACGTCACATAACGTAGCTTTGCCTGGAAGAGTCTCAACAAAACAAGATATGGTGTCACCATGTAGCCCAGGCTGGCCTCAAGCTTTCAATGATGATACACCAAGCACACAATAACCAAGAAATAAATCATAGTTAGTATTAGAGTATACACAGCTCACCCATTACCACCTTCTTTATTAAAACAAACAAAAAAACGTAGTCCAGGGTGGTGGCACAAACCTTTAATCCCAGCACTGGGAGGCAGAGGCAGGTGGATCTCTTTGAGTTCAAGGCCAGCCTGATCTACACAGTGAGCTCCAGGACAGCTGGGATTAAAGGGAGACCCTGTCTCAAAACAAACAAACAAAAAGCAAAAAAAAAGTTGTTTTTTTTTAAAAAACAAGGTGCTGGGGTGCGAGAGGGCTTAGCAGGAGGAGGGGCTTGCTGCCAAGCCTGATGACATGAGTCTGAGGAGAACCGATTCCCAGGGGCTGACTGTCCCCTACAGGCCACGGCATTCTGCAACCCCCACATAAATAACTAAAGTCTAAGAGAAGCTGGAGGCAAACAATCTACACCTCCCATTTTCCTAATTTTTCCCATTTTCTAACAGAAAAACGAACACGAACACATTAGAACGTGTGTACAGAATAAAATAGGCATGACGTCAGCCTCAGAGTCACCCACGCTCCTGAGTGCAGCCTTGGGGGAAGCCGCCCACGCCCTCCAGCTCCAGAGCCGAGTCGCGCTCCAGACTGTCATCCTTCACTGCCTGCCTGTGGCTCTGCCGACTCCGAGCTGGGTGTCCGGCTGCGCGTGGGCGTCCCCACCCCCAGACAGAGCCTGCATCATATTCCAGCGCGACAGCCGGCCCTCCCCACACGTGCCTGCCTGGCCATCCGTGTGTGATACACACTGAACACGAGTGTGCTTATATCCATTTCCTGGAATTTTATTTTCAAAATGTCAGTGAACACGGGTGGGGAGGGACCACTGCCTGCGCCATTCGGCACAGCCGGGTCCCTCTGCCCACACCCACTCATGCTGGGCATCCAGCCTGGTCTGGCTTCCTAGGGAGGAATTGCTGCTTTGGCCCCGCCCATGGGAACCAGCGTGGGAGGGAGGTCCCGAGATGAGGGTTGCATCCACTTAACTTTTGTCCCCTCGCTCGGCCAAACCTGTTGCATCCCCTGGTCCACAGGGCCCAGTGCCCTTGGTCGTGACTCTGGGCGCTGGAAAGGCCAGTGTGGCAGGAGAAGCGAGCAGAGCTGGGGGCCAGGTCCCAAGGTCCTGGCCACCCAGGGAGGGGGCGGGGTGCATAGACCTGGGGTCCATCCGAGAAGGGAGTGTAGGGCTTGGGAGGTGAGGAGCAGGAGAGACGGCTTCTGGAAACCAGGCCCCCTCCGCACGCACAGGGCTGTGAAGGAAGGACACAGGCTGGCCGCCTGGGCACAGCTCCTTTATTTCCAGCCCAGCTCGGTTTCCGGATTGTTTTAGATGCCTGCCTGCTGAGCGGCTGCCTGGCCTTCACACCAGGATGAGGGAGGGTGGTGGGAGCCATGGGCGGCCTGGTCTCTGGAGGCCTAGGGGGCAGAGTGCGGATGGGGCAGGCTCACCCTACCACTGTGCAAGGCAGGCGGCGGGTGTGGGACCGGACCCACCATGGGGTGGTCACATCCTCGCAGCTGGGGGGTGAGGGGTCTCTGGGGGACCTGGTGGGTTTGGGGTGGGATCCAGCTGTATCCCCATGTCTCCTACGCACGCTCTGGGACTTCTAGAAAGTTCCAGGATGGGCTCCTGGTTGTCCACTTACAGATCCCACTGCTTGGTGACCACGGGGCAGTTTGAGTCCTAAGACCTGGGTGTGGCATCCACTGGGTGGCCTGGGCGTCAGGGACAGGGCCCTGGGCGTGGGCCCGCCCTTGGGGACTCCACAGTGTACTGAACCAACCTACAGGCACAAGGAGGGGGAGGGCCCGCAGCCCAGTTCCTGCGGGGGTGGGGGTGAGGGGGTGGGGCGGGGGTGCTGCCACCATCAAGGCAGCGCAGGCCCGTGCCGGCCACGCTTCTCTCCGGAGCCGTCCTGGGCCTGGCTGGCCTCCCGCAGCCTCTTCCGGGCCCCCCGAGCCCCACATCTGCTCCTCGGGGGCAGCTGCTCCATGCCCAGGACCTTGTGGATCTGGCGGAAGGCCAGGAGGCGCAGGGCATGCTGTGGACAACCGGGCTGTCAGCAGGGCAGAGGCAGGAACCGCCGCCTGCAGGAGCCCGGCCACGAACTGCAACTGTCCAACCACTTGAGTGACGATGGGACCTCATGTAGCCCCGGCTGCCCTCAAACTCATTATGTAGCTGAGGATGACCCTGAACTTTCGATACTCCCAAATCTGAGTGCTGGAAGGACAGGTGTGAAGCACCAAGCGTCAAACACCATGCCTCATTTATAGGGTGCTGAGGTGACCCATGGGCATGCTGGGTAAGCACTCTGCCCACTGAGCTACAAGCACTCTGCCCACTGAGCTACAGGTACTCTGTCCACTGAGCTACAAGCACTCTGCCCACTGAGCTACAAGCACTCTGTCCACTGAGCTACAAGCACTCTGCCCACTGAGCTACAAGCACTCTGCCCACTGAGCTGCAGGCACTCTGCCCACTGAGCTACAGGCACTCTGCCCACTGAGCTACAAGCACTCTGTCCACTGAGCTGCAGGCACTCTGCCCACTGAGCTACAGGCACTCTGCCCACTGAGCTACAAGCACTCTGCCCACTGAGCTACAAGCACTCTGCCCACTGAGCTACAAGCACTCTGCCCACTGAGCTACAAGCACTCTGCCCACTGAGCTACAAGCACTCTGCCCACTGAGCTACAAGCACTCTGCCCACTGAGCTACAAGCACTCTGCCCACTGAGCTACAAGCACTCTGCCCACTGAGCTACAAGCACTCTGCCCACTGAGCTACAAGCACTCTGCCCACTGAGCTACAAGCACTCTGCCCACTGAGCTACAAGCACTCTGCCCACTGAGCTACAAGCACTCTGCCCACTGAGCTACAAGCACTCTGCCCACTGAGCTACAAGCACTCTGCCCACTGAGCTACAAGCACTCTGCCCACTGAGCTACAAGCACTCTGCCCACTGAGCTACAAGCACTCTGCCCACTGAGCTACAAGCACTCTGCCCACTGAGCTACAAGCACTCTGCCCACTGAGCTACAAGCACTCTGCCCACTGAGCTACAAGCACTCTGCCCACTGAGCTACAAGCACTCTGCCCACTGAGCTACAAGCACTCTGCCCACTGAGCTACAAGCACTCTGCCCACTGAGCTACAAGCACTCTGCCCACTGAGCTACAAGCACTCTGCCCACTGAGCTACAAGCACTCTGCCCACTGAGCTACAAGCACTCTGCCCACTGAGCTACAAGCACTCTGCCCACTGAGCTACAAGCACTCTGCCCACTGAGCTACAAGCACTCTGCCCACTGAGCTACAAGCACTCTGCCCACTGAGCTACAAGCACTCTGCCCACTGAGCTACAAGCACTCTGCCCACTGAGCTACAAGCACTCTGCCCACTGAGCTACAAGCACTCTGCCCACTGAGCTACAAGCACTCTGCCCACTGAGCTACAAGCACTCTGCCCACTGAGCTACAAGCACTCTGCCCACTGAGCTACAAGCACTCTGCCCACTGAGCTACAAGCACTCTGCCCACTGAGCTACAAGCACTCTGCCCACTGAGCTACAAGCACTCTGCCCACTGAGCTACAAGCACTCTGCCCACTGAGCTACAAGCACTCTGCCCACTGAGCTACAAGCACTCTGCCCACTGAGCTACAAGCACTCTGCCCACTGAGCTACAAGCACTCTGCCCACTGAGCTACAAGCACTCTGCCCACTGAGCTACAAGCACTCTGCCCACTGAGCTACAAGCACTCTGCCCACTGAGCTACAAGCACTCTGCCCACTGAGCTACAAGCACTCTGCCCACTGAGCTACAAGCACTCTGCCCACTGAGCTACAAGCACTCTGTCCACTGAGCTACAAGCACTCTGTCCACTGAGCTACAAGCACTCTGCCCACTGAGCTACAAGCACTCTGCCCACTGAGCTACAAGCACTCTGCCCACTGAGCTACAAGCACTCTGTCCACTGAGCTGCAGGCACCCTGCCCACTGAGCTACAGGCACTCTGCCCACTGAGCTACAGGCACTCTGCCCACTGAGCTATAAGCACTCTGTCCACTGAGCTACAAGCACTCTACCCACTGAGCTACAAGCACTCTGTCCACTGAGCTACAAGCACTCTGCCCACTGAGCTGCAGGCACTCCCCTTACTGGGCCCCAGGCTCTGCCAGTTTTGTGTTGAATAGGGTCTCACTGTGTGGCCCTGGCTGGCCCTGTGCTCAGAGGGTCCCATCACTCTCACCTGCGCGCTGGCCGTCAGGTCCTCCCTCTGCTGCGGGGTCATTGGCTCCAAGGCATCCTGCGGGTCTTTCTCACACGGGTCCTGCAGGCCGGGGCCATCTGAGCCGGAAGAAGGTGGACACCCAGTTAGAGGTTATACAACACAGCACTCCCACCACAGGGCCACACGGTCCTCTTGGTCAGGGACACATCAGGTCAGGCCTGCCTTTGGTGGCACAGGGTCTCTTTTGGGGTGTGCAGGGAGGGGTCCCCTGTGGCCCCATGTCCTTTCATGTATGTGTATCCCAGCCTGTGTGAGTGCGAAAATGCCCAAGGGAACGTCTGATTCTTGACCTCCTCCCACTCAGAACCAGCCATGGGAAATCGAGGGAGACCTTTCCCTTGCCAGTCCTGGCCCCCTTGGAGAGAGCACTGTAGCCAAGGGTGACCTCGAACTCCTGACTTTCCTGTATTACCTTGCCCAGTGAGGAGTCAACAGGAATGTGTCAGCATGCCTTGTTTATGTTGGGATGAACCCAGGGCCTGTGTTCAGTCCACTGAGCAACATTCTATTCACTAAGCTACAAGCACTCTACCCACTGAGCTACAAGTACTGAGCTATAAGCACTCTGCCACCAGAACACGAGCCCCAGAGCTCTCAGTGTTACACACTGAGTTCTGACTTGTCATTATTCAAATGGACGGGTTCAGCAGGTGCCAGGTGTCCTGGGACACAGATGAATGTGGCTGGTCTTTGCTTGGAGATGAAGGAGACCCCCAGGGTGCTGTCAGTGGAGGGACTGCCCACCACTGCTGGGTGCTGACCTGTGAGCAGCGTGCCAGTGGCCAGGCACTCCAGGACACGACGCACAGCATCCCCTGGGCTCAGGGGCCGCACTGCACTGCTCAAAACTTTTTCCACCAACAGTTCCATGGCCTGGGAAAGATGGTAGACACGGTGGATTGGGGGGGGCAGGAATGGGGGTCAGCTGAGGGCTCTATTGACTTAGCATTCCCCATGGGGGGCAGGAGGCTGGAGGTGGAGTGGAGCCACACAGGGGGCCCAGCTCGGCACCTGACACCCACAGGTCTGGGTGTGGCCACCCATTTCCCTGGGGCCCTAGAATTTTCATGGGACGAGGACCCATCCCCCATTTGAGGTATAGAGTGATGATAGGCCAAGAGGCCAGAGTTGGCGGTGCCCCACCCCTGCCGCCCTACCCCTACCCTACCCTACCCTACCCCTAACTCTACCCTACCCTAACCTACCCCTAACCTACCCTACCCTACCCTGCCCTACTCTACCCTACCCTGCCCTACCCTACCCCTAACCCTACCCTGCCCTATTCTACCCTGCCCTAACCCTACCCTACCCTACCCCTACCTTGCCCTACCCTACCCGGATCCAACTCCCCAGAGCCAGGTGCGGAATGGAGAGGAAAGTGAATGCCAGGCAACCCTGACTTTTAAACCATGATTTCCACTTTCTGGAAAATGGGGTGAAAATCATACTGGTTATGAGGACTCAGGTGTGGCTCAGGAGAGATGAGCGACATGGGGGAGGACATGGGGACTGGGCAGGGAAGGTGGCCATGAGCCAATGGGAGAGGTTCTGGGCCAGCGAGCACAGACTTCCTCACCTCATGCCCTCTCTGCAACCTGGGAGCTCACAGTGCTAAGAAGCCACACCTGGGGAAACGGAGGTCCACGGAGGGACGGGGACCCAAAGTCAACCATCTGTCTTTTTCTTCCCTGTAGTCATGGCCCCCAGACCATAGCCTGTGGGGAGGCCAGCTGTAAACCCACGCTGCCAAGAGTCCATGGTGGGCTCTCTCCCCCAGATGGACAGGACACCCTCCAGCCCCACCTCCAAGATGGGTTCACCTGAGGATGGCCTCGTTTGAGGCTGGACCTCCTACAGGCCAAGGCCCTGCTAGGCCTTTCTCCCCCTTCTGGTCTTCCACCCACACTACAGGTGGTGACCTGTTATTGTCCCAGAAGAGGGAACCAGGTTTAGAGTAGGGTCACTGGCATCCTGGGGCCATGCTGAGTAGGGTCCCCTGCTGTGTGTATGTTCAAGGAAGCTGTCCTGAGAGTTGTCTGAGAATATCAGGGCTGCTAGGAGGGACCTTCTAGGCAGCAGGAACAGTAGGTGCCATCTGGGGTGTCTGGGGCTTGCTGAACACTTGGCTTGCCTTGAGCTTGGGGCATGAAGAGAAAGGGTAGAGCTACTGAGGCAGAAAGCAGGGCCTGACGGTCCTCACAGCTAAGGGAGGACTCTGTAGGCAGTGGGGAGCCATGGGTGGTTCTAGACCAGGAGGGTGAGGGCCCCCGGGAGTACCCGGAAGCATGAGCTGCCTCCTGCAGGGCATCACATGCTGCATGGGGACTTTCCCCAGTGGAACATTCCCCGTCCTCTTGGGCCTCGTGTCCCTCATCTGTGAGATGAGGTTGCCCTGCCTTCTGGGACTCTGAGGACCAAGATTCTCATCCACAGGAAGAGCCTGCGCATCACTGGAATCACTGCAAGGTGCAGGGGGACCATTATGCATCCCTGGAATATCTATATCAACAGCACTCAGATGCTTCTGAAAGAGCCCCAGGGGAAAGCAGCAGGGGCCGGTATGATTGGCAGATATTGGGGGTGAGGGGCTCTGAGCAACCCCCACCCCAGGAGAAGGAGGCCCCTTGACCCTGAGCCACATCATATAGGGCCTTCTGACAGCCAGGCAGCCCCCAGTGCATCATCCGTGAAGCCCAGAGCCCGTTGCTAAGAGACCTGTTGCTAAGTTGTAAGTTGGGCCTTTTTACTCCCAACAAAGCTGGTGATTATCTGCTGTGGAAGCAGCCCATTGATGGGGGAGGGCAGGGGAGGCGGAGGGGGATGTGGAGGGCAGGGAGGGGCTGGTACCGTAATCAAGCCCTTCCCTGCAGGCTTGTCATTCATCAGCAGCAGAGGCTGAGTGATCTTCTTGCTGGAGACGATCTGGAATGGGAGAGACAGGGAGGAGCTCAGGGAGGTGGCAGGGGCCCTGGGGACAGGTCCCCAGCAGGACTCACCTGCAGAGCCTAGCCAGGGAAGCAGACAGCAACCATCCCAGCTAACCTAGGCACTTCCAGGCTCAACATTCAAACCCACATAGAGAGGAAGAGTGAACCCACTAGAAAAGGCACCCTAGTCGCAGCCCAACACACCCTGGCTTGTGGAATCTGGGATAAGATGTGTCTCNGCACGTCTCCAGCCCCAGTCCTCTGCGGGAGCAGCCGTGCTCTAACCGCTGCGCACGTCTCCAGCTCCTCCTCAAGCCCTGACCAGGAACGCGAGAGGCTGTGGGGCGCAGGTCTTATTCCCGCCTCACCTGCAGCTCCCGAGGCAGCTCGCAAGCGATCCTGTGCAGCAGGGAGCGTGTGGGCTTCTTGGAGCAGAGCAGCGTGAGCTGCACGCTACGGTCTCCCCGCAGGAGCAGGCCCTTGGCCAGGATGCCGACGCGCACCACGCCCTTGAGCACCCGTGGGGGAGGGGGCGCCAGGCTGCTGTGGAGACAGGGACCAGCTGCTCTGCAGGGGACACCGACCCGTCCAGATGACACATGCCACTGTCTCCCAGGGTCACCTGCAGGCCCCATGCAGAACCTGCCATGCACAGGGCAGGGCCTGAGGGGTCCTCACACAGAAGGATGGGTTATTCAGTTTGAGACAGTGTCTCACGTAGCCCAGGCTGACCCACTGTGTAGCTGAGGATGACCCTGAACTCCTGGTCCTCCTGCCTCAACCTCCTGAGGGCTGGGAGGAAACACACCTGGGCCTGCCTGTCATCTGTCACTTGCCTGTCACCTACCTGTCGCCTACCTGTCCATCCATCTGTCTCTCTGTCATCCGTCTTTCTGCCCACCTCTCTACCTATCATCTACCTGACACAGGGTCTCACTCTGTAGCCACATAGCACAGGCTAGCCTCATACACACAGATATCTCACTGCTCTGCTTCCTGAGAGCTGGAGTTGCAGGCCTGGGCCACGGAACTGCAGAGACGAGGTGACTTTCCCCTCCACGAGCCTCTGTGGGTTTGAAGTGCAGGGGTTTGGACTGAACCCAGGTGGGCACCGCTGCAGCCCCATGCCCACCAGCCCAGTGCCAGCCAGTTACCAGTCCTGGCTGCTCTCCTCAGCCAGTGTGTCCGACACCAGCCTGAGAGCCCGCTCTGCGTGTGACACGGCGGTCTGCACAGCCCGCAGCTCCTCCTCTGTGGGGTAGATGGCGGCGTGCTTGCACATGACGTGGCGGTCCTCACTCGACTCTGCCCGGCGCCCTGCCTGTGGAGACACCCACTCTCATCAAGGGAGGACCAAGGGGCCTGGAACCAAGTAGGTGGGGGACCAGGCTGCTGGCCCTGGGGCTTGTGGGCATTCCACTCCAGGAGGAACAGGGTGACCCCACAGCCGACAGCTTCAAGTCAAGTCTGCGTGGGGGCTGCTGGCTCTGAGGCACTTGGCTCTGCAGGCAATTGGGGCTTGTCCCCACAATGTGGCCAGACTTAGGTCCCATCAGCCTGTCAGGATAGACACTTCTGGACTGTTGGATGGAGCCAAGTGGGTACAGATGTGACTGGAGGCCAGGCAGGTGGCTGTCTGCAAAGGGAGCTGAGGACTCCTGGTCCTAGGTAGCCTGGTTGTCCTGTGCCCTCTGACAAGATGTGGGGCCTGGGGTCTGCGGACAGGGGTCCCCGAATGTCACACACCTGGGGTCTGTGGACAGGGGTCCCCTAGTGTCACACACCTGGGGTCTGCGGACAGGGGTCCCCGAGTGTCACACACCTGGGGTCTGCAGACAGGGGTCCCCGAGTGTCACACACCTGGGGTCTGCAGACAGGGGTCCCCGAGTGTCACATACCTGGGGTCTGCGGACAGGGGTACCCGAGTGTCACACAGTTGGGGTCTGCGGACAGGGGTCCCCTAGTGTCACACACCTGGGGTCTGCGGACAGGGGTCCCCGAGTGTCACACAGTTGGGGTCTGCGGACAGGGGTCCCCTAGTGTCACACACCTGGGGTCTGCGGACAGGGGTCCCCGAGTTTCACACACCTGGCGCCGGGTGGTGGCCATCCCAGGCCTGCCTGTGGGGGCCAGCAGGGGCCACGGGGGTGACATAGGCAGCTGCTCCTCCCCCTGTGGCTGTGGATCCTCTGGCTGCCTGTGGGGACCAGAAGGGACACAGGGCTATGGTGCCACCAGGGAGCCTGAGGCCGCCCAGCAGACTTGCTCCACCCCAGGGCAGCCAGGGTGGCACAACAGCTTGCATAGGTGGCACCACAGGGAGGCAGGTGTGGGCACAACTGACGGGGACAGCAAAGGGCAGGGAGCATGGATGGGACGGGAGACTCGGAGGCTGGGTACAGGAGCATCCCAACACCTCGGCTCTGAGCTCCATCGCCGCGCATCCTCAAGTTGTGCGTGCGCTACCTGCCTCTGCCTCTGCAGCCGGTCAGCCAGCACCCTCTGCATGCGGCCACTAGCCCTGGCAGCCACTGGGAGGGTTGGGTCCACTTTCTTCTACAAAAGGGAAGTGAGGCGGTCACTCCAGAATCCATGTGACGGGACTACCAACCTCACAGTGTCCCCAGATAACACCCATCAGACGCTTGTCCAGGAGACCTGGGGTCACAGTCCCATCTCCAAAGTCCCCAGCACGGTCGGACAGCGGTGCATCTGGGGACTGAGGAGAGCACATGACACTCAGCTCACAGCAGCCAGATCACGACACTTGAGACAAATGTCTCCTGAGGGAATTTGAGGATGTGTCTACAAAACTAAGACCTCTACGACATGTGTGACAACATGTGTGACAAGCAGACACCAGCCAGATCTGCCACACACGATGGTGACCCGCCATCCACTCAAACTTCAAGCGATGAGCACTCCATGGATGACTAAAAACAATCACTCCTGACCCAAAGCACTGAGAGAAGGGAAATGAGACAGGAGACAGGAAGTGCACAGGGGAGATGCCTTCCAAAGACAATGAGACTGATATCCATCCATCTACCTATGACTCATCCACCCGCCCACCCACCCGTCTATCCATCCACCCACCCACCCATCCGTCCATCCACCCGCCTGTCCATCTACCCACCCACCCGTCCGTCTGTCCACACACCCGTCTATCCATCTGCCCACCCACCCAACCGTCCATCCACCCGCCTGTTCATCTACCCACCCACCCACCTGTCCGTCCGTCCACCCACCCACCCACCCGTCTGTCCATCCATCCATCTGTCTGTCTGTCCGCCCGCCCAACCACCCACCCGTCCACCCATCCATCCCCTACCCAGGAGCCTCACATGACAGTGCCCACAGTGGTCAAGGCCTGATGTGGCCTGGCCCTACCCTATACTGCAGGCGGTGTCGGCGCCCAGTCAGGTGCATGTCTCTGGCGTTGCGGTCATTGAAGCTGCACTCACACAACTTACAGCGGAAGCGGATCACCTTCCCCTCATCATTGCACACCTGAGACAGAAACACGGCTGTCCAGTCACCAAGCAGGATGTTCTGGAAGGTGCCAGACCCCCAGACACCGTACCTCCCGTGTGGCAGCAGGCCTGTGGTGCTGAAGGAGACGCCTGCTCCCCAAGCCCTGCACGCAGCTGCCCTGTCCTTTCCTCCCCCATCCCAGGATGCCTCGCTGGCTGCATCGTCACCTTGGGCGAGTGACAGACTCCTGCACATGGGTCCCAGCACTGGGCGGCTGTGGCAGTTCTGCCCACACTTGCTGCTGCAGCACCAGGACGCAGTGTCTCCAGGGCTCACCTCCTCCACGTACTCTGGGCCCACAGGCTCCATGTCCCCACAGCCCCCGGATCCAGGTTCTTGGGGTGCATCTGCTTCGGGGTGTGCTGCTCGCCTGTCTCCAGGAGGCCCTGGGGAAACCAAGGCTGGCTACAACCACAGGCTCAGGATTCACGCACTGGACAGGTGGCGTGCCCCTCCTGAGACACTTGTGGGACACGGGAGTCACTCAGCTCTGAAGGAACATGCTGTGACAGGACATGACACAGACATGTGTCCTGATGGGGTCACCCAGGGAGGAGCTGGGGGTGGGGCTCAGGGTAGAGTGACAGCTACAGAGTCCTGTGGAGATACTGGGTCATGGGATCACGTGTACAGAATTGTAGAGACCTGTACCCTTGCGTGAGCCTGTCAGTCCCCTAGCTGATGCCAGCCGGCCTGACACACGTGCGCTGTGGCAAGCATGAGGCTCGCGCTTGGCTGCGGGGCTGCGGTCGGCGGCCTGGGTGCTGCTGGAGCTCCCTGGTGAGGGCTCAGTGGGAAGGGGCTTCCCCAGTCTGGTGTGCAACTTGAAAACCTGAAACAGACCCCGCCCCATGGTCAGGAAACAGGGCCAGCAGCCCAGGCCACCAGCAACTAAGGTTGTGCACCGGCCCCAGTGTGGTGGTGGCGGACGCTTTCAACCCAGCACAGCCAGAGGCAGGCAGATCTCTGTGAGTTCAAAGTCAGCCTGGTCTACAGAGTGAGTTCCAGGACAGCTGGGAATACAGGGAGACCCTGTCTCAAAAAGACCAAAAAACAAATCAAAACAGAACCAAGCCTTCTGCCTTAGGCCCCACTTCCACAGGGTGACACTTCCACAGGGTGACACTTTCATTGGCTCCCACCAGTAGCTCCGCCTCAGCCATCTCTCTGGCTACCAAGACAGATGCCTGGTTTGGGGACCAGCAAGAAACACGGACACCAGCATCCATCACACACGTCCAGCTCAGCAGGGCCTCCTCCGGTGTCTGCTTCCCCATCGCCTCAAACTCAGCTGCCAGTCACTGTCCACATGGTCCCAGACAGGGAGGACCGCAGCAGAGTCCCAGCCTGGGATGCGATGCAGCACCCAGCACCCCCTGTGCCCATGGCCAGGCCACCCGTCCCTTCTGTGTCTGCCTGCTGGTTGCTTGCAGCCTGCTGGTTGCTTGCAGCATGGGGGGTTACAGCCGCGCCCCAGAAGCTGGTACCTTCTGGTGCCTGGCTCCCCGAATGTGGGCAGCATAGGCATCTGCCCCGGTGCAGGATACGGCGCACAGGCTGCAGTGCAGCCGCCCTTGCGACCCTCTCATGCTGCTGCTGGGCTGCGCACTGATCCTCTGTGCAGCCTGCTTTTTCCGGTGTTTCTGCCCTTCCAAGTGGTCCCGGTAGGTCTGCAACAGAGGACGGGGAGTGGGAACGCGCTGCAGCGGGTGCAGGGTGAGGAGACGGGTGCAGTAGGCTACGGGGCGCTGTCCCTTGCCCTAACCTGCCAACAGTCCCGGTGTGCACTGAAAATGGTCTTCCCTGTTCTACAAAGAAAGTGCTTTCTTAGAATATCTACTGGGCAACCCATGTCTAGTCTGAGGGGGGTAATGGCCGTCCATGAGCTCCTGGGCTTTTTGGGCTGGGGCTATAGAGTGCTTGTAGCTCAGTGGGTAAAGCACTTGCCTAGCAGACAGGGGAACCCACACCTTCCCCAGCCCATATGAGCAAGGTGTGGTGTCACACGCCTGTCAGCACTCGGGAGGTGGAGCAGGGGATCAGGATTTGGAGTCATCCTCAGGTGCAGGGTGACTTTGAGACTAGTCAGGTCAACATGAGACCCTGTCAAAAAAAAAAAAAAAAAGCCTGGTGTGGTGGCACAGCCTCCAATGCCAGCACGGAGGTTGAAGTGGTGGAGCCCATAGGGTCTGAGACCCGGGCGGAAACCAGTGTCAATGGGGGGCAGCTTCGAGAGCTCCAGTACCTGGAACATCTGACTACCAGACCTGCCACACAACGCTGGGCTCAGTTCTTGGGATCATGACAAAGGGGCCACCCATGCCTGAGCGAGTCCATGGAGCCCAGAATGCAGGTGCAGTGGACATGGACGGCGGATATGCGCACTGAAGGTGGACAGTGGACAGGCAAGGCTATCATCCCAGTGAAGGAGGTGGGCATGAGACCCCAGGGCAGCTCGCACAGCACAACTGCCCCCCACCCCCCACTTCCTGCCATACATGTATGTTAAACAGCAAGCCAGGTGCTTGCTACCAAGACAGACTTATGACACCTGCGGTCTCCATGGAAACGAGCTGCAACTGCAGTCTCTCCTACACTGGTTTGACTTATGTGTGTTTATTCATTATTTAGAGACAGGGTCTCCCTGTAGCCCCAGCTGGCCTAGAACTCACTATGTAGACCAGGCTGGCCTCCATCTCACAGAGATTTGCCTGTCTGTCTCCTGATGCCAGGGTTGGAGGCCTGCACCACAACACCTGGCTTTTTATTTTTTAATTAGATTTTTTCCTGAGAGATGGTGAGCTGTCCTCACACTCCCTGTGTAGACCAGCTGACTTTGAACTTCCCATCTCACAGTCCCTGTGTAGACCAGGCTGACCTTGAATTTCCCATGTCACACTCCCTGTGTAGACCAGGCTGACCTTGAACTTCCCATCTCACAGTCCTTGTGTAGACCAGTTGACCTTGAACTTTCCATCTCACAATCCCTGTGTAGACCAGGCTGACCTTGAACTTCCCATCTAACAGTCCCTGTGTAGACCAGGCTGACCTTGAACTTTCCACCTCATAGTCCCCAGGCTGACCTTGAACTCACAGTCCCTGTGTAGACCAGCTGACCTTGAACTTTCCAC
Source organism: Rhizomys pruinosus (assembly GCA_009823505.1). Classification (NCBI taxonomy): domain Eukaryota; kingdom Metazoa; phylum Chordata; class Mammalia; order Rodentia; family Spalacidae; genus Rhizomys; species Rhizomys pruinosus. Next base: position 904,719 of record VZQC01004073.1, on the reverse strand, counting down.
CTCACAGTCCCTGTGTAGACCAGGCTGACCTTGGACTTCCCATCTCACAGTCCCTGTGTGGACCAGCTGACCTTGAACTTTCCACCTCACAGTCCCCAGGCTGACCTTGAACTTTCCACCTCACAGTCCCTGTGTAGACCAGGCTGACCTTGGACTTCCCACCTCACAGTCCCTGTGTAGACCAGGCTGACCTTGAACTTCCCACCATCCTACCTCCACCTCCCTCGTGCTTGGGTGACGGGCATCAGCCACACTTGCCACTGGATCCATTTTTGGACACACAGTGGCTCTGAGCCCAGGTCTACACCTCACTCCCCACCACAGCACATATGGGTACGAGTGCTCCGGGGTCTGACCTGTGGCCCTGCACAGCTCACTCTGCACAGCTCACAGTAGTGGACGGAAGGTGGCCTGGGGCCGGCCTTGGGCCTAGGTGTCCTCTCAGGGACTGGCAGGGTGTCACTGGTGAAGCTGCTGGCCGAGGTGTCCCAGGGATTGCATCCTGAGCTGCCCCACAGGGCTGTGCTCATGGACACTGAGGGTGAGGAAGCCCGGGATGGCTTTTCAGGGTGTCCCGGGGTCGGCGACAGCTGTGACCTGGATTTTGGGGGCTGGGGACGGTGAGAATCAGGACCCGTAGATGTGTCACAGCCAGGGTGGCTCAATCCTAGGAGGGCGAGAAACATCACCAAAGGTCACAGAAGGGAACCGTGCAGATCCAGCCGGGCTCCTGGGACATCTTAGGAAGCAGACACCTGGGGACAGCAGCCCCAGGTAACGTTCTTGTCCATGGGTGGCCGTGGCTCAAGGCCAGACCGCTGGCTGGTGATCCGCCTGCACTATGCCAGCCAAGCTGGCCTAGGACTGCCACCTGGAACCTCTTTTGGTCCCCAGGGAGCCACTAAGTAACCTGTTGCTACCTCCCGCCATGACCTTGTCACAACATCTCTTGATGTAGTCCTAGCTGGTCTAGAACTTGCTAATGTAGACCAGGCTGGCCTTGAACTCACAAAGATCTGCCCACCCTCTGCTTCCTGAGTGCTGGGATTAAAGGCGTCCATCACACGTCCCACGGCTCAGTGGAATTTTAAACCCAAGACATGTGAGTCAGAAGAGGTGCTTGCTGCCAAGCCTGACGGCCTGAGTTCAATCCCAGGACAGACATGGTAGAAGAGAATTGACTCTTAACAGCTGTCCTGACCTCCCCACACGCAGCCACATACCCACAAAACAATAAATAAACTGGAATGAAAAAACCATCTATACACCTAGCAGGGAGCCGAAGTGGAACTCATCCCGTGTACGCAGGTTCAGGAGTCTGCCTGCTCACTGGTCGAGGCTAACCCAGTGAACACCCGTCAGTAATTGGCACGTGCCCCATGAAGACAGCCACATATCCTCCTGCTCCAGACTGGCCTGGTCCAGGCCCCATCATTGATAACTCTGTACCTACCTGGCTGGTAGATCGAGGCCACCGAAGGCTGGTCCGGCTCCCAGTCCTCAAAGCTCCTAGAGGCTGTCGATGCTTGGCAGCCTTGTGTGTCCTGCTGGAGAGTTCCATGGGTCAGAGATAGGGACCCCTGAGGGAGCCGGGCTCAGCCAGGGCTCTTAGCACTTCATCCTGGTTACCTTTGGGTTGTTTTTCTGAGGCTCACGTAGACCAGGCTAGCCTTGATACCACTATAGAGCCAAGAATGACCCTGAATTCTTGATCCTCCTGTCTCTACCTTTCAGGTGGTGCTGGGGGAACCCAGGGATTCTCATGTGTGCCAGTCAAGCTCCACCCACTGAGCTGCAGGCACTCTGCCCACTGAGCTACAGGAACTCTACCCACTGAGCTATAGGCACTCTACCCACTGAGCTACAGGGACTCTACCCACTGAGCTACAGGGACTCTACCCACTGAGCTACAGGCACTCTGCCCACTGAGCTACAGGCACTCTGCCCACTGAGCTACAGGCGCTCTACCCACTGAGCCACAGGGACTCTACCCACTGAGCCACAGGCACTCTACCCACTGAGCCACAGGGATTCTACCCACTGAGCTACAGGGACTCTGCCTACTGAGCTACAGGGACTCTACCCACTGAGCTACAGGGACTCTGCCCACTGAGCCACAGGGACTCTACCCATTGAGCTACAGGGACTCTACCCACTGAGCTACAGGTGCTCTGCCCACTGAGCTACAGGGGCTCTGCCCACTGAGCTACAGGTGCTCTGCCCACTGAGCTACAGGGACTCTGCCCACTGAGCTACAGGGACTCTACCCACTGAGTTACAGGGACTCTGCCCACTGAGCTACAGGGACTCTGCCCACTGAGCTACAGGGACTCTGCCCACTGAGCTACAGGGACTCTGCCCACTGAGCTACAAGCTCTCCGCCCACTGAGCTACAGGCTCTCCACCCACTGAGCTACAGGCACTCTGCCCACTGAGTCACAAGCACTCTACTTACTTAAGTCCCAGCCCCAGCTATTTTTTTACATCTTATTTATTTATCTATTTATTTACTTTCATGGGGGATTGCACCTGTCATAGTGTGTGCCTGGAGGTCAGGGACAGTTATGGGGTCACTTCTCCTCTCCCACTGTGTGGATTCTGGGGCTCCACCTCAGGCTGTCCAGCTTTGCAGCAAGCACCTCTACCTACTGAGCCCTCTTGAGGGCCTTATTTTGTTTTTCTGAGACAGGTCTCACATGTAGCTCTGGTGGGCTGGAACTCACTATGTAGCCCAGGCTGGTCTCAAACTCCGATATCTGCCTGCCTCTGCCTCCTGACTGCTGGGGTTACAGGTGTGCACCTTCATGATTTTTAAAGAACTTTATTTTAAGTGTATGAGCCATTTATTTTAAGTGTATTAGTCCTGCCTGAATGTATGTGTGTGCGCTGTGTGCAATGCCTGTGAGGTCAGAAGAGGGTGTTAGATCCCCACAACTGGAGTTAAGGATGTTGTCAGCTGCCATGTGGGTGCTGGGAATCCAACTCTGGTCCTCTGCAGGTGCAGCCAGTGCTCTTAACCACTGAGTCAGCTCTCCAGCCCCTAGTCTTGTTTTTGAGACAGGGTGTCATGTAGCTCAGGCTGGGGTACAGTTTCCAATGACAGGTCTGCGCCCCCAGGGTGGATGTGAGATTGATACTGAAGCAGGATGGGACAACAGTGGGGTGTAGCAGACACCTCTAGCCAGCGGAGGAGAAGGAAGTCCCGCATCTTGCACAGCATTAGTGCGGGCTGCCCAGGAGATAACACTCCTTTTTTCTTCTTTTTTTTTATTTTTTATTTTTTATTTTTATATGTGTATGAATGTACTGTCTGCATGTAGGTTTGTGCACCCGTGTCGTGCAATGCCGCGGAGGTCAGAATAGGGTCTCGGATTCCCCTGGAACTGGAGTTCTCCTGGAATTGGAGTTACAGACGGTTCTCAGCTGCCATGTGGGTGCTGGGGATCGAACCCGGGTGCTCTGCAAGAGCAGTCAGCGCTCTTAACCACTAGGCCATCTCTCCAGCCCCCCCCACCTCTGCCTCCCAAGTGCTAGGATTAAAGGCGTGCGCCACCACGCCCAGCTCAAGAAATCTTAAAAAAAAAGGGGGGGGGCTGGAGAGATGGCCTAGGGGTTAAGAACGCCGACCGCTCTTGCAGAGAACCTGGGTTCGATCCCCAGCACCCACATGGCGGCCGAGAACTGTCTGAAACTCCAGTTCCAGGAGAACTCCAGCTCCAGGGGAATCCAACACTCTCTTCTGACCTCCGTGGCATTGCATGACACGGGTGCACAAACTTGCATGCAGACAGTACATTCATACACATACAGAAATAAATAAAATTAATAATAAAAAAAAAGACCTGTTGGGCTGGGTGTGGTGGTGCTCGCTTTTAATCCTAGCACTCTCAAGGCAGAATCATGTGGATCTCTGTGCCTTCAAGGCCAGCCTGGTCTACATAGCTAGTTCCAGGCCAGCTGGGGCCACAGGGACACCCTGTCTCAAAAAGACCAAAACCAAAACAAAAAACAAAAAAACCCAAAAACCTGTTTACCCTAAAGATGTTCTTCCTTCCTGTGTCCCTGTGGACTTGACTTTACCCATATTAATTACAACCCTATCCCCAGCCCTTTGGGAGTACCTTAACCCCACCAAAACCCCGTCTGTAACTACCAGCAAAGCAGTAAGCTGGGTTGTTCAACTTTCCCCTGACCCTCAGGCTTAATGCCACTCTGGTCTGACTCAATGAGGTCCCAAACTCATAGTATTTGGGGTGGAAGGAGATGCCAGATACCTCAGGCTGCCACAGCCAACGGGAAGAGTGAGTGGGCATGTCAGCCGAGAGTCCTGGTACCCCAAACCCAGTGGAGGAGCATCCCTCAACCAGGCAGGCTCCTCCTGGGAGACATGGCTGCGGACAGAGCTCTATGCATCTCTAGGAAAGTAACCGCCCTTTAGCTCAGGGACACGAGGCCAGGAGGGAAGGTCCGCGGTTAGCATGAGATGGCTCAGTACCTGGTGGGTAGGAGCAGCAGTGGCCACAGGGACAGGGTCCCGAGGCTGGCCAGTGTGAGTGGGGTCCGGACTGCAGTGAGGCTGGCAAGACCCATACCCCACTTCGACCTCTCCTCCAGGTGCAGGTGGCTGGGTGGCAGGGACCAGGTTGGCAGTGCTGTCCACCGCAGGGCCAGACTGCAAGGCTGAGAGGGGGAAGGCCGAGGGTGGCTGGGTGCTGGGGAGACACAGAGAAGGTGGGGTGGGTTAGCTGGGTGGGTTACCCTACACAGCAGGTGACCCAGAGAGCAGGCACTCAGGCAACCCTCCCCACACTCCTGCCCTCTGTGCAGTCAATGAGCCCCCAGGACACTCCTGTCTCCACCTCCCAGTGCTGGTAACTGACAGAACCATCTCCCCTGTACACCTGCTCCTTGGCATTCAAGATGGCTATATCCCCCCAAACCATCCTTAGTCGAAAATATTTCCAGCCAGGTACGGTGGTGCAGGCCCATCGTTCTAGCTATTTGGGAGACGAGGCAGGAGGATTGTGAGTTCTAAGCAAGCCTGGGCTACAGAGTAGGTTGTTTTTTATTTTGAATTGATAAGAGAAGGTACAAACAGCCATTTGTCATGTCATCTTTGTCCACACCAGGAGAGAACAGGAAGCCCTGGGGGGGGGTTTATTTCGGTATGTGTATCAATGTACTGTCTGCATGCAGGTTTGTGCACCCGTGTCGTGCAATGCCTCGGAGGTCAGAAGAGGGTCTCGGATTCTCCTGGAACTGGAGTTCTCCTGGAATTGGAGTTTCAGACGGCTCTCGGCCGCCATGTGGGTGCTGGGGATCGAACCCGGGTCCTCTGTAAGAGCGGTCGGCGCTCTTAACCGCTAGGCCATCTCTCCAGCCCCGGGGGTGTTGTTTTTTTAAGACAGGATTACTCTGGACTCCTGATCCCCATGCTGCCACCACCCAGTGAGATCAGGAGGCAGGGCCAATTGACCTATCTACGAGCTGCAAGCACCTTACTCACTGAGGCTCACCCTGGCTAAAGCTTGTCCCTAAGGGGCAGGCGGTTCATGTCCCCACTGCGCTCAAATGGGTGGAAACTGGCCCAGCTGGAAGCTGCCAGGTGGCAGGGTATGACAGGGACCAGAGCTCAAAGCTCTTGGCTGCCTGACAAGGTGACAGGCCAAAGGGTGTAGGAAGTGACCAAGGGCCCCTCACCTCTGACATTTGTCCAAGCTCACTTCCCTCTTGGGCTCCCTCCTCCTGACCCATGCATTCATTCATTCCTCCGTTTAGAGAGAGGGACAGGGAGGCCTATGTTCCCCAAGCTACTTTCAAAATTACTATGCAACTGAGGCTGGCCTTGAAGTCCATCCTCCTGCCTCAGCCTCTTCCAAGTAGCTGGGATGGCAGGCCTGTGCTGCCTGGCACCATATTTCATTGACTCTCAAAGACCCGAACCCCCAGTCCATGCCTGCTTCACAAGGTCCCCATCCATCATGCACCAGAACCCCCACTCTTTCCCTACGGAGTCCCTCAAAATCCCTGACTCCCTCGCTGGCTGACAGGGTGCCCATCCCACACCTGAACCCCTCCGGTTCACACACACTTCCCTCCCCGGCTGGCAGGGTCCCCCAAGGTCTCACGTTCACTCTGAGTCAGTACCCTCCCCGACCGGTCTCCCGCATTCCGGATCCCCGCCCTCCCTGACCCCCACAGGTCCCTCATGGGTTTGCACCCGTTCCCCAGCAGGGTCCCCGCCCCCACCACATCCCAAACGTCACTCAACCGAAGCTCCGCCCTTGTCCCCACCCTTGATGCAACGCGTCCCCAGAGTTTAGGGCGCCTCGCTGCCCGCGGGCTCGTTACCTGGATGACGGGCCGGCACCCTGCGCGAGGCGGGAGGAGCTGCTGGCCGCCATGTCCTCGTTCTCCCTGAGCCCGCCAACGCGTCCCCAGAGTTTAGGGCGCCTCGCTGCCCGCGGGCTCGTTACCTGGATGACGGGCCGGCACCCTGCGCGAGGCGGGAGGAGCTGCTGGCCGCCATGTCCTCGTTCTCCCTGAGCCCGCGGTCGTGACGTCAGAGCCCCGCCCCCACGTACGCTGCCCGCGTCGGCCCCGCCCCTCCCCAAGCCCCGCCCACCCTCGGACCCTAGGGTTTCACCAGATCCCGCCCCAACTCCCCGCACCCGGACCGCTATCTCTAACCAGTAAGGGATTAACCGCCCCCGCCCCCTCCTAAGCTCCGCCCACAGTCGAACCCACCTTCTCTAACCACTTGGCCAAGCCCCCTTTCTAAGCCCCACCACATTCAACGCAGCCATCCCTAACCACAGTGAGGGACTGAGCCTGCCGGCCCCCATGCAAGCCATGCCCTTTTAGAGCCCCACACACAAAACCGTCACATCTTTCCTGTGAGTCCCAGTGGTGTCCATTTCAAAGCCCCGCCCCCTGATATGACCCTCCATCTCTTAACTGAGGTGAGGCCCTGCCTTCTTCATAAGCCCCACCCCCTGATATGACCATCTCTTAACTACTGAGGTTAGGCCCTGCCCTCTCACAAGCCCCTCCCCCCTAATAGGAACTTACGTCCCTAACTATTGAAGTGAGGCCTCAGTCCTTCCCGACCCCTGCCCCAGTTCCACCCCTCACTATGAGTGAGGTCCGAGCTGGACCCTGCCTCTGAACACAAACATGTCATCCCTAACTACCTGATGAGCAGCCATCGTGGCCCCGCCCCCTTACCAAGCTTTGCCCCTGGAAGCCCCGCCCTCATTCCAACTGCCTTCCCTAACTACTGAGGCTTCTGCTCGTCCTCCCCACCCAAACTCCGCCCCATGATGCCTTGGAGGTCCCAGGACAGCTAGAAGGAAGTCAGTTCTTGCTCCTACCACCACGTGGGTCTCGGGCTTCGTCAGGTTTGGCCTTGTTACCTGAACCATCTCACCAGCTGCTTCATTCCTGTGAAGCAGGCAGACTGCTGGCCATAGAAGTCCGGAGGCTGAGAGTTGCTCATTGACAGCCATCAGGAAGGTGGCACATGTCCATCCGTGTCTTTGTGGGAGCTCATGGCTTCCAGGCATCCTGTGGGGGCTGCCAAGCTCTCACCATGCACTGGCTCAAGTCCTGCGTGAAAATTGTGTGTGGCCCGCCGCCAAGCCTGCAGCTATAACTAGATAGCACAACTCCATCTCCATTGTCAGATCGTAAAATTTCTTTCCACTTATTTATTGCAAACATTGTGCCTTTAATTTCTTCATTCAAGGAGTTCCCTAAGCAGCCCTCAAACATAAGTATGGTTTTTTATCTTAGTTTTGTTTTATAAAGTTGCCACAAACATTCAATTAGTGAATACTGATTTATCATTACCAACACAACACACTGGGCATGGTGGCACGCCTTTACTCCCAGCACTGGGGAGGCAAAGGCAGGCTGGTCTCTGTGTGTTCAAGGCCAGCCTGGTCTACAGAGTGAGATCCAGGCCAGCTGGGACTAAAGGGAAACCCTGTCTCAAAAATACAAAAAGAAAGAAAGAAAGAGAGAAAGTGAGAGAGAGAGAGAGAGAGAAAGAAAGAAAGAAAGAAAGAAAGAAAGAAAGAAAGAAAGAAAGAAAAGAGAATCCAGAAATTTGAAGAGAGGATGGCGGGGTAGTGATCTGAACCTTATGTCTGAACTGACAGAGCAGAGGATGAACTGTGCGAGCTAGACAGCCCAGGCAAAGGCCAGTGTGGAAACCCACTTGGTGCACTCGTAAGACAGGCAGAAAGCAGCCCCAGAACCCAGGACACAGTTGGGGGCCTTTACTTGTTTCCTGAAAAAAAAACAATACAACTTGACAGGCAGCCAGGGCAGGCCTTCAAGCAACAGACACAGTCTCTCATAGACCTGAAACCAGGGTCTGCACAGGATTGATTCTTTCTGGAATCCCAGGAAAAATTATTCTGTCTCTCTTTTACCTACTGGAAAAATCCAGAAATTAGTGTCAATTCTAAGGTTCTACATGCAGCAGCCTAGTTGAGCCTCCATCTTCTCTTCAACCCAGCCCCTCACTGGGGACTCTAGGCTGTCACTCTAGAGCCACACCCAAAGACCCTCACGGGATTCTAGGCTGTTACTCTACCTGAGCCACGCCCCCAGCCTCAATATTACAAGCACATATCACAAGCTGGCTTTTTGTTGTTGTTGTTGTTCTTTTCGAGACAGGGTCTCCCTGTAGCTCCAGCTGGCCCGGAACTCACACTGTAGACCAGGCTGGCCTTTAACTCACAAAGATCCACCTGCCTCTGCCTCCCGAGTGCTACGATTAAAGGCGTGCGCCACCACGCCCGGCACAAGCTGGCTTTTAACATGTTTTCTTTATTATTATTTCCTGCATATGAGTTTGCCTGCATGTATGCAAATGCACCTGTGTTATGCAGTTATCACAGAGGTCAGAAGACAGCCTAGGATCCCCTGGAACTGGAGTTACAGATGGTTGTTAGCTGCCGTGTTGGCGCTGGGAACTGAACCAGGTCCTCTGCAGGAGCAGCCAGTGCTCTAACCGCTGAGCTGAGTATCACAGCCGGCTCTTTTATGCGGAAAATCTACACTCCTGGAAATCTACACTCCTGGAAATCTACACTCCTATCCTTGTGTTGCAGGGAATCGCTTTCTTACTGAGTCATGTCCCCATCCCCAATGTTTCTTTTGCTTTTGAGATAAGGTCTTACCAAGTTGGTCAGGCTGAGCTTATACTCACTCTGTAGCCCAGGCTAGCCTTAATTGGGCTCTCTGCAGAGGCGGAGCGCTGCCTTGCCTGGTTTCTCTGCAGCCTCTGCGATCCCTCCAGGCACCTGCAGAGGGCACTGCTCCCACGGCGGCTCAGACGCAAAATTAACCCACCGAGGTTCTCCCCAAACTCTCAGCCTGGAGCAGGGCAGGGCTGTTTGACACGCCCTTGGGGGGGGTTGTCGTTCTTTCTCTGCCCTTAAAGGTTTCAAGGGCGCCCCTTCCCCCACACCCGTGCCATCTTTCCCAGAGCCCCATCTTCTCAGGATCCAGGCCACGGCTGTCGATTTATTTATTTATTTATTCCTGTCTTGTTGTGATTTCGCATAACTGGGGATGAGTCATCCCAGAAGGTTTGGGTTTAATTTTAATTATTTCTTTATCTCTTTTTTGCCTCTGCTCTTCAGCGTGGCTCCCAGCGATGCCTCGTGCTCAGCCAATGGCGATCCGAGGATGCTGCGGGGGGCGGGGGCTGGACCTGTCCGTCAGGCCTGGGTCCGCCCCCTGCACACAAAAGCAGCTTCTTCTTCAGCATCTCCGGAGGCAGAGCCTCAGCTTACCGGGAAGGAGCTTTCGAAAAGGAAAGACAAAAACAAGGGGGGAGCAATGGCCGGGGACGCTGGGGGCCCGGGATGCCGTGGCTGAGCCTCGGCCGCGGTGACCTTCGCGTGGACGCAGACCCGGGAACGTCCTCCGCGCCGCGCAGGCCGGAACCCCGCGGGATGCGCACCGGCGTCCGGCCGCGCTTTGTCCCCCAGTGACGGGCAGCGAGGGCTGCCACTGCGGAGGTGAGTGGGCCTGTCCTGGCTCTGCTGGTAATCTGCGCGTTCTCCCAGCCAGGCCGGATGCTGTCCTGGGGCGGGTCTCGTACCCGCGGTCCTCCTGCGAGGCTGAGATGCGCTGGTGAGACTCGGTCCTCCACTCGGAGCGGCCACCGGTTCCTCTGCTTTTTCTATTTATAACCCCTGACTGCGGATTTGGAGGAATTTTTACACATGGATCCGTCCTGTATCAATTATATATTCTATTTGTATTATAATATATTCTGTATAATGTTTGTTATATATTCTATAGAATTCTATAGAATATATAACAAACAGAATATATCTGTCTTCTCTACATATAAATTCATATATATATATATATATATATATATATATATATATATATATATATATATATATATATATATATGAATGAAAAGATTTTGCAGATGTGTCCACCAGGCTGGAAACGTTCTTTTCCCAGCGGCCTATGATCCCTTTCTCCAATGTCTCTGGTCGCTGGCTGTCACTGGTGGCCAGTGGAGACCCACCACACCCCGAATCTCAACATATATTTAGGGGCACAGATGCATCTGGAGCTGAGGATGCTTCCTGGAGGAGCTGAGGTCTCCCCCAGCCCAGGATGAGGGAACCTGGGTCCCCTGTTCACACCTAGCGGACTTGAACTCTGCCTGACCTGTGGAGGCTCCCACCTGGCAGGTGCCGTGCTGCCTGGAGCACACAGCAGAGAATTATTTCTCCCTCCTGTACCACGTCCTGCTGTCCCTCCTCCAAGAGTGGATGATGACACGGTGACACTGTGGTCTAGGCTATGCCCACCCCTCCCCCAGGGTCCTCAATCGCCAGCACTTGGCCAGCACCTGCAGGCCCCTCCCTCATGGGCTGCTGGGAACACACCCCAGACACCAGTCCTGGGCGCCCCTCAGAGGCACAGGCTTAGATGGGGAGCCTGTAACCAGAGGGGGGCACAGAAGAAAAGCCAAATCCAAATTTCTCAGATGGCTGATAAACATGGCACTGGAACCCTGTTGTCCATGTGGAAATGAGGAAAGAAACAACCATTTCTGTCAAACATGGTTTCAGAGACATGGCCCTGTGGGCAGCTGTTTGAGGGGGTGTCTATGGCAGGCAAGTCCAGCTTCCATCCAGAAGCCAGAGTCACGGGACCCACAAAGCCACTAGATGTTGCTTAATGTCCCTTGAAGGAGAGAGGCAGAGGTACTGTACCAGCTGTAAACCAATGGGCCTGCCGTGTTGGCTCACACCTTTAATCCCAGCACTTGGGAGTCAGAGGCACATGAATCTCTGTGGGTTCAAGTCCAGCCTGGTCAGCATTAGATTGTGACTTGCTTTTGTAAAAATATATTTATTTATTTTTCATTGGGGGACTGGAGTGTATACTCCCCACAATCAAATTCAGATCTTTAGAATCTGCGGTAATCACCTTCGCCCACCAAGCCATCTTGCCTCACCAGCCACTCAGACTTTAGTATGAATGAGTTGATTTTTTTTTTTTTTTGTCTTTTTGAAACAGGGTCTCCCTGCAGCCCCAGCTGTCCTGGAACTTGCTCTGTAGACCAGGCTGGCCTTAAACTCACAGAGATCCACCTGCCTCCAGAGTGCTGGGATTAAAGGTGTGCCACCAAGCCCTGCAGTTTTTTGTTTTTTTTTAAATTCATTACTTTGCAGTTCAGGTCCAAGGACTGGGAGGGGGATGTGTCCTTTGAATCATGGCTTCTTCTAGAAGGGATGATGTCCTGTCCCTGTACGTGCACATTTTGGAGGCTCAGTTCCTCACATGAGCTCAGATACCCCTCACCTAGGTTTCTTGAGCTTCTTCAACTCCTGTCTGCCCATCTCTGTGATTCCATCAGTTCAAACACAATGTGTGGCTGAGCGCCCTGGCGGAAGGGTGAGGGGGTGTGGCAGCAGCGGTGATCTAGTCCAATGTGTTCCTCTGTCTGCAGATCTCCTTACGGGACCCCCAACTTCCAGCCCACCAGTCTCCTCAGCTTCCATGGGGACCACAGAAGCCACGCTCCGGATGGAAAACGTGGACGTGAGGGATGAGTGGCAGGATGAGGACCTGCCCAGGTGAGGCACACCTTGTTCTGCAGGTCTACACTAGCCCTGCGGAGGGGTGGGGGTGTGCAGCAGACACCGCAAACCACGTCAGAGCTCCGGAATGATTTCCTCCAAGTCTCGGCTACCAATTCAAGTTGGGGGTGATCACCACACCTGGACACTGATGAGCTATTGTGTCCAGGCCAGTCTGTGCTAGAGACAGGACCCTGTGTCAGGACTGAGGCCCCTGCCTAGAATCCCCAGTAAATGAAGGGGGCGTGGCTCAGGGTAGAGCAACAGCCTAGAATACCCAGTGAGGGGCTGGGGGCGTGGCTCAGGTAGAGTGACAGCCTAGAATCCCCAGTGAGGGGCTGGGGGCGTGGCTCAGGTAGAGTGACAGCCTAGANGAGACAGAGTCTCCTGGAACTCACTCTGTAGAACAGGCTGGGCTTGAACTCACAAAGATCCGTGTGCCTCTGCCTCCCAAATGCTAGGATTAAAGGCGTGCGCCACCACGCCCGGCTCAGACCCTGCATTTTTAAAACGAAATGGAAAAAAAAAAATCAACACCTCTGCAGATATGGGAAACTGATGCAGGACCCAAGTGCCTCGGAGCCTCACAGGCCCCCACTGCTCCTGCACCCACACTGGTCAACGCACCTTCCTCAGTTTCCCAGGCTGGCCTAGCAAACTCCGCCCACACAGCTTTGCGGTTTCAGCCACCTCGGAGTGAGGATCCAGAACTGGTGAATTGCCAAGGCTGCTGGGACGCTGGAACAGCCGGAGGGGTCCTGGAACCCGCGGTGGCTGAGGCAGGAGGGTCTCCAGTTTCTGAGCCAGCTTCGTCTACACAGCAAGACCCTAGTTGTGGGGAAAAAAAAAATTAAAAACACAGGGTGAAATAAGTCTTCCTCTAGCTCAGGAGCAAGGGCCAGGCTACCTTCTCCCAATGCCTTCCAAGGGAACTTGTGCAGTGCGCTTACCGGCCACGCGGTAGTGGTAGAGAGCAGAGGCGAAGGCGGAGGGCCTATATCCCAGTGTAGCCTCTGTTGTGGTTATCTGTGCCCAGCCTCAGTTTCCTCTCTGCGAATTGGGCTTCAGTCTGCCTTCAAGATTGGCTGAGATCTTACAGGGAGGCTTAGGGAATGAGGATAGAGTGACAGCCTAGAGTCCCCCGTGAGGGGCTGGGGGCGTGGCTCAGGGTACAGTGACAGCCTAGAATCCCAGTGAGGGCCGGGGGCGTGGCTCAGGTAGAGACAGCCTAGAATCCCCAGTGAGGGGCTGGGGGCGTGGCTCAGGTAGAGTGACAGCCTAGAATCCCCAGTGAGGGGCTGGGGGCGTGGCTCAGGTAGAGTGACAGCCTAGGATCCCAGTGAGGGGATGGGGGCGTGGCTCAGGTAGAGTGACAGCTTAGGATCCCCAGTGACAGCCTGGGGGCGTGGCTCAGGTAGAGTGTCAGCCTAGAATCCCAGTGAGGGGCTGGGGACGTGGCTCAGGTAGAGCGACAGCCTAGAATCCCAGTGAGGGGCTGGGGGCGTGGCTCAGGTAGAGTGACAGCCTGAGTTCCCCAGCAAGGGGTTGGGGGCGTGGCTCAGGTACAGTGACAGCCTAGAATCCCCAGTGAGGGGCTGGGGGCATGGCTCAGGTAGAGTGACAGCCTAGGATCCCCAGTGAGGGGTTGGGGACGTGGCTCAGGTAGAGTGACAGCCTAGGATCCCCAGTGAGGGGTTGGGGACGTGGCTTAGGGTAGAGTGACAGCCTAGAATCCCCAGTGAGTGGCTGGGGGCGTGGCTTAGGGTAGAGTGACAGCCTAGGATCTCCAGTGATGGTCTGGGGGCGTGGCTCATGGTCGAGGAAGCACTGAGTTCATCTCCAGCACCACAGAAGCTAGGCTGTGGTGAAGGCCCATCACCTCTGTATCTGGAAGGTGGAGGAGTTCAACATCATCCTTGGGCACATAGTGATTCCAATGTTTGTTTGGACTACACGAGCTGCTATTAAAAAGGTGTGTGTGGGGGGTTATGGTGATGCACACCTTTCATCCCAGCACATGGGAGGCAGGAGGATCTCTGTGAGTTCAAGTCCAGACTGGTCTACATAGAGTTCCAAGCCAGCTGGGGCGATAGGGAGACCCTGTCTCAAAAAAAAAAAAAAAAAATCAACAAAACAGAGCAAAACAAATAGAAACTGAAGGGAAGTATAGAGAAAGAGTATGTACTCTTCCAAAACCTCTGGGGACAAAAAAGGGGCGGAGTGCAATGTCACCGTCCCAGTGCCAGCCAGCCCCACAGACCCCAGGGTGTCTTGCCCAAGAGCTCTTCAGCCCCCAGCAGCTCTCACAGCTCAGCACTGAACAGTACCGGACTGTGAGCTCCTGGGAGCACCCCTGGCCCTGGCCAAGGAGTCCTTGGCCTTCTGGTCCCTGGAAGGGCCTGGGGGCTTCTGGAAGCAAGTCCGGCTGTGGTGGCACAGAGGCCCCTGTGTGCGGCCTCCAGCTGCGGACCTGAACGTGGAGTGTCCGTTGGCCCTGCAAGGGCGGCCCAGCCCTACCAGGGCTCCAGCATGCGCGCCCGGGCCCAGACAGGATCTGTCATTGAAGGCAAGCTCAGCCCGAGGCCCGGGAGCCCCTCCCCCTCCTCAGCGCGGGGATTACAAGCACAGCAGGCTATGTGGTCTGGGATTTGAACTCTGGTTCTGAACCTTGTGTGCGACTGCTTTACCGTTGAGCCATCTCCCCAGCCATGAAATGCATCTATTCTGCTGTCTCAGCTAGAGTGACAGCTTTCTGAAATAGTGTCTCACTTAGTAGCCCAGGCTGGCCTGGAATTCACAGAGATCTTGCCTCTGCTTCCTGGTTGCTGGAATTAAAGCCTGTGCCACCATGCTGCCCCACCCTTTAAGATGTATTTGTTCAGTTTTCAAAAAAATATTTTATTTATTATTTTTATTTTATGTGTAGGAGGGTGTAGTGGATGTACCTGCACCCGTGACGTACAGTTCCCATGGGGGTTAGAAGAACTGGAGTTACTGATGGTTGTTAGTCACCACATGGGTGCTGGGACCTGAAGCGGGTCCTCTGCAAGAGCAGCCAGTGCTCCTAACCGCTGAGCATCTCTCCAGCCCCTGCATTCTTTTTTTTTTTTTTTTTTTTTTTTTTTTTTTATTGTCCTTTTCGAGACAGAGTCTCCTGGAACTCACTCTGTAAACAGGCTGGCCTTGAATTTGCTATGTAGATCAGTCTTGTCTTGATCTCACAGAGACTTCTCTGCTTCCAGATTGCTGGTATTAAAGTTGTGCTCCACCACGCCCGGCTCAGACCCTGCATTTTTAAAACGAAATGGAAAAAAAACAATCAACGACCCTCGTGCAGATATGGGAAACTGGATGCAGGAACGCCCAAGTGCCCCGCGAGCCCCTCACAGGCCCCCACTGCTCCTGCACCCACACTGGTCAACGCACCTTCCTCAGTTTCCCAGGCTGGCCTAGCAAACTCCGCCCACACAGCTTTGCGGTTTCAGCCACCTCGGAGTGAGGATCCAGAACTGGTGAATTGCCAAGGCTGCTGGGACGCTGGAACAGCCGGAGGGGTCCTGGACCCCCGCGATGCCTGAGGGCAGGAGG
>VZQC01004073.1:765617-888928 GCA_009823505.1 Rhizomys pruinosus | reverse complement strand
CCCCCCCCAAAAAAAAAATATATATATATATATATATATATATATATATATATATATAATTTAGTGTTCCAGGAATCCTAGCACTGAGGAGGCTGCAGCAGGAGGATTGCCAGGAGTTCCAGGACATTGCCATTGGAAGACGTAGAACTAGCGGGTCAAGTTGAACACTGGCTCATTCTGAGGCGGGGCCAGGGGTGGGGGGAGAACACACAACAAACCACTGCAGGACTGACAGCCAGCCAGGGGTGACCACTGCAGGACTGACAGCTGCAGGACTGACAGCCAGCTGGGGTGACCACTGCAGGAATGACAGCTGGCCATGGGTGTCCTCTACCTGTAGAAATAAATGGAGTCCAGCAGTGTCCCCTCATCACAGGCCCCGGCACTGCCTCCCTGTCTCCCTCCCTGCAAGGCAACCCTTCTGCTTTTAACTGCATTCAGCCTTCTCCAGCTGTCCTGAAACTCTCTAAGTTTGTAGACCAGGCTGGCCTTGAACTCACAGAGATCTGCCTCTGCCTCCAGAGCAATGGATTAATGTTAGGCACCTTTATTGATGGCGCTAGAGAGATATTCAGCATTAAGTACACTGGCTGCTCTGCAGAGACCCAAGTTCTGATCCCAGGACCCACGTGGCTAACAACTGTCCCTAACTCCACTTCCAGGGAATTTCCTCCCACCCCTGCCCCCCCCACACCCATCCTCCAGTGTACCTTTGACACAGGTGCACTTACGTACATGCAGACAATACACTCACAGACATAAAATAAAAATAATAAATGAAGCTAAACATGGTGACATACAAATTTAATCCCAGCACTCGTGAGACATAGGTCAGCCTGGTCTACACAGTGAGTTCCGGGATAGCTGGAGCTACAGGAGGACCCTGTCTCAAAAAGACAAGCTGGGCATGGTGGCACACACCTTTAATCCTAGCACTTGGGAGGCAGAGGCAGGAGGATCTTTGTGAGTTCAAGGCCAGCCTGGTCTACAGAGTGAGTTCCAGGACAGCTGGGCCACAGGGAGACCCTGTCTTGAAAAGTCCAACAACAACAACAACAACAACAACAAAAGACAAGAATAAATAAATAACCCTTTTCATTTATTCTTGGGTGGAGGTCAGGAGGACAGGAAGCTCTCAGCACAGCTGTGTGGGCTGGAGAAATGCTTCGATCTGTTTTCTCACCCTGTGAGTCCTAGAGATTAAACTACAGCGTCAGGGTCCATGACAAGCATCCCCTGAACCACCTATCTGCAACCTTGCCCTTGTTTTTGTGAGACAGGGTCTCACTCTGGCACAGGCTACCCTTGAACTTTCAAATTTCCCTCAGTGTGCTGAGTATCTAGAATGACAGGCCTGCCTTCTCACACCTTGCAGAGCTGAGCCCTTCATCAACATAACTGAATATTGTTCCCAGTTCCCAAAGGAAAGGTTTCATACCATTATCAACCACTCAGTCATCACAGAGACCCTGGCATCTTTCAGACACTGTAGCACCCAAGGACTGCTTTTTTCCTCCGTACCCTGTGAAAGACCAGCCTGGCTGAGTTCTGGTTGCTTTTAACCACAAACTGTAGTACAGCAGAGACCAGGTCCACTCAGGGTGTAGCTCAGTGGACAGAGTTTCTGTAGCTTGGTGGGCAGAGTGCCTGTAGCTTGGTGGGCAGAGTGCCTGTAGCTCGGTGGGTAGAGTGCCTGTGGCTAGGTGGGTAGAGAGCTGGAGCGGCAGCACAGAGCCTTGGCATGCATACCCAGCACTGTATACAGCTGTTATTTCCCAGACCTGTCACACGGCACCGGGAGGTGGAATTGGGATCAGGATTTCAGGGTCATTCTTGGCTCCATGGAGAACTGAAAGCTCTTCTGTGGTATGTGAGCCCCTGTCTGATTCCCTCTTCTGTGTGTCCTTCCTGGCAGCCCATCCCTCCACCTTGAACTTCGGTGGAACTCATAGGAAGAGGAAGACACTGGTGGCCCCTGAAATCAACATCTCCCTGGACCAAAGTGAGGGCTCCCTCCTGTCAGACGACTTCCTAGACACTCCAGATGACCTGGACATCAATGTGGATGACATCGAGACCCCAGATGAGACTGACTCCCTGGAGCTCTTGGGAAATGGCAATGAACTGGAGTGGGAAGGTGGGGTCCTTCTGGCTGCCAACCCTGCCTGGCCCCACGTGACCTCACTCCTGGCTCAGACCCGCCCCCCCTTCCTTGTGGGTTCTGTGGCCCCAGGTGTCCTGAGTCCAGGAGATGCCAAGAAACTGAAGATACTTCTTCCTGCAGGCCTGTGAGATACAGAACAAAAGCTCCCCTGCCCCAAGGTGTCCTGGGACTCACTATATAGCCCAGGCTGGACGTGAACTCACAGAGATTCCCCTGCCTCTGCCTCCTGAGTGCTGGGATTAAAGTACACCTCCACCACACCTGGTTTAGAGGCAACAGGGATGGTCCCAGGGCCTTGTGTGTGCTATGGAAGCACTCTGCACACCAAGCTACAAGCACTCTACCCACTGAGCTACAAGCACTCTACCCACTGACCTACAGGCACTCTGCCCACTGAGCAACAAGCACTCTACTCACTAAGCTACAAGTACTCTACCCACTGAGCTATAAACACTCTACTTACTGATCTATAAGCACTCCACTCACTGAGCTATAAGCACTCCACTCACTGAACTACAAGCACTCTGCCTACTGAGCCACAAGCACTCCATGGACTGAGCCACAGCCATAGCTCTGTCCTGTGGCTTTTAAAGTAGTGTTTATAAACCCGACATGCAGGAGGATGGTGAGCTTGAGAGGCCTGGGCTTCCTAGTGCCCCCTCCTCTGAAAGCCAAACAGCCAAGCCGGGAACTGGCCAGGTGGGGGCAATGGAGCTGGGCCCGGGATAGTGTTCGTCTCACTTCTGTGGGAGATGGCTGTGGAGCCAGGGGAGGCAGGCAAGCCAGCTCCATGCCACATCTGCATGTCGTCCTGAGGAGCAGCTGAGGCCAGGGAGGGAGGTCGTTTCACTCTCCTCAGCCCCAATGGCCAGTGTGTGGGAAGCCGAAGTATCTGAGGTTGAGGTGGATAAGGGTGGCCTGGTGCAGCTGGAGAGACTAGGGGGAGGGACTGGTGGGGGAGGGACTAGGGGGAGGGACTGGTGGGGGAGGGACTAGGGGGAGGGATTGGTGGGCTAGGCGGCTGTGACTCTGGTTCCTGGAGCCCAGAGCCCTGTTCTGGCCTCCATGGCTTTTTTAAAATTAATTAATTTATCTCCATGGCTTTTGCACACATGCTGACAACACAGCCAGGAATAACATACATGCACACACACACACACACACACACACACACACACACACACACTGTGTGAGTTCAAGGCCAACCTGGTCTACATGGAAGTTCCAGGATAGCTGGGGCTGCAGGGAGACCCTGACTCAAAAAGAGAGAGGGGGGCTGGAGAGATAGCCTAGCGATTAAAAGCACCGACTGTACTTGCAGAGGACCCGGGTTCGATCCCCAGCACCCACATGGCGGCTAAGAACCGTCTGTAACTCCAATTGCAGGAGAACTCCAGTTCCAGGGGAATCCGAGACCCTCTTCTGACCTCCGCGGCATTGCACGACACGGGTGCACAGACCTGCATGCAGACAGTACATTCATACACATACGAAAATAAATAAAATTTTAAAAAAGAGAGGAAAAAAAAGAAACCCAGGCTCAGCCCGCCCCGTATCCCCGACCTCCCAGCAGATGACACCCCAGTGGCCACAGCGAAGAACATGCCGGGGGACAGCGCGGACCTGCTGGGCGATGGCGGGGAGGACGGTGGCGCCCGGCTGTGGCGCACAGTGCTCATCGGGGAGCAGGAGCACCGCATCGACCTGCGCATGATCCGGCCCTTCACCAAGGTCGTCACGCACGGAGGTGCGCCTGGTCCTCCTCTCTACACCCCCTCCTCCCTCACCCCTCTCCCCCGCCCCCCGCCCCCTCCTCCCTCGCCTGCCCCCCTCCTCCCTCACCGCCACCACCACCTCGCAGGCTACTACGGCGAGGGGCTCAACGCCATCATCGTGTTTGCCGCCTGCTTCCTCCCGGACAGCACGGCCCCGGATTACCACTACATCATGGAGAACCTCTTCCTGTAGGTCCGGCCCTGGGGCGCGGGCGGCGGGCGCGGCGGGAACCGTGGGAACCCAGTCCTCCTCCCGCAGGTACGTCATCAGCAGCCTGGAGCTGCTCGTGGCCGAGGACTACATGATCGTGTACCTCAACGGAGCCACTCCGCGCCGCAGGATGCCCGGGCTCGGCTGGCTCAAGAAGTGCTACCACATGATCGACAGGCGGTGAGCGGCCGCGAGCCTGCGTGGGTCCCCGGAGCCATCCGCGTGGGTCTGCATGGGTCCGGGAGTCCGCGTGCGTCCGGGAGGCGAGGCCCGGGGCGCAGGGCTCGGGAAATTCAGTGCAGCTTCCTCTCAGCATCTGCTCTAGGCTGAGGAAGCCATGGACCTGTGCAGGGTGGACACTGCAGTGTGTCCCTGTCGGGCACTTCTGTCAAAGTAGGGGCGTGGGGGAGGGAATGGCACACAGGTCCTGCCCCCACATGTTGACATGGTCCTGACTCCCTTAACCCTGGGGCCTGCTCTCCACTATGGAGGTGCACTAAGAGGATTGGGGAACACATGGTACACGGTACAGCCAAGAGCCAGGGAGATCACAGGCAGGTGGATGGAGCCCAAGAAGGATGGAGGGTGGAGAGGGAGGATGGAGAGGAAGGGTGGGGGACAGGGAGGGAGAGTGGAGAGGGGGATGGGGAGGGAGGGTGGAGAGGGAGGACTCCTGACAGTGTCTACTCAGTGCTGGCACAGGCCCTCTCTGCCTTGCTCTCTCCTGTGCCTTTCCTCACCAGCATGGGCCTCCCTCTGCCCCCCACAGATTGCGGAAGAATCTCAAATCCCTCATCATCGTCCACCCATCCTGGTTCATCCGGACTGTGCTAGCCATTTCTCGTCCCTTTATCAGGTAAGACTCAAAGCCTTTCATTTTAGAGATGCTTTAGACTTTCAGGGGTGTCTGTAATGCCCAAGCCACGAGGTCTATTTAGTGAAGGGTGGGGGAGACGACTCCTCAGGTAAAAGTGCTTGTCGTCAACCCTGAGGGCCTGAGTTTGTTCCCCAGTATGAACATGATAGGAGAGAACGGACTCCTTCAGTTTGTACACACACACACACACACACACACACTCCTTCAGTTTGTCCACACACACACACACACACACACACACACCCCTTCAGTTTACACACACACACACACATACACACACGCATTCCTTCAGTTTGTACACACACACACACATACAAACACAGACTCCTTCAGTTTGTCCACACACACACACACACACACACACACACACACTGGATGAATGTGAGAAAAAAAAAAGAATATACTGCCAGGGTGGCACACACCTTCAGTCCCAGCACTCGCGAGGCAGAGGCAGGCTGACCTCTATGAGATGGAGGTCAGCCTGGGCTACATAGGGAGTTCCAGGCCACCTGGAGCTACAGGGAGACCCTGTCTCAAAACTAAATCAATAAATAAAAGAGTACATGTGAAGTGTTTGTCATGTGTCACAGCCCACATCAGCCACTTCAGCAGTCATCTCAGTTAACTGGTCCTGTCCCCTCCACCCATCTTCCTCCCTAAATCCTCCTCAGTGCTTAAGCCCAGTTCTGACTTGGCCTGCAAGAAAATAGACACAAAGCATGTCACCACCTGGGGTGCTGGGGCAAGCCTGTGGTCTGAGCAGTCAGGGAGCAGGGGGTAGACAGGCCAGCCTGGCCTTCTCCTGTTGGGTAAGGCAGGCAGGGCCGTGGCTCTGTCTGGTGACGCTTGTCCACCTCCCCTCCCCACAGCGTCAAGTTCGTCAGTAAGATCCGGTATGCGCAAAGCCTGCAGGAGCTGGAGCAGTGGATCCCCATGGACCACGTGCAGATCCCAGAATGCGTCCTGCAGTGAGTGGGAGTGATACCCCCGGGACCCAGGCAGAGGGAAGAGGGGACCCAGCAGGGGACCCAGCCTGGGCCTCATTCCCTGCAGCCCTCAGGGTCCCCCAACTGCATCTCCAGCACCTCTGTGATGCCTCATGTTAAGAAGCCCTCATTAACATCTTTGAATCACAGAATACACGGGGCCTGGGCTCTTAGACCCTGTCTCAAAACAAGAACCGGCCTAGAGGCCCGCTCCGCATTAGGAGCATTGGCTGCTCCTGCGGATGACCCAGGTTCGGTTCACAGCACCCACATGGCAGCTAACAACCGTGTGTAACTCCAATTCTAGGGGATCTGACACCCCCTTTTGGCCTCTGTAGGAGTTCCCTCACACATCCACAAAGGAACACAAACAGACATAATTAAAATGTCTTAAGGCTGGACATGGCGGTGCACACTTTTAATCCCAGCACTCAGGAGGCAGAGGCAGGGGGATCTCTGTGAGTTCAAGGCCAGCCTGGTCTACAGAGTGAGTTCCAGGACAGCTGGGGCTACACAGAGACCCTGTCTCAAAAAGAATAAATAAATAAATAAATAAATAAATAAATAAATAAAGATAGATAGATGAATAAATAAATAAAGATAGATAGATGAATAAATAAATAAAATAACACACTACAGAAGACTGGCCACCATAACCATGTCTCAGATCTGCACCATGCAGCCGTGCCCTCCGCCATCTTCCCGGAGTGAAGCTGGGCCCCATCTCCACACCAATGCGTCTATCCTACTTCACCCTCCACTTCCTGCTGTGGCTGAGGATCCCCAGCCTCCTGGGGGGAGGCTGGGGCATGTGTCCCCATCTAGTTCTCATCTGCTTAAAACTTTCTGTGTCTGAGTGTATCGTGCATGCACCTGTGTCTGTAGCACCTGGGGAGGCCACAGGAGCACCTCGGTCCTGCGAATGAAGTTCCACTTGGCTTGGCCACACTGTGGGTGCTGGGAACTGAACCCCCTGGTCCTCTGCTGGAGGCCAGGGCTCTGGACACCAACTGTCTCACCAGCACCTAGATCTCATCTTTTTCTTCTTTTAGGTATGAAGAGGAGAGACTGCGAGCCAAGAGGGAGAGGTGAGTGCCGGGCATCCGAGGGGTGGGGCTCTGAGCCCAGCTCTTATTTGAAGGGTCTTTTGGTGGCTTCCACCGAATGTCCCCACACGGCTCTACCTTTTGGGACTGAGGAAGATGGCTAAGTGGGTAGAGTGCTGGTAGCTCAGAGGGTAGAGTGCTGGTAGCTCAGTAAGCAGAGTGCTTGTAGCTCAGTGGGTAGAGTGCTTGTAGCTCAGTGGGTAGAGTGCTTGTAGCTCAGTGGGTAGAGTGTCTGTAGCTCAGTGGGTAGAGTGCTTGTAGCTTAGTGCGTAGAGTGCTGGCCCAGCATGCACCAAGTTCCCAGTGCTGCATAAGCAGGACATGGTGGCAAACTAGGTGTGGCTGGCGGGTCAGGAGTTGAGGGTGTTCACCCCAAGCCCAGCTCCAAGACTGCTTCTTAGACTGTCTCTAGGAGGTCACCGCAGCCAAGGCTGGGGCACCAGTGGCTTAGTGCAGCTGCCCCATCCTGGTCACTTGGTCCTGTCTGTCCACAGTGCAAGACCCCAGCCCGAGTTTGTCCTTCCCAGACCGGAAGAGAAGTCACAGACAATGGAAGAGGAAGACATGTGAGTTGTCAAGGGGCCACAGGATGAGACATGATCTCCTCTCCCATCCTGGCAGGAGCCACTGGCATGTTGGGGAGGTAGACAGGGTGGGTCGATACCATGCTTATGTCTGTTTGGGCTCATTTGTTAGGCACCACGTGTGTTCTGACACTTGCTTTGTGTCAAAAACCCCACAGTTCCATTGGCTTTTATGGGCGCTCAGGAAGGTCCAGAGCCCTAAATAGAGAAATAACACCTCACCTCCTTCCCCTACCCACAGGTCAGCTGAGGTCACAGAAGACCAGGAAACCAGGTGGGTGTGCCCCAGGGTGCTGAAGGTGACTCTGCTGAAACCTTCTAAGTAGAGTTCAACTGGAGCCAGTCACTCCTGACATATCGGGAGTGAGGGACGGCAGAAGGGAGAGGGAAAGGGGTCCATGCCACTCCACCGCCTGGCCACAGAATGGAAGGCACCTGACCACGGTGTCCACTCAAGCTCCACAGGACTCAGAACTAGTGGATCAGTGTGGGGAGAATGGGTGGGTGGGTGGATGGGTGGAAGGGCGGATGGATGGATGGGTGGGTGGGTGGGTGGATGGATGGATGGATGGATGGATATATGGATGGATGGATGGATGGATGGATGGGTGGATGGATGGATTGTTGGATGGATGGATGGATGGATGGATGGTTGTGGCCATGGTTGATAGGTGGGTGTATGGGTGGATGGGTGTTGGGTATGAGGAGGAGGAGGTGGGTGCATCTTGCAGAGGGCAGGAGTCTTCATGTCTTTGTTGCTGTTGCACAGTGGCGTGGGCTCCCTCCATGCCTGGGCAGGTTGGTGCAGCTCCCTGTCTCTGCTCACAGCCCTGTCAGGCCAGATGAGCTGACTGCTCCTCCTGAACAGGGTCTCTGCTCTCTGACACTAATTTGCCCTTGACCTGTCCTCTCTGTTCAGCATGTCCTGATGTTACCAGAGCCTAGAGACAGAAGAGAAGATTCCAGATGCCAAGAAACATCTGTCACTTGCCCTCTGGCCCTGGACTTCATCCTGCCTCATCCTGAGTCCCTCTTCAAGGTCACCTGGCCCCCCATGCCCCCCTGAACACCAGTGTCCTGGGCTGCTTGAGTATATTTCCTATTTCTCTCTTTCTTTCTTTCTTTCTTTCTTTCTTTCTTTCTTTCTTTCTTTCTTTCTATTTTTCTTTCTTTCTTTCTTTCTTTCTTTTTTAAGAACACAGTGTTTTCCTGGTTGAGCAAGGCCTGGGTTCTTGGCTGTCCACCCTTCCATGGCCTATGCTCCTGGCTGACAGAGCTGGACGTGTGTGGTGTGGTCGGCTTGTCCTCCTGGGAGCTGGCCGTGTGTGGTGTGGTCGGCTTGTCCTCCTGGGAGCTGGCCGTGTGTGGTGTGGTCGGCTTGTCCTCCTGGGAGCTGGCCGTGTGTGGTGTGGTCGCACGTCCTCCTGGGAGCTGGCCGTGTGTGGTGTGGTCGCACGTCCTCCTGGGAGCTGGCCGTGTGTGGTGTGGTCGCACGTCCTCCTGGGAGCTGGTTGTGTGTGGTGTGGTCGCATGTCCTCCTGGGAGCTGGACGTATGTGGTGTGGTCGCATGTCCTCCTGGGAGCTGGTTGTGTGTGGTGTGGTCGCATGTCCTCCTGGGCTTCTCTCTGCTGCTCTGTCCTTCCCAGGCCAGATGTTGTGACGATGGTTTTGGGCTGTTGCAAGGAGAGAGCCTCTGCTGCCCTGTCACCTCTCCAGCACTGCTGCCTGGAAATGTGTCTGCCCTGCTGTGGAAGGTGACCCCTGTACTCTCTCCTCTGCCACCCCAAGCTGTGCTGTCCCCTTCCTGTCCCAGGGTGGGCTGCACCTCACTCCAGCTCTGAAATAATGTGGACCCAGAAAGATGAAGACACAGAGTTGCTGGGCCTGGAGGATTGAGGGGACCCCTTGGGGAAATACATCCGTGCTCAGATGTTGAGGCCACCTGCCTTCCAAGCAGGACACTGGGGGACAAGTCTCCTGGGATGGCCAGGCTGGGCCAATGTGGCCCCATTCACCATCGGTGCAGCACTAAGGCTCCTGTCTTTGGAGGCATTTAAGCGAAGACTGTGTGACGTGTGCATGGCAGGCTGCGTGCGGTTCCCTCCAGATCTGAGAACCTCTGAGTTAAGAAAACTGTTCGGACCAAATGTCTTTGGTCTCAGCACTCAGGAGGCAGAGGCAGGCAGATCTCTTTGAGTTCAAGGCCAGCCTTGACTATAACATTCAGGTTCCAGGCCAGTCTAGGCTACATAGTGAGACCCTATTGCTAAAAATAAAAGAACACCATCGGGGCAGGGTGGGCCTCTGGCCTCAGTCCCCCACTGCTGGCCCCAATGTCAGGTCTCTGAACCCTGGCTGGAGACGGGTATTTTTGATGGAGCTGATGGACCCTAAGAAGGTTGGGGACTGCGCATGGCACTTGTGAATCTACCACGGTCTTCTAGAGGACACCTGGATGTGTGGGGCTAGGCACCTGATGTTCCTGTCTCAGTCTCCTGAGTGCTGGGGGATAGGCGTGTGCCACCGTGCCAGGATTGGTGTTTATAAATTGTCTTTGCCCATGTCAAATGTCAAGAGGGGGACTAAGGTGGCACCCTGGGCTCAACTGCGTCACCTGAAGCTGAGTTGACAGACAAGCCAGAGCTACAAACAGTTTCCTCTTACTCAAAGTGACAACCACAGGCATCAGGTGACAGAAGAAAATGGTCCCATCTGCTCACAAGGACACTGTAGGACCAAGATCCTGTCCCTGACCCTGGGAGAATCCAGTGAGGGCCAGCCTCTGTGAACCCCCTGCCTCTGTGGAGCCTTCACCCCTTCCAGTCACCAGCACCTACCACCCCCAGGCCAGCTGACCCCAGCAGCCATTAGACCCTGAAGACCAGAGACCCTGACGCAAGATTCATACCTTGTCACGCAGTCCACACTACACCCCAGGCCACCCTTGTGGCCACAGCACCCAGGCCCTGCCAACCGAAGGATTTTTATGTGAAATAAATAAGTTATAATGGAGAGAGAGGTGGGGTCTGAGTCCTGTATTTGTAGATATAAATGGGAGAGGAGGGAGTAGCCACTGTCCCCTCCTGCCTCCGAGACCTGCGTCCTACTCAGGAAGGCTACCTACACGAATGCCAGACCCAGGGCGGGACCTGTCCTGAAGATGCCCCCTCATTATCTCATTCAATCTCTCATAAACTCATTCATTCACTTCTCTGTGTCTCTGGGGACCACCCCCCACCCCCTTCCCTGTCTCAATCTCAAAACCTGACCAGATTCCTGGGACCCAAGCAGAGCAGTGCCCTGGGGGAGGGTCTGCTGGAACCAGGAACAGGTCAGGGTGGTGAGAGGAAGGGTGTGTGGACAGAGGGACCAGCTGGGGTGAAGGTGGAGTGGATGGGTGGAGCTGGGGCACCCCACAGGGAGAGCACATGGGATTCCAGGGCTGGGGACTGCGCGCGCGCGGGGGGGGGGGCTCCAGGACAGCCAGAGCAGGTCAGCATCAGCCCCAGGAGACAGTTCAGTGGGTAAAGTGGACACCGTGCCAGTGTGGAGACCCATAGAAGGACAGACATGGTGGCATGCCCACACGAGTGACCCAGCACTGGGGAGGCAGAGGTAGGAGGGTCCCCTGGGGCTCCCTGGCCAGCCCAGCAGAATCAGGAGCTCTCCAAACAGGGGAGGAGCCAGTGCTCCCCTGCAGGCAGGCAGAGCTCAGACGAGACCACCCCGGCCCACCCTCCCATGAGACATCCTGTCTCAAAAAAGGGGGGGGGGAATTGCTCCTAAACTCTCCAGTTAGGAGCACTGGCTGCTCTTGCAGAAGACCCAGGTTCAGTTCCTCCCACAAAGCAGATAACGAACATCTGTAACTGCAACTGCAGGGGATCAGGCGCCCTCTTCTGACTGCTGTGGGCATTGTGCACAGGTGCACTCGTATATGCAGGCAAGACTATTTTATTTTATTTTATTTTATTTTATTTTAAGGGATTCACAATATAAGAGCACAGGTGTTTTTAGATCACATCGATGTTGCTTGCTCAGTTTGCCATACAATTAGGTAATTGGTGCTAGCATCCACAGATGAGGGATACCATTCATCGTTTGTTTTTCTGGGACTGTGTTACTTCACTCAGCATGATATCTTCTAGCTCCAGCCATTTACCTGCAAAGCTCATGATATCATCTTTCTTTACTGCTGCATAGAACTCCATTGTGTAGATGTACCACATTTTCTCTATCCACTTATCAGCTGAGGGGCACTTGGGTTGGTTCCAGCTTCTTGCTATTGTGAAGAGAGCTGAAATAAACATGGCCGTGCATGTATCTCTGTGGTGGGGTGAGTCTTGAGGGTACATGACCAGGAGTGGTATGGCTGGGTCGGGTGGCAAGTTCATTCCAAGTCTACAAAGGGTTCTCCATACTGCTTTCCATAGTGGCTGCACGAGTTTACATTCCCACCAGCAGTGGATGAGTGTTCCCCTTTCCCCAAAACCTCTCCAGCACTTGGTATCATTTGTTTTCTTTTTTTTTTTCATTTCCTTGATGTTTATTGACTGTTACCAGTAGCAGAGAAAATTCCATAAAAGAACAATTTCCATATGGAACAAATAGGATAGGGGTTGTGAGTTGGTGAGGAGAGATGCTTTGGGGTGCGGACTTGGAGTGAATGATGAAAATTCAAATGCCTCCCGCCTTTTTCCCTCCATTGCCACAAGATATTGGAGTAACCATGGAGGCATCCTATTCAACATTCCCTCTCCAAATTGGAACCAGAGAGGGGAAATGATGCTAATTCCTTGAAGAGACCCCTCACAGCGCCTCCGTTTCTCCATCCAAGGGGATGCCAATATCCATGTTGTAGTCTACAGGCTCCCCAGAGCTCAACCAGGGAATAGGTGTTCTATTAAAAGAAGGCCTGTTGGAGAGGTTCTGGTTGCAGAGGACCAGGGGTTCACTCAGCAGAGGCCCCAAGTCAAACTTGGGCATCTGGAAGGTCATGCGCTTTGAGGCCTTCTCATATCCGCCATAGGGCATTGCTGTCTTGTTGAAAGACTTATATTTGGGAAGTTCAGCTTTGGCCCCATATGCCAACAAGTCAATGCCAAGTTCTACTTTTTGCTGGGGGTCAACTCCCATGGCCCGATCCCATGGGGAAATATAAGTCTTGAACACAGTGATATGTTTTCCTTCTCCACCTGCCTGGTCACCTGATCCTGGCTCACCAACCCCTGCTGTGCCAGCAGTTCCTCCTCTGCCCAGTTTGGCCCCCAGGACCACCTGCACCCCCAGCTCCAGACCCAGAGCCCTGATGATGGTGGTGGTCAGAGCCATACTGCCCAGCAGAGCCACTGCCCCCTGCTTGGCCTCCACTGCTCCCTTGCTGTAGGAGAATTCCTGAGCAGCTCTTCCCAGCTGTCCTCCCACTGTGGGAAGAAACTTCTGGAAGTGATGCATTGAGCTGTCAGAAAAGACATCAGGGTGGTTTTCATAGATAAATTTCTCCACCCGCATCTTTCATAGCTTGAACATCTTGGAGCCCCTGTTGGTGAGCAGTGACAGCTCCTCCAGCATCACGTCCCTTGGGACACTGATCTTTTCCCCCAGGTTCAGACCTGAGCTGTCCCGTCCACCTCCAGTGAGCTCCATGATCAGCTTGCTGGATTTCCTCCTCTTGTTCAGGGCTGGGGTTCCTGAGAGCGGCATTGTGGAGATGGATTTGACCTGGACAGAGGGGGAAGCAGGTTTGAAGGATCGGTATCATTTGTTTTCTTGATCCTAGCCAGTCTTATTGGAGTAAGATGATATCTTAAAGTGGTTTTGATTTGCATTTCCTTAATGATTAGTGATGTTGAACACTTCTTGAGGTGTTTCTCAGACATCTCTAGTTCCTCACTTGTGAAGTCTCTGTTCAGTTCTTTGCTCCATCTATTGAGAGGGTCATTTGTTTTCTTTTTTCTTTGTTTTTTGAGTCGTTTATATATTCTGGAAATCAATGCTTTGTCAGATGTATCTGCAGTGAAGGTTTCCTCCCACTCTGTGGGATTTCTCTTCACTTCCTTGATTGTTTCTTTTGATGTACAGAAGCTTTTGAGTTTGATGAGGTCCCATTTGTCAATTGTCGACCTTAATTCTTGTGCAGCTGCTGTCTGATTTAGGAAGTCTTTTCCTACGCCTATGTCTTGTAGTCTGCTGCCAACTTTTTCTTCTATCACCTTCAGAGTTTGGGGTTTCACGTTGAGGTCTTTGATCCATCTGGAGTTCACTTTTGTACAGGGCGAGAGGTAGGGGTTTAATTTCATTCTTCTACAAGTGGTGATCCAGTTTTGCCAACACCACTTGCTGAAGATGCTGTCTTTTCTCCATTGTGTCTCCTTGGCCCCCTTGTCAAATATGAGATGGCTGAAATTGTATGTGCTCAGATTTGGATCTTCAGTTTTGTTCCACTGGTCAACAGGTCTGTTTTTGTGCCAGTACCAGGCTGTTTTTGTGACTATAGCCCTGTAGTATAGTTTGAAGTCTGGTATAGAGATACCCCTGTATTGCTCTTTTCACTCAGGGTTGTTTTGGCTATTCGGGGTCTTTTGTTTTTCCAAATGAAATTAAGGACTTTTTTTCCAAGCCTGTGAAGAAATTCTTGGGGATTTTAATTGGGATTGCATTAAATAAGACACTCTTACATACCAGATAAAACCCAAAAGCTGTGCCGGGCATGGTGGCACATGCCTTAAATCCCAGCACTCAGGAGGTAGAGGCAGGCAGATCTTTGTGAGTTCAAGGCCAGCCTGGTCTACAGAGCGAGCTCCAGGCCATCTGGGGCTTCAAGGAGACCCCTGTCTCAACCCCCCCCCAAAAAACCCCAAAGCTGGAGAGCTGGTGCCACAATTAAAGGCTCAGGCTCGGGGCTGGAGAGACAGCCCAGTAGTGAACAGCACCGACTGCTCTTGCAGAGGACCCGGGTTCGATCTCCAGCACCCACATGGTGGCTGAGAACCGTCTTTGACTCCACTTCCAGGGGGACACCCTTTTCTGACCTCTGCAGCATTGTACGACACGGGTGCACAAACCTACATGCAGACAGTACACTCATACACATAAAAAATAAATTTTAAAAAATTAAAAAAAAATAAAGGCTCAGGCTCACAGCTAACAAGACAAAATAGAATTTTTTTTTTTGGTCTTTTTGAGACAGGGTCTCCCTGAACCAGAGCTGGCCTGTAACTCACTCTGTAGACCAGGCTGACCTTGAACTCACAGAGATCTGCCTGCCTCTACCTCCCGAGTCCTGGGGTGAAAGGTGTGCGCCACCACTCCTGGCAATAAAAATAAATTAAAAAAAAAATTTTTTTGGTCTTTTTGAAACAGGGTCTCCCTGTAGCCCCAGCTGTCCTGGAACTCACACTGTAGACCAGGCTGGCCTTGAACTCACAAAGATCCGCCTGCCTCTGCCTCCCAAGTGCTAGGATTAAAGGCATGCGCCACCACTCCCCGCTAATTTTATTTTTTATGTGTCTAAATGTACTGTCTGCATGTAGGTCTGTGCACTCGTGTCATGTAATGCCTTGGAGGTCAGAAGAGGGCGTCGGTTTCCCCTGGAACTGGAGTTCTCCTGAAATTGGAGTTACAGCCGGTTCTCAGCCGCCATGTGGGTGCTGGGGATCGAACCTGGGTCCTCTGTAACAGCAGTCAGAGCTCTTAACTGCTAGGCCATCTCTCTAGCTCATAAAAATAATTTTTTTAAAAAGTGGAGAGTTCCTGAGGAAGACACCACAAACACACACACCAATACCAGCGGGGCCCACCCCACCCCGGTTCTCCCATGTGTGGTCTCAAGACTTCAGTCACACCCTGGGCAGGTGACAGACCAGGGCCAGTCATAGAGCAAAGCTATCCAGGGATTCAGCATCCACAGCCCCTAAGCCCGTCTCAGCCATGACTTGCTCAGAAGGGGAGTTCCCTCCAAGCCAGAACAGACACTGGTGAGGGAGGAGGGACAGCACCAGGGAGCAGAGAGGGGAAGACGGCACGGGGGGGCGGGGGCAGAGAGGGGAGAGGTCCTTTCCTGGCCCCATGAGAACCAGTGTGGATATCAGGATCAAGCCAGGGGACCCAAAGTCGGCAGATATTTTTAGAGTCTGGAAAGGTGTGCCTGGCCAGGATGTGGGGAGAGGGAGAAGGGAGGGGAGGGGCCGGTAGAGAAGCAGATGCTGGACAGAATGGCGTTTGGCTGCTGTCCCTCTGTCCCTCTGGCTCCTGACTAATTTAGGCAAAAGCGACGAGAGCTATTTGCAGCCTATAAAACAGGTGCATACTGAGCCCAGAACTCCCCCTCCCCCCCCAGCAAGCCTCCTCCCCCAGGGCGGCCTCCGGGCTTCCCAGACCTATAAAGGTGCCACGGTTTTGTCAATGAAGCCGGCACTGCCCAGAGCGCACTGTCGGGGTCACCAGCAGCTGAGGCGCCTCAAAACCATCCCACCGCCCGTCCCCAGATATGAAGTACATCGTGGGCATTGGAGGGTGAGCACCAAGGGCCTGCAGTGACAATGCAGGAAGAGGAAGGGGGGCAAGCCTGGGAATGAATGGAAGGTGGCTGCTGCCGAGGTCTGAGCACTTGACATATTCTGTATTTAAGGGATGACGAGGGCTCTGCGATCCCAAAGGAGATGGGGGGACCGTGTGATTACACCCGGGGGGATTAAAAATTTAGCAGGAAAGATTTGCTGAAAACCTGGAAACCCAGGGGGCGGATGTGCCGGTGCTCAGGGTTGGGTCCCCAAAGCGCCACTCTGCATGATGGAGGTCAGTATCGCCCCATCTTATTCTGTGGGGTCACTGCACATGGACTCCAGGGCCTTAGCCATGCGGATTGAACGCTAAACCACAGCCCTCTTCTTTGTTTCATGCTTTGTTTATTTTTTTTTGAGACAGGGTCTCCCTGTAGCCCCAGCTGGCCTGGAACTGGCTATGTAGGCCAGGCTGGCCATGAACTCACAGAGATCCGCCTGCCTCTGCCTCCCGAGTGCTGGGATTAAAGGTGTGCGCCGCCACCACGCTCGGCTCTAGTTTTCATTTTGAAATAGAGTAAGTCATCCCGCCTAGCCTTGAACTCTAGATGGTGTAGCCTCAGCTCACAAGTAGTTGAGATGACACCCTGCCCTCCAGGCAGGCCTGCCTGAAATGAACTTTTTGGTAACAACCCCAAATAGTGATGGGTCCACCCGCATGACCCTCCACAGAGGCTGCTGACCACACTCATCACATGACCCAGTTTCCTATGATGGAGACTACTGGAACAGAGGTCATACCTGCTACAATGGCTAAGGGTGACCTGAGTCTGCACCACAGTCACCCTAGGATCCAGGATGGCATGATGTACTGCCCTGGTGTCGAGGAAGGACTCCACCTGAGCCACGCCCCCAGCCCTCACTGGGATTCTAGGCTGTCACTATACCTGAGCCACGCCCCCAGCCCCTCACTGGGATTCTAGGCTATCACTGTACCTGAGCCACGCCCCCAGCCCCTCACTGGGATTCTAAGCTGTCACTCTACCTGAGCCACGCCCCCAGCCCCTCACTGGGATTCTAGGCTGTCACTCTACCTGAGCCACGCCCCCAGCCCCTCACTGGGATTCTAGGCTGTCACTCTACCTGAGCCACGCCTCCAGCCCCTCACAGGATTCTAGGCTGTCACTCTTACCTGAGCCACGCCCCCAGCCCCTCACTGGGGATCCTAGGCTGTCACTCTACCTGAGCCACGCCCCCAGCCCTTCACTAGGATTCTAGGCTGTCACTCTCCCCTGAGCCACGCCCCCAGCCCTCTCTTTTTCATTTTGAGCCACTGTTTCACTAAGTCCCCCCAGGCTGGCCTTGAACTTTTTCCCCTCCTCTGCACTGGAAGCACAACTTTCATCCCCAGGTCCGGTTGGTTGGGCTCAGCAGGTATGGTGCCTGCAGCAGAGCCTAAGGAGTTTGAAGCGCAGGGGCACACACAGCGGAAGCAAAGAAGCAGTGTCCACAGGCTGTCTTCTGATCTCCCCACATGTGCCCACAATAAATAACCAATAAATAGCGTTATATCTGGGGTGCAGCTTAGCAGTGTTAGCCTAGCCAGAGAAGCCATTCGAGGCTCTAGTGTGATCCCCGCCCTGTCCAGCAGCCTCTCACGCCCTGTTTCTGCAGAGTGACCAATGGTGGCAAGACCACTCTGAGCAACAACCTCCAGAAGGCGCTGCCCAACTGCTGTGTTATCCATCAAGACAACTTCTTCAAGGTGGCCACCAAGGGAGAAGGGTAGAGGGTGGAGAGGTGCTGGAGGGGGTGTGGGGTGTGGTGGGAGTGTGTCCCCTGACCCTACGGGCCCACCCAACATGTTCCCACGGTAATCCCATACGCTGAGGAATGCCATCAGGCTGACAGAGGGGAGGGGTTAGCTTTTCTGTTGACAGCTGGGGTTTTACCCATAATCCTTTGGGACTCTACTTTCCCTTGTATAAAATCGCCTCAAGGGGCTGGAAAACTGGCTTTGTGGTTAAGGGCACGTGCGAAAAACCCAGGTTTGGTTCCCAGCACCCATATGGCAGCTAACTCAACCATAACACCATCAGCAACTCCACTTCCAGGGGATCCCATGCCATCTTCTGGTCTCTGCAAGCACTGCAGCAGACGGGGCACCTACTTAAGAGCAGGCAAACATTTATACATAACATTGTATATACATAATTTTTATACATAACATTATACATAAATTTATACATAACATTTATACATAACATAATTGACCAGGGGCTGGAGAGATGGCCTAGCGGTTAAGATCACCGACTGCTCTTGCAGAGGACCCGGGTTTGATCCCCAGCACCCACATGGCGGCTGAAAACTGTCTTTGACTCCAGTTCCAAGGGAAATCCAATGCCCTCTTCTGACCTCCGCGGCATTGCACAACACGGGTGCACCAACCTACATGCGTACAGTACATTCATACACATACAAAAATAAACAAAATTAATGGGGCTGGAGAGATAGCCTAGTGGTTAAGAGCACCGACGCTCTTGCAGAGGACCCGGGTTCGATCCCCAGCACCCACATGGCGGCTAAGAACCGTCTGTAACTCCAATTCCAGGAGAACTCCAGTTCCAGGGGAATCTGAGACCCTCTTCTGACCTCCGCGGCATTGCACGACACGGGTGCACAAACCTACATGCAGACAGTACATTCATACACATACAAAAATAAATAAATAAATAAAAAAATAAATAAATAAATAAATAAATAAATAAATAGAAAAAAATAAAAAATAAATTATCGCAGCTGGAGAGATGGCTCAGCGGTTAAGAGCACCCACCGACTGCTCTTGCAGAGGACCCTGGTTGGATTCCCAGCACCCACGTAGTGGCTAAGAACCGTCTTTAACTCCAGCTCCAGGGGAATCCGACACCCTCTTCTGACCTCCATGGCCTTGCACGACATGGATGTGCCAACCTACATGCAGACAGTACACTCATACACATAAAAAATAATAAATAAATAAATATTTAAAAAATAAATTACCTTATATAATTTATTTGAGAATTTTTGCCACGGCCAATTAAGAGACATTCAACCCCAATTCCCCAAACTCCCCCCCCCCATTTTTTTAAATTCTGGGCGAGGGAATCAGCCCCAACCATAGACCATAAAAGCTGATCTCCTGATTCTTTACTAGGGTTTCAGTGTGAAAATTAAAATTAAGTCTAATGATTATTATCTGAGAAAGACATGCCTGCACTCTACACTTTTTTTTGCAGCCAGATACCACTTACAGAACATTTAAACAGTTCATGCAAATAATGAAGTCTTTCCTCAAGTCCTTTGGGTTTTTTAATTGTGTGTTGTCTTTTGATTCAGACATTTTTTTCTTACTGCTCTGGTTTTCATTAAGTTCTTGTGACACTGCAGGATAGCAACCTTCCCTGAAGGGCCATTTCCTGGAATGCGAAGCCCTGGTGCCGTTAGTGGTCCACATGTGGACGATTTGTGAACTGGTGTTTCCTTTTTGTGGACTAGGTAAGGCTGGTTGTGATGAAAACCAGCCACACTTTTTACATTAGATTACTTAACTGCTATTGTCAAAATGATCATATCTTTGTACAAGAGAAAATTATTTGAATTTTTAATTTATTGTTTTACATATTTTTGTACAAGATTATGTTACAAATTGAATCTAGACCCATGTCCCCTACCCAAACCCCCCCACACAACAGATTCACCCTTTCAGTCAGTTCTTTGATGCAGTCTTTTCTGTCCTTGGTGTTGTTGTTCTTTCCAATATGCATCACTCCCAACAAGAAATGTTTACGACGAGGTTATTGGCTCTAGCATTTTCTGGGTCTGTGTTACTTCACTTAACATAATACCTTCCAGTTCCATCCATTTACCTGTGTTTCAGGTGGTCCTGGCAAGTCCCTGATCTAACCACTGTGCACTCCTTGAATTTTATTTTTCTTTATATATATTATTTTATTTATTTTTTATGTGTATGAATGTACTGTCTGCATATAGGTTTGTGCATCCATGTCGTGCAATGCCGCGGAGATCAGAAGAGGGTGTCGGATTTCCCTGGAGCTGGAGTTAAAGACGGTTCTCAGCCACCATGTGGGTACTGGGGATTGAACCCGGGTCCTCTGCAAGAGCAGTCGGTGCTCTCAACCGCTGAGCCATCTCTCCAGCCCCCAATAAAGACTCACTTAAAAAAAATAATAAATAGCCGGGCATGGTGGCGCACGTCTTTAATCCTAGGACTTGGGAGGCAGAGGCAGGTGGATCTTTGTGAGTTCAAGGCCAGCCTGGTCTACAGAGTGAGTTCCAGGACAGCTGGGGCTACAGGGAGACCCTGTCTCGAAAAGACCAAAAAGAAAAAATAATAATAAATAGGAGCTGGAGAGATGGCTCAGTGGTTAAGAGCACCGACTGCTCTTGCAGAGGACCTGGGTTTGATTCCCAGCACCCACATGGCAGCTAAGAACTGTCTTTAACTCCAGCTCCAGGGGAATCCAACACGCTCTTCTTTTTNCCATCCTCCATCCATCCATCCATCACATCCATCCATCCATCCATCCACCACCACCCATCCACCCCCACCCACCCATCCATCCATCATCACCAATCCATCCATCCATGCATCCATCCACCCACCACCACCCACCCATCCATCCATCCATCCATCCATCCTTCCATCTGACATCCATCCACCCACTCATCCACCCATCCATCCACTACTAAAGTATTTTTCCCTCCATAACTGAGGCGACTGGCACTTGGGTGCTCCCCTTACGTCAAGCACTGACTCTTGGGAACCGGATTCCAGCTCTGCCTTCATGAAGTTGCCCTGAGTCTCAGTCTTCTCTTCCACAAAACGGAAGTGTGAATTGTCACCAAGAGGCTCCCTTGCCCCAGCAGCTGTGGGTGTCTATGGGTGAGGGGACAGGCTGGGTTTCTGGGCAGCAAGCAGGTGCTTTATGGTGAATGAGGAGACATTCCACATGAATTTACACAGCAGAATGGGCCTTGGTCACCGGAATGTGGGGGGTTTGACCAAGAGAAAGGAAAACCTCAGGCCTCACTCATGAACCTTCTTTGGCAGAGCTGCAAATGGCTGTTTGTTGTGTGACTCTGGGACCACAGCAGCCTCTCTGTGCTTGTGCAAATTGGGAGAGAAATTTTCCTGCCTCAGTCAAGATCCTAGGAAATTTATCCTTTGGGGAAACTGAGGCCCAGAAACACATCAACAGTGTCCAAAGATGTGGACACTGTCCTGATCCAGAGGCTGCCAGTGTCAAACTCAGGTGCTGTCAGGAAGGCAGCAAAGGGGATGAAGGTTGCCCCACAAAACACACTGGCCATCAGGTGTTATGAAAACAGGGTGGAGTTTAATATTGAGATGGCGCTAAGTGGACATATGCCCTGGCTGGATGCCAGCGCCCCTG
This sequence comes from Rhizomys pruinosus, assembly GCA_009823505.1. Taxonomy (NCBI): domain Eukaryota; kingdom Metazoa; phylum Chordata; class Mammalia; order Rodentia; family Spalacidae; genus Rhizomys; species Rhizomys pruinosus. Next base: position 867,270 of record VZQC01004073.1, on the reverse strand, counting down.
GGACACTGCGTGGGTGGACGCTTGCCGTTCTACATACGGGTTCCCTTGGAGGGGAATGGGACAAGGCAGGCCTGGCTGTTCTGTGTCTGGAATCACACCTGGGTCTCTGAGCCCTTGTCCTAGAAGCTGTTCAGCAGTGTGTTCTGAACGTCTTCCAGAACTTGATGGAAGAGTTCCTCTCGGGACTTCATGCCATCTAAACACACTGAAACCGGAAATGACATGGGTCAGGGCTGGGCCCCAGTGGGGAGGCCTGGGTGTACTACTAAGTCAGAAGGGAACAGCAAGAAAGACAGGGAGTAAGACTCACAGAGGGACTTCCAGGTTTCCCAGTGGGGAGTGGGGCCAGCTGAGGGTTTGACTGTGGTTGGACTGGCTTTGGGACTTACCCACTTCTACGCCATCCTGCTCCATCTTGAGTTTATACTTGTGGTACATGGGCCACACGTGGCCATCAAAGAGGCCAGGAGGATCAGGGACCATGTAGTTACGCTTACTGTAGAGAGAGAGGGAGAAAGCAACGGGCTGATGCCAGGCAGCCCTGGCACCCGAGGGCACTGCTGGCGTCATGGTGGCCCACCTCCTCCTCCGCTTGCACTCCTCGTAAGGGACAGTCAGAAAGTATCGACGGCTGAACAGGTCCAACAGGGGCCTGGGGAGGGATTTGGGGAACACGGTCGGCTGACATCCCAGTAGCAACCCCACACCTCCTCCCACCCTCCCATCTAGACAGGCACGGAGAGGTCAGGTATGCTGCTGCAGGTCACACAGCCGGGCCCCAACCCCTTCTGTCTGTGGCTGAGGTTCCAGAAGGTTCTCTGAGCATCCATGGGGAAGGACATGTTGCTTACTTGTAGCTGTAGAGTAGGAAGCCTTCTACAAGCAGTATGTGGGTGCCAGAGGCGTGGGGCTGGGGGATGACCCCATGTGCGAGGGCAAACTTCTGGGGATTTCTTAGCCAGGCCTGCACGGTACCAAGCATGGCTTCCATGTCTAAAGATTCCAGCACTGGGAGGGGGGAGAGTCAGTTAGAGCCCAGCCTGGACCCTGGGGGAGCACAGGGTGGGGCAGTGAGGCAACTGTCCTTACCATCCCACTGTTTGAATCCATCATCCCCAACCAGTATTTGGTCCTGAGGCTGAAACACAGGAGCGCAAGGTTCAGGCTTGCCCGGCGCAGCCCTCCTCACCTCTGCAGATCCCAGGATGTGTACCCGGGCCTCAGAGAGGGACTTGCCATCCACCCCCCAAACCACACACACAGGCTCTGAAGTCCTGAGCATGACTCTCTCTGCCCTTCCTTCCATTGGGTCCAATTTGAAGCTTTTCACTTATTTATCTCATTATATTTATTTATTTATTTCATTTTTTTGGGTCTTTTTGAGACAGGGTCTTCTATGTAGCCTCAGCTATCCAGGAATTCACTGTGTAGACCAGGCTGGCCTTGAACTCAGAGATCCGCCTGCTCTGCTGGGATTAAGGGTGTGCCACCACACCTGCGCTATTTATTCATTATTTATTCATTTATATTTTTACGGCCGTTTTTACTTTTTTATTTATTTTATTTTATATTTTATTTATTTATATTTATTTTGGTATATTTGAGAGAGGGCTCTCCTTTAGTCCCAGCTGGCCTGGAGCTCACTCTGTAAGACAGGCTGGCCTTGAACTCACAGAGATCCCCTGCCTCTGCCTCCAAGTGCTAGGATTAAAATTTTTTTTTTTTTTTTGATTTTTTAAATTTTTTTATGTGTATGAGTGTACTGTCTGCATGTAAGTAGGTGCACTCCATGTCTCGCAGTGCTGCGGAGGTCAGAAGAGTAATGTTGCAGCCGGGTGTGGTGGCGCACACCTTTAATCCTAGCACTTGGGAGGCAAGAGGCAGGCGGATCTCTGTGAGTTCAAGGCCAGCCTTGGTCTACAGAGTGAATTCCAGGACAGCTGGGGCTACAGGAGACCCTGTCTCTCGAAAAGACAAAAAAAAAAAAAAAAAAAAAACAAATTAAGATAAAATAAAGTAATAAAAAAATAAAACATAAATAAAATAGCTGGGCATGGTGGCGCACGCCTTTAATTCTAGCACTTGGGAGGCAGAGGCAGGCGGATCTCTGTGAGTTCAAGGCCAGCCTGGTTTACAGAGTGAGTTCTAGGCCAGCTGGGGCTATAGGGAGACCCTGTCTCAAAAAGATCTCCCCCCCAAAAAAAGATAAAAAATAAAATAAATACATAAAATAAAATAAAAATAGTAAACGAAAGCCTCTCATGTGTCTTTTCTGTGGGGACACAGATCCAGATAGAAGTCTCTGATGGCTGTGGTTAAGAGAGCTGACTGCTCTTGCAGAGGACCTGGGTTTGATTCCTAGCATCCGCATGGCGGCTAAGAACTGTCTTTAAGCCGGGCAAGGTGGCACACCCCTTTAATCCTAGCACTTGGGAGGCAGAGGCAGGGGATCTCTGTGAGTTCAAGGCCAGCCTGGTCTACAGAGTGAGCTCCAGGCCAGCTGGGACTAAAGGGAGACCCTGTCTCAAATATACCAAAAAAATAAATAAATAAATAAATAAAATAAAATAAATAAAAAAGTAAACGGCCGTAAAAATAAATGAATAAATAAATGAATAAATAGCCAGGTGTGGTGGCACACCCTTAATCCCAGCAGAAGCAGGCGGATCTCTGTGAGTTCAAGGCCAGCCTGGTCTACACAGTGAATTCCTGGATAGCTGAGGCTACATGAAGACCCTGTCTCAAAAAGACCAAAAAAATGAAAATAAATAAATAAATAAATGAATAAATAAGTGAAAGCTTCAAATTGGACCCAATGGAAGGAAGGGCAGAGAGAGTCATGCTCAGGACTTCAGAGCCTGTGTGTGTGGTTTGGGGGGTGGATGGCAAGTCCCTCTCTGAGGCCCGGGTACACATCCTGGGATCTGCAGAGGTGAGGAGGGCTGCGCTGGGCAAGCCTGAACCTTGCGCTCCTGTGTTTCAGCCTCAGGACCAAATACTGGTTGGGGATGATGGATTCAAACAGTGGGATGGTAAGGACAGTTGCCTCACTGCCCCACCCTGTGCTCCCCCAGGGTCCAGGCTGGGCTCTAACTGACTCTCCCCCCTCCCAGTGCTGGAATCTTTAGACATGGAAGCCATGCTTGGTACCGTGCAGGCCTGGCTAAGAAATCCCCAGAAGTTTGCCCTCGCACATGGGGTCATCCCCCAGCCCCACGCCTCTGGCACCCACATACTGCTTGTAGAAGGCTTCCTACTCTACAGCTACAAGTAAGCAACATGTCCTTCCCCATGGATGCTCAGAGAACCTTCTGGAACCTCAGCCACAGACAGAAGGGGTTGGGGCCCGGCTGTGTGACCTGCAGCAGCATACCTGACCTCTCCGTGCCTGTCTAGATGGGAGGGTGGGAGGAGGTGTGGGGTTGCTACTGGGATGTCAGCCGACCGTGTTCCCCAAATCCCTCCCCAGGCCCCTGTTGGACCTGTTCAGCCGTCGATACTTTCTGACTGTCCCTTACGAGGAGTGCAAGCGGAGGAGGAGGTGGGCCACCATGACGCCAGCAGTGCCCTCGGGTGCCAGGGCTGCCTGGCATCAGCCCGTTGCTTTCTCCCTCTCTCTCTACAGTAAGCGTAACTACATGGTCCCTGATCCTCCTGGCCTCTTTGATGGCCACGTGTGGCCCATGTACCACAAGTATAAACTCAAGATGGAGCAGGATGGCGTAGAAGTGGGTAAGTCCCAAAGCCAGTCCAACCACAGTCAAACCCTCAGCTGGCCCCACTCCCCACTGGGAAACCTGGAAGTCCCTCTGTGAGTCTTACTCCCTGTCTTTCTTGCTGTTCCCTTCTGACTTAGTAGTACACCCAGGCCTCCCCACTGGGGCCCAGCCCTGACCCATGTCATTTCCGGTTTCAGTGTGTTTAGATGGCATGAAGTCCCGAGAGGAACTCTTCCATCAAGTTCTGGAAGACGTTCAGAACACACTGCTGAACAGCTTCTAGGACAAGGGCTCAGAGACCCAGGTGTGATTCCAGACACAGAACAGCCAGGCCTGCCTTGTCCCATTCCCCTCCAAGGGAACCCGTATGTAGAACGGCAAGCGTCCACCCACGCAGTGTCCCAGGGGCGCTGGCATCCAGCCAGGGCATATGTCCACTTAGCGCCATCTCAATATTAAACTCCACCCTGTTTTCATAACACCTGATGGCCAGTGTGTTTTGTGGGGCAACCTTCATCCCCTTTGCTGCCTTCCTGACAGCACCTGAGTTTGACACTGGCAGCCTCTGGATCAGGACAGTGTCCACATCTTTGGACACTGTTGATGTGTTTCTGGGCCTCAGTTTCCCCAAAGGATAAATTTCCTAGGATCTTGACTGAGGCAGGAAAATTTCTCTCCCAATTTGCACAAGCACAGAGAGGCTGCTGTGGTCCCAGAGTCACACAACAAACAGCCATTTGCAGCTCTGCCAAAGAAGGTTCATGAGTGAGGCCTGAGGTTTTCCTTTCTCTTGGTCAAACCCCCCACATTCCGGTGACCAAGGCCCATTCTGCTGTGTAAATTCATGTGGAATGTCTCCTCATTCACCATAAAGCACCTGCTTGCTGCCCAGAAACCCAGCCTGTCCCCTCACCCATAGACACCCACAGCTGCTGGGGCAAGGGAGCCTCTTGGTGACAATTCACACTTCCGTTTTGTGGAAGAGAAGACTGAGACTCAGGGCAACTTCATGAAGGCAGAGCTGGAATCCGGTTCCCAAGAGTCAGTGCTTGACGTAAGGGGAGCACCCAAGTGCCAGTCGCCTCAGTTATGGAGGGAAAAATACTTTAGTAGTGGATGGATGGGTGGATGAGTGGGTGGATGGATGGTCAGATGGAAGGATGGATGGATGGATGGATGGATGGGTGGGTGGGTGGGTGGATGGATGGATGGATGGGTGGATTGGTGGATGGGTGGGTGGGGAGGGGATGGCTGGATGGATGTTGGATGGCTGGATGGATGGATGAGGATGGATGGATAGATGGCGGGATGGAGGGATGGCATGGATGAGTGGATGGGCTGGTAGATGGATGGATTGGATGGATGCGGTGCGCGTGGGTGGATGGGTGGATAGTTGCGGTTGGACAGTGGGACCAGATGGAAGGATGGATGGCTGGATGGCTGGGTGGGTGGATGGGTGGCTGGGATGGAGGATGGAGGGGTGGGTGGATAGATGGATGGGTGGGGCGGGGGCGATAAGAAGGTGGATGGGTGGATGGATGGCTGGATGATGGGGCGGGGATGGATGGATGGATGGATGGGTGGGTGGTGCGGGGGAGCGATGGATGAGTGGGCGGGGGGCTGGTGGGTGGGTGGCCGGGGGTGTGTGGATGGTATGGTATGGACTGGTGGTGGCGTGGATGGATGGATGGTTTGGTGGGTGGATGGATGGAATGGGTGGGTGGATGGATGGAATGGGTGGATTGAATGGATGGCTGGATGGGTGGGTGGTGGATGGATGGGATGGAGTGATGGGTGGGTGGGTGGCTGGATGGATGGGTGGCTGGAGGTGGATGGGATGGAGATGGAGGATGTATTGTTGGAAGGATGGTATGGATGGATGGATGGGGGGGTGTGGATGGTGGAGGATGGTAGGTGGATATGGATGGATGGATGGAGTATGGATGGATGGATGGACTGGATGGATGGATGCGGAGGATGGAGGATGGGTGGGCGGCATGGGGTGGATTGGTGGATGGGTTGGTGGATGAGTGGTGTGTGACAGATGGACCGATGGATGGAAGGCTGGATGGATGGATGGGTGGGGGGGATGGGTGTGGCTTGGAATCGATGGTGGATAGGCGGAGTGGGGCTGCTGGATGGTGGATGGAGGGTGTATGGGTGGATGGATGTGTGTTGGATGGAGGATGGATTGGATGGGTGGGTGGATGGATGGATGGGGTGAATGAGTGATATACAGATGGACGATTAGATGGATGGATTAGAGGGTGATGGGTGGATGAGTGGATGGGCCAGGTAGATGGATGGATGGATGGATGTGGATGGATGGAGGAAGGATGGATGATAGAGTATGGATGGGATGGGGGTGGGGGATGGATGGATGGGATGGATTGGGTGGGTGGATGGGTGGATGAGTGGCTGGACAGATGGATGTGATGGATGGATGGATAGATGGACTGAGATGGGTGGGGGGTGGCTGGATGGAGGATGGATGGTGATGGGTGGATTGGATGGGGTGGGTGGATGATGGATGCATGGGTGGGATGTTGGATGGATGGATGGATGGATGGGTGGGTGGGTGGATGGATGGATGGTGGGGTTAATGAGTGGATGGACAGATGTACAGATGGATGAATGGATCGGGTGGGTGATGTGTGGGTGATGGATGGGATGGAGTGGTGGGATGTATGGAGGGATGGGTGGGTGGATGGCAGGATGGATGGGTGGGTGGTGGATGGATGGATGGGTGAATGATGGATGACAGATGGACGGATGGATTGGAATGATGGCGGGTAATGGTGTGTGTTGGATGGATGGAGGGGGTGGATGGATGGATGGAGTGGGTGGGTGCATGGACGGGTGGGTGGATGAATGGGTGGATGGATGGGTGGACGGATGGGTGGATGGGTGGATGGATGGGTGGATGGATGAGTGGGATGATAGTTGGATGACAATAGATGGATGCCCTAATGCTGAATTGACTAAAATGGTGCTTTGATGATGATGGCTGTCATCGCTGGCTATCTACCAAGTCTGAAGGTTCTGCCTGGGCTAATGAAACCTCTAGCTCACAGATATATATATATATATATATATATATATATTTATATATTTATATATGTATATTTATATTCAATTTTGACACTAGCTTTTTACAGATTTCCATGTTAGGTGATCGTTCTTTTGGGAAACTGGGTCTCATATAACCCAGGCTGGCCTTGAACAGCCTCTGTAGCTAAGGATGACCTTGACATTCTGATCCTCCTGCCTTAGCTTCCGATGATGTCTTTACTCTTCCTGGGTATTGCAATTCCTTCCTCTTCACCCACCCCATGTGTGGAGATGAACAACATGTCCTGTCTCACACATGTCTGAGACTTGCCCACAAAGTTAAAGGCATCTGCCATCACCCTGAGAGGAGGTCCCAAGGAGACAGTCACAGAGTGCCTGGAGGCAGACAAAGCAGGCTGGAAGGCTTGCCAAGTTCGGGACTTTGTCCCAGGCATGCACAGTCAGGCTGATCTGCTGGTCAAAGTCCCCAAAATAGTTCATCATGGGACAGGAATATGGGAGAGGTGGTTTCAGGGCAGCTGGAGTCCTGCCTGGCCACTTAGACACCTTGGTCACTATTCAGAAATAATAAACTAGGGTCCGGCAAGTATAGGGCTCAGCAGGTATAGGTGCTTGCTGCCAAGCCTGACAACTGGAGTTCAAGTCTCAGGACCCACATGGTGGAAAGAGAGAACTGACTGCTGCAAGTTGTGCTCTGACCCCCCCCCACACTTAATAAAAATTCTTTTAAAAGAACAGTTGGGGCTAGAGAGATGGCCCAGTGCTTAAGAGCACTGGCTGTTCTTGCAGAGGACCTAGCACCCACATTTTGGCTAACAACTGTTTGTAACTCCAGTTCCAGGGGAATCCAACAACCTCTTCTGAACTCCTCAGGCATTGCAAAACCTTGGTGCCCTTACATACATGGACAGTACACATAAAATAAACCCTTACATACATGGACAGTACACATAAAATAAACCCTTACATACATGGACAGTACACATAAAATAAACCCTTACATACATGGACAGTACACATAAAATAAACCCTTACATACATGGACAGTACACATAAAATAAAAATAAACAGGGCTGGAGAGATGGCCTAGCGGTTAAGAGTGCTGACCCCTTTTGCAGAGGATCCAGGTTCAATCCCCAGCACCCACATGGCGGCTGAGAACCATCTTTAACTCCAGTTCCAGGGGAATCCGACACCCTCTTCTGACCCCCATGGCATTGCACAACACAGGTGCACAAACCTACATGCAGACAGTACATTCATACACATACAAAAAAGTAAATAAAATAAACAAAATGCCTGGGCAAGGTGGTGCACGCCTTTATCCTAGCACCTGGGAGGCAGAGGCAGGTGGATCTTTGTGAGTTCACGGCCAACCTGGTCTACAGAGTGAGTTTCAGGACAGCTGGGGCTATAGGGGGACCCTGTCTGGAAAAGACCCAAAAAAAGTTTCTTTTGGTATTGGGCTGACCATCTCATTCTGCCTCTCTGGAACATTCCTAAATGTAATTTTGAAAGTTCCACCCCACTCCTTGTCCCAGACACCCTGAGAAGGTTGGTTACTGTTTTGGGGACAAATCATTTTTGAAATCACTTCCAGGATGTTCCAGGTTGTGGCGATCACAGAACGCATTTCACCTCTTGAGGTCACTTAGCAGAGTCAGGATTCAAATTCAGGTCTGTGGAACATTGGGCGCGGTGATGCACACCCGTCACCAACACCAGAGGAAGGATGGTAAGGAGTTCAAGGCTATGTAGGACTATCTCACAACCAGAAAAGAGCAATCTCAGGTGGGTGGGTCTGTCTTCCTGCAGGCCCTGGGTGGCATCTGAGGATATGTGTGGCTGTCACAACTCAGGGAGCTCGGGGTGTGCAGTGAGTCACTGCTGGGGATACTGCTCAGGACCCCAAGGCCTAGGACGTCTGGCCGCGACACACACATGGGCAGAGCACAGCCTCGTTTGTCCCTGATGCCCCTCCAGGCAAATTCTCTCCCAGCCCCAAGGAACTTGATTGTGTGACAGGTCCCCTGCCTGGGAAGGGGGTGTCCCCACCTTGACCCCTGGACTTGGGCCTCCGGTGACAGGAGGAAGGGCCTTGGGGCCGCCTGCCTTTGAGAGAAGTTGGGCCCATCCACTCTTCCACCCTATTTGCAACAGGGCCTCTGGTGGCTCACAACTGTGTGTCCTAGGCTAGCCTGTGGGACTCCTCCCAACTCAGGATAGACCCATGCTGACACCATACGCCGACCACCACATGCCGACCACACCCGGCTTTGCATGGGACCTGGGGTCCTCACATCCCCAAGGAGTTAAAGGGCTCAAGCTGCTGAACCATCTCCCCAGGTCCCAGGAGACTTCAGATTGTGTCCTCAGGCCCAAAGAGCCCTAAGCTGCCACCCAGCCCTGGAGATGTCCCCCCACCCCACAACTTCTGTCATCACTGAGCAGGGCTCTTAATCAGCAGTTACACTCCCAGCCTGGCCTGGGCTGACGCTGCCACAGGCAAAGGGCAGGAGATGCCAGGTCCCTAGGGGCTGGAGAAGGAGGGACGTCCTCACAGCTGAGTCAGGGACCAGCCAAGGCCAGAGGGGAGGAGCTGATGGTAAGGGACAGAGGCCACCACTGGCCTCAGATGTCCCCATGTCACCCATCGCTCCCCCCCCAATTTACACAGCAAAGACAACTGAGGGTTTTCTGAGATACAACCCATCTTATTGCCTCTCCAGCCAATAACAGGTCTGCAAACAGGCAAAGGGGTCTGCACAGACGCCAGAGGCTGGGGACGCAGCTCAGGGTCTCCCTGTACAAGCAGGGCCACCACAAAGATGCCTTCAGCCGGGTGTCGTGGCACTCCCACCCCAGCATCACCAGCACTCAGTGGCAGAGGCAAGTAGATCTCTGAGATGGCGTCTAGCCTGGACTACATAGGGAGTTCCAGGCCAGCCTGAACTACACAGTCAGACCCTCTCAAAAACAAAGTGCTTCTAGATTATAAACCCCCAGGAGCCGCAGACCCAAAGCAAGCAGTCCCCTCTTCAGTCCTCAGCCATTTACCACCCACACGGAGATGAGCATGCATTTCAGGGGTGACTGGGGTGAGATGGGGCTGTCCCCGTCTCTCTTCCACCCATTGTCCGGCTGAACTGGTAGGGACAATGAGGCTCTGTGTGCTGTTCATCCTTGAGACAGGCCAGCGGAGGGTCTTGTTTTAACACGGTTCTTTTAGATGTTTGGGGGTCACCAAGACCAGGTGGGGCTGGATGAGGGTTGGGAGGAGGTGGTGGTCTGGGTACTTACTTTTCTTAAAAGTCTTGGGGCTGAAGGAGCCGCTTGGTGATGGTGGGGCTGGCTTTATAGATGCATTGCCCAGTGCTGGCCAGACCTGTTATTAATAGCACAGGGGCATCTTGTCCAAGTTTGGTCAGGACCGGTTGGTGGTGAACTTGGTTGGACACAGGGCCTGCTCCCATGCTATCATGGGTGGGCGGATGGCGTACAGCAGTGCCCTCTGACCTACAAGAAGCCATGGGAAACTACAGGGGGGAGGGTTTCCCCCAAACATAAGCCGGGCATGGTGGCGCACACCTTTAATCCCAGCACTTGGGAAGCACAGGCAGGCAGATCTCTGTGAGTTCAAGGCCACCCTGGTCTGCATAGCGAGTTCCAAGACAGCTGGGGCTACAGGAAAACCCTGTCTCAAAACAGCAAAAGTTTTTTAGGAGCCAGGGCGTGCTTGGTTGGAAGCAGCCAGCTCCGTCTTGCAGACTGGCCCTTTGTGCTGGGTGTGCTGCTCCCTGGCGGTGTCTGTTGAGTGAGAGATCATTCTTTCTTGGCACATGCCACTGTTAGCTATCCCGCCATCTGCGTCACCTGGGGCCACATGCCTGCCTTGGCTCAGGGAATGACGGGCTAGTGATTGAAATGGGAGCTGCGGAGCCAGTGGCTGACCGGCAGCTGTTAGTCCTGTCCTCGTCCAGCCTGAGGTTCTCAGTTCTAGAATGTTCCACCCTGTCTGTTCTCTGAAAGAGCAGCCAGTCCTCCTAACCACTGAGCCATCTCTCCAGCCCCTCTCTCTTATTTTCCAAGACAGTGTCTTACTATGTAGCCCAGGCTGGGCTCAAACAAGCAGTTGTCCCGCCTCCTAAGTGCTGGAGCGGCAGGCGTGCTACTGCATCGCTTGAAATTCTTCCCAGACTACAGAGCCGCAGAGAGTGCAGTGGTTAGCGCCCTGGCTGCTCTGGCAGAGGTTTGGGTCTCAGCACCTACATGGCGGCTAATAACCATCTGTAACTCTTTCCGGGGGATCCGATGCCCTGCTCTGGCCTCCGTGGGCACTGCACACATGTGGTGCTCCTACATAGTCACAGGCAAAAGACACATAAAAGTTTAAAACCCAGTATGAGCACAGAGGTTTTGTGTGTGTGCACGTATGTAACATGAAACTGGCATGTCAGTGGCATTAAACACAAGCTGTGTGGCAGTCCCATCGTCCACCTCCAAGATCTTCATGTCCCCACAGTGAAGTTCTGTCCAAATTCTAGCCTGACTCAGTCCCCTCTCCACCCGGGATGCGTCCCTCCACTTTGGGTCCCCATGGCTCTGAGGACTCCTCAGACCTCCTGGGCTGGACGTCCTCAGTCGGCACCCCAGTGGTTGTCAGGACCGCTTTCCTTTTCTTGGCTGAGTCCATTCCGGGTGTCACCTTGTGGCTCGAATCTGGAAGGTTCCTGCGGGCGCTAGTCTTGAATGTTTGCTGGTTGTCCCTGTATTATGTTGAAGGACGGGTGGCGCTGGTGGATGGATGTCAACCCTAGGGTCGCCGTTTGAAGGTCAAACCCACCCTGCTGTGGGCCCCTTGTCTCTACTTCTTGTTCATTTATTAAAAAAAAAATACTTGGGGCTGGAGAGATAGCCTAGTGGTTAAGAGCGCTGACTGCTCTTGCAGAGGACCTGGGTTTGATCCCCAGTACCCACACGATGGCTAAGAACTGTCTTTAACTCCAGTTCCAGGGGAATCCGACACCCTCTTCTGACCTCCGTGGCACTGCACGTCATGGGTGCACAAACTTATATGCAGACAGTACATTCATACACATAAAAAAATAAAATTTTTTAAAAATTAAAAAAATACTTAAGACTATACTTTCAGGGATCATTTCTCTAGTTTGTAACTAGAGAAATTTCTCTGTATAGGGTACCAGAAACCACGAAGACGAGATGCAGTGCTTCCTCCTGAGTGTGAAGCTGGCTCTTGGTATTGCTTTTTGTGATTGCTATTTGCCATCGATGATCGTTCTACTCTTCCTTTGGAAGAGTTAGAGGGAGGGAGCACAGTCTGAGTTATATATATATATATGAAAAAAAAAATACTTGGGGCTGGAGAGATGGCCTAGCGGTTAAGAGTGCCGACTGCTCTTACAGAGAACCCGGGTTCGATCCCCAGCACCCACATGGCGGCTGAGAACCGTCTGCAACTCCAATTCCAGGAGAGTTCCAGTTCCAGGGGAATCCGACGCCCTCCTCTGACCTCTGTGGCATTGTATGACATGAGTGCACAAACCAACATGCAGACAGTACATTCATACACATAAAGAAAAAACATAAATTAAAAAAAATACTTATGTGTATTGCTGCCACCTGTGTCACAGATGTCAGATGAGGGCGTCAGATCCGCTGGAGCTCAGTTCTGTTGTGAGCAGCAACGTGTGTGCTGGGAAGGGAGCCCAGGTCTGCTGCAAGAGCAGCCAGTGCTCTCCACCGCTGAGGTGTTCTCCAGCCCCTACTTCCAGTTGGTTTTTTTTTTGTTTTGTTTTGTTTTTTTTTTTTGGTCTTTTTGAGACAGGGTCTCCTTGTAGCCCCAGCTGTCCTGGAACTCACGCTATAGACCAGGCTGGCCTTGAACTCACAATGATCCGCCTCTGTCTCCGAGTGCTAGAATTAAAGGCATGACACCACCATGCCCGGCTTTCCGTTCTTTTTTTTTTTTTTTTTTTTGGTCTTTTCGAGACAGGGTCTCCCTGTAGCCCCAGCTGTCCTGGAACTCACTCTGGAGACCAGGCTGGCCTTGAACTCACAAAGATCCGCCTGCCTCTGCCTCCCAAGTGCTAGGATTAAAGGCGTGCGCCACCACGCCCGGCTCTCCAGTTCATTTTCAAGAGGACAAGTGGCCTCCAGGGTCTCCCCCTGGCGCTGAACTGAAGCAATGAGTCCCAGTCTTCACCTAAGTGGCTGGTTCACCTGGCCTCTAGGCCCCTGGCTCTCTGCTGCCCCCCGGTGGCCACAGCTGCCCACATCGGGCCAGATAATAGGCAGAACCAGAAGGCTGACCCGCCTTTACCTGGCTGCTCTGCCTTTATCATAAGGGCAAGGCTGCGGCCGCCCCCCACCAAGTGGGCACTCAAGGCTGGACAGTCGACTCGGGTTGTCTACACGAAGGCCTGGCATAAGCCCTGGGTGACCGATACTGGCCTCTCACCCCTCCTGCCTCAGTCTCCGCAGAAGATGGGGTGACGAGGGCCTCCCATTAAGCCCAGCATAACCCAGAACCTTGGCCACTCTAAGAAGTCCCTGAGGGGCCTAGCGGTTAAGAGCGCCGACCACTCTTACAGAGGACCTGAGTTCGATCCCCAGCACCCACATGGCGGCTAAGAACTCCAATTCCAAGAGAAATCCAGTTCCAGGGGAATCCGATACCCTCTTCTGACCTCCGCGGCATTGCACGACACGGGTGCACAAACCTACAAGCAGACAGTACATTCATACACATACAGAAATAAAAAATAAATTAAAACAAAAAGAAGTCCCTGGGATGGCCAGTGCCCTTGTAGAGGACCGGATTCAGTTCTCAGCACCCACACGGTGGCTGACAACCATCTGTGAGGAACTCCAGTTCGGTCAGATTAACACCTTCTGACTCTATGTATCACAGGTCATGGGTGCCCTTCCACACATGCAGGCAGCACACTCGAAGGGGGAGGGGGAGGGGGAGAGACAGAGACAGAGACACTCCCCTCCACAGCCCCCAATGGATCTAGTTCCTGTCTGGATTCTCCTGCTCCGGACACTTCCTGTCCTGGAGTCGCACACCAAGCAATACCAAGAGCCAGCTTCACACTCAGGAGGAAGCACTGCATCTCGTCCTCGTGTATCTGGGTCCTTCACTGAGTGTGACGTGCCTGGGGTCTCCCCATGCTATGGCTAGTATCTGCTATTTGGAGTTGTGTAATATTCCCGCAGAATCTTGGATTTTACGTTTTTAGCGGGTAAATCTTGGGTGTGCGACATCTCAGTGAAAACAGTTCTTGGGGCAGAAGCCACTGCAGTGTGATGCGGAGCACACCTGATGGGCTCCTGGGCTGCATGACATGTTTAGCCAGAAAGGGCCAGGGAAACCCCACAACTGAGGTATGACCCCCCTCAGTGGCTTTCGTGTGATCCAGGACCTGCTTGGTGGCCTCTCCTGGGGTGGCTGGTGGCCCTTGGGGGTCAGAACAGGGAAGGACCCCAGGCCCAGGGGCCGCTCACTGAGGCACAAAACGCAGCTGGTGGCAGATGGAAGGTAGCTTTATGGTGGCTCACTGAGGACTTGTGTCATACTGGGCTCGCTGGGCACATGCGGGGTCAATGCCCACGGGAGACCAGGCCTCACCGCAGGCACCCCCTGGGGACAGCAGAACAGCAGCGACCACACTCTGGCTTTCCCCGGGACGGATGACTGGTCCGCTCGGGCCATCAGGGGTGCAGGCCAGAGCTGCTGGTGTCTGAGGACCACTGAGCCTTGAAGGACAGAGTCCAGCAACCCGGGGCTCACGTGGTAGTCGTTTTGTCCATGGGCGACTGTGGACAGGGCTGGCTAGGGACACCTTGCTAGGGACACCTCAGCGGCCACCTGCCCTAAGGGTGAGTCCTGCAGGACCCCGTGTTCACCCGGAGCACAAAGGTGGGGGTGGTGCTGGCGAGGGGCGCACGGTGCTCCGCTGGACGGTGCTGGCGCTCGGTGCTCTAGCGCAGCCCGCAGTCCCCTGCCTCCTGCTTCTCCTCCTCCAGCGCGCACACCAGGTCGCGCACGAAGCGCATCTCGGACGCCATCTGCGCGGCCAGCGCGTCGTAGCGCTTCTCCAGGCGGCCGAGGCGCCGCTTGAGGCCGCCGGCGCCCTGCACAGCCGCGCGGGCGTCGTCCTGGGCCTGGCGCCGCAGCGCCTCGGAGCGCAGCAGCTCCTGCCGCAGCCGCCGCAGGTCGCGGCCCAGCCCCGCACTGCCGTCGCGCATGCGTGCCTCCCGCGCTTCCGCCGCCGCCCGCAGCGCTGCCACGTCCTCGCGACAGCGGCTGCGACCACGCTGCAGCTCCCGCAGCCCCTCCTCGGCCGCCGCCACCTCCTCCAGCACCTTGGAGAAGCGCTCGAAGCTGGCGTAGCTGTTGTTGGGCGGCATGCTGGAGTGCGACTTGATGGTGTACTCCTTGAGACGCGTCGTCTTCAGCCGCCTCCGCTCCGGCCGCCGCCCGCTGTCCTCGCTGCGCGCCCCGCGCCGCCGGATGGCCTGGGAGAGCACGGTGACACCACTCGACCACACGCCGCACCCCAGGACCAGACCCGGCACCCCAGGACCAGACCCCGCACCCCAGGACCAGATCCCGCCCCATATCCCAAACCACAGAAGGGCCTCACCTTGATCCAGGAATGTTCCAGACTCTGGGCAATGGTCATCCTCCTCCTGCCACACACCACAGTGGGTCACTCCTGTCTCATCCCATGAGTCCCGGGTGACACGTGTGTCACGGTCCCCTCTACCCTGACACATGTGTCCCAGTCCCCTCTACCCTACTGACACACATGTCCCAATCCCCCGTCCCTGACACACGTGTCCCTGTCTCAGAAGAACCAGAGCTCAACAGCCAGCCTGGGCTACATGAACACTGTCTGAAAAGATAAACAAATGGTGTGGCCAGCCCAACAGCCCCGCAGCCCCACAGTCCTGGCTGCAGCCAGCAGGGCCCTGTACCCCACCCAGCAAGCACCCTCGTCCTTGAGTCCTACTTGGGATCTTTGACCAGCAGCTTCCGGATGAAGTCCTTGGCCAGCTCGCTGGTGCTGCTGAAGTACTCCTCATCAAAGTCGTAGTTCACTGCCGAAATGTTGGTCAGCGTTTCCTGCTTGGTCTCACCCAGGAACGGGGACGCTCCACTCAAGCTGCAGGAGATGCAGGGCTGAGTGACAGGGGTCTTGGGAAGCCACCGAAGACTCCCGACACATCACCACCCAGTGCCGAGGTGAACACCGTGGACCACTAAGGGGAGGAAGGACGTAGGGAGTCTCAGCCAACTCACCCCAAAACATGGAGCACACTGACCATCAATGGACAAGCACCATCTGGAGACCCTGGGACAGGGAGGGGGCTGGGGGCACAGCTCAGGGTAGAGTGACAGCCTAGGATCCCAGTGAGGGGCTGGGGGCGTGGCTCAGGTAGAGTGACAGCCTAGAATCCCTAGTGAGGGGCTGGGGGCGTGGCTCAGGTAGAGTGACAGCCTAGGTTCCCAGTGAGGGGCTGGGGGCGTGGCTCAGGTAGAGTGACAGCCTAGAATCCCCAGTGAGGGGCTGGGGGTGTGGCTCAGGTAGAGTGACAGCCTAGAATCCCCAGTGAGGGGCTGGGGGCGTGGCTCAGGTAGAGTGACAGCCTAGAATCCCCAGTGAGGGGCTGGGGGCGTGGCTCAGGTAGAGTGACAGCCTAGAATCCCCAGTGAGGGGCTGGGGGCGTGGCTCAGGTAGAGTGACAGCCTAGAATCCCCAGTGAGGGGCTGGGGGCGTGGCTCAGGTAGAGTGACAGCCTAGAATCCCCAGTGAGGGGCTGGGGGCGTGGCTCAGGTAGAGTGACAGCCTAGAATCCCCAGTGAGGGGCTGGGGGCGTGGCTCAGGTAGAGTGACAGCCTAGAATCCCCAGTGAGGGGCTGGGGGCGTGGCTCAGGTAGAGTGACAGCCTAGAATCCCCAGTGAGGGGCTGGGGGCGTGGCTCAGGTAGAGTGACAGCCTAGAATCCCCAGTGAGGGGCTGGGGGCGTGGCTCAGGTAGAGTGACAGCCTAGAATCCCCAGTGAGGGGCTGGGGGCGTGGCTCAGGTAGAGTGACAGCCTAGAATCCCCAGTGAGGGGCTGGGGGCGTGGCTCAGGTAGAGTGACAGCCTAGAATCCCCAGTGAGGGGCTGGGGGCGTGGCTCAGGTAGAGTGACAGCCTAGAATCCCCAGTGAGGGGCTGGGGGCGTGGCTCAGGTAGAGTGACAGCCTAGAATCCCCAGTGAGGGGCTGGGGGCGTGGCTCAGGTAGAGTGACAGCCTAGAATCCCCAGTGAGGGGCTGGGGGCGTGGCTCAGGTAGAGTGACAGCCTAGAATCCCCAGTGAGGGGCTGGGGGCGTGGCTCAGGTAGAGTGACAGCCTAGAATCCCCAGTGAGGGGCTGGGGGCGTGGCTCAGGTAGAGTGACAGCCTAGAATCCCCAGTGAGGGGCTGGGGGCGTGGCTCAGGTAGAGTGACAGCCTAGAATCCCCAGTGAGGGGCTGGGGGCGTGGCTCAGGTAGAGTGACAGCCTAGAATCCCCAGTGAGGGGCTGGGGGCGTGGCTCAGGTAGAGTGACAGCCTAGAATCCCCAGTGAGGGGCTGGGGGCGTGGCTCAGGTAGAGTGACAGCCTAGAATCCCCAGTGAGGGGCTGGGGGCGTGGCTCAGGTAGAGTGACAGCCTAGAATCCCCAGTGAGGGGCTGGGGGCGTGGCTCAGGTAGAGTGACAGCCTAGAATCCCCAGTGAGGGGCTGGGGGCGTGGCTCAGGTAGAGTGACAGCCTAGAATCCCCAGTGAGGGGCTGGGGGCGTGGCTCAGGTAGAGTGACAGCCTAGAATCCCCAGTGAGGGGCTGGGGGCGTGGCTCAGGTAGAGTGACAGCCTAGAATCCCCAGTGAGGGGCTGGGGGCGTGGCTCAGGGTGGAGTGCGAGCCTAGAGTCCCCAGTGAGGGGCTGGGGGCGTGGCTCAGGTAGAGTGACAGCCTAGAATCCCAGTGAGGGGCTGGGGGCGTGGCTCAGGTAGAGTGACAGCCTAGGATCCCCAGTGAGGGGCTGGGGGTGTGGCTCAGGTAGAGTGACAGCCTAGGATCCCAGTGAGGGGCTGGGGGTGTGGCTCAGGTAGAGTGACAGCCTAGGATCCCAGTGAGGGGGTGGCGGCGGGGCTGGTCTCAGCTCTTGGAGATAGTGGCTCCCCCACAGGTAGGTACTCACAGGATGTAGGTGATCACCCCAATGCTCCTGCAGGAAACAAGAAACCAGTCAGCACAGCCTTGGTAGCACCTGCACCCAGAACGTAGGTCTCTCCCAGAAGACAGGGGGTCTAGAGTCTGGTCAGGGTCAAGCACAGGGAAGCCAAGGCAGGCCAGCAGGTCACTGGGATATCAAGGGGGCACTGGCCAGTCACCTCCTGGGTCTGGTCAGTTCCTTTGTTGTGTTTTCAAACCCTCAGGAGCAGTCACCCATACAGCAGAGTCTGGCACCCTATTGTGCACCTTTGTGTGGTGCAGGCCCACTCCCCTCCAACCTTGGTCCCTGGCCCACAGGATGGAGGAGGTCCTGGACAGCATGCTGGAGATGGGGAGGATGGGGAGTGTGTGGGCAGCACCAGGCAGGCTGGGGCCTGGCCCTGACCTAACTCACCACATGTCAGCCTCCAGGCCCAGTGGCTCATAGTTGACGATCTCAGGGGCTGTGGGGACAGGGACAAGCTGAGGGGTACAGCAAAGCCCACCCCATCCCCCTGTGTCCCCACAGTCCTGTGGCCTCACCCACAAACTCCGGTGTGCCAAAGATATTCTTGAACTCGTTTCCAGCCTCGATCTTGTGTGCAATGCCGAAGTCGATGAGTTTGATGCGTGGGCTGGCGGCATGCTTGTCCAGCAACATGATGTTCTCAGGCTGCGGGGATGCGGAGTGAGAGGGTGGGGCGCAGTGAGTGGGGTGAACCTGGGGCACCGGGACCCCAGTCCTCCCCAGCTGGGCACCTTCAGGTCAAAGTGGGCGATGCGCTTGGAGTGCAGGTAGCGGACGCCGTCGAGGATCTGCTTGAGAAACTGCGTGGCCTCGTCCTCAGTCAGTGACTCCTTCTCCGCCAGGAAGTCGAAGAGCTCGCCGCCAGACACCAGCTCCAGGATCAGCACCACGTCGGTCTTGTTCTCAAACACGTCGTGCAGCGTGATGATGTTGGGGTGTCGGATCTCACGCAGGATGCTCACCTCCCGCTCAATCTCCTCCCGGCTCACGCCGCGCCGGCTGGACGACAGGCGCCGCTTCTTGATGAATTTGGCGGCATACTCCCTGCCGGTGGCCTTCTGCCGGCATTTGCGCACAATGGCAAACTGACCACTGTGGGAGGACAAGTAGGGGAGCCTCAGTACCTCGGCAACTGTGGGTGTCGCTGGGCAATGCTCAGAGCCCAGGACTCAGGGTCCAGCTTGGACTACCAGGAGACTGAGGACGCCCAACAGGACTTTCGACCTCCACACACGCCCACACTCATGCCTGAGCCACAGTAAATTCCAAAGCAGCTGGGGCTGTAGGAAGACCCTTTTCTCGAGAGCTACTCAGCAGCCGTGAGCACTGGGCACTGGCTCCTGCAGCGGACCCACGTTCAGTTCCCAGCACCCATATGGCAGCTAACAACTGTTCACAACTGCAGTTCCAGGAGATGTAATGCCCTCTTCTGACTTCCACGGGTGCTGTACTATAAGGTGCACACATACATACATACACTCACACACAAAACACTCATGCACATAAAATAAATTTAAAGAAAAAGTTTTAACAAACAGAAAAAATTTTAAATCTTTAATTTAGCATGGGGCATGCTGGGCAGATGCAGGTCAGAGAGCAACTCTCCTGTCCACCTTCTACCCTGTCAGACCCGTGCTGCCTTGTGGCTGTGCTCCAAGCGACCTGAACTCTGACAACATGGGAATTTCCTGCCATTGTTTTGGGACAGCACGTTTCTTCCCCCTCCCGACCATTTTTTTGGGGCCAAGGGGTCGAGACAAGGTCTCCCTGTAGCTCCAACTGGCCTGGAACTCACTCTGTAGCAGAGGCTGGCCTCAGTCTCACAGAGATTCTCCTGACTCTGCCCCAAGTGCTGGAGTTAAAGGTGTGCACCACCACACCTGGATCCCCAACACACAGAAACCAGGACGCTGAGAAGGCGGCTCGGCAGGTAAAGAAGCATGAGGCCCTGATCTCAGAACACACACAGCAAGGTTTGTGTGCCAGGTGTGCCTGTCTCCCCAGCACTGGGGAGATGGAGACCGGAGGATCCCCGGGCAGATAGCCCAGCTCAAGCACTTGGGAGGCAAAGGCAGGCGGATCTTTGTGAGTTCAAGGCCAGCCTGGTCTACAGAGTGAGTTCCAGGACAGCTGGGGCTACAGGGAGACCCTGTCTCGAAAAGACCAAAAACAAAAAAGCATATGGGGGAGGGCAGCTGAGCAGTGGACAGATGCCCACCAGGCATGTGGGGAGGGCAGCTGAGCAGTGGACAGATGCCCACCAGGCATGTGGGGAGGGCAGCTGAACAGTGGACAGATGCCCACCAGGCATGTGCAGGACATGGACATGGCCAGGCATAGTGGTGCTCACCTGTGAGCCCAGAGACAGGCGAGTCTGTATGAGAGAGTGGGGTTACCCTGGGCTACTTAACAAGTTCTAGTCTCAAAAACAACCAATGAAAAAAAGGCTAGAGAGACAGCTCAGCAGTTACAGCACTGGCAGCTCTTGCCCTTGAGTCGTTGTCAGCTCCCCAGCACCCACATGGTGGCTTGAAATGGTAACTCCTCTGGCCTCAGCAGGCATTGTATGACACATACATTTACACACGCAATAAAAGTAATTTATAACTGAAAGACCAAAAATAAATACACAAAACAGAAATAAACAAAAGAAACATACACATACTCAGACAACTGGTGAGTGTACCTTAGGGGTTCATGTGGCTCCCAGGGACTCTGCCCTGGGGTCCTTCTCAGCTGCTAAAGCCACATTTATAATAAAGCGTAGAAGCAGGGTTTACCATTTGTCCCTTGTACGACTTGAGCACTGGACTGTGTTATTCTGGGATTCCTGACAACATCTGTGTGGTAAACTTTCCTGTTCTTTTGCTGTGTGCAGGCACACCTGGGAGCGGCCCTTGATCACTCACAACCCTGTGCTTTTCAGTGTTTGTCACTGAGCCTGGAGCTTGCTGATTAGCCTAGGCTGTGTGGCTGGTGAACCAGAGAGACCTTCCTGTCTCTGCCTCCCAATTGCTGGAGAGACACGTGTAGGCCGGCTCACCTGACTTTTAAGACAACTGTGAGTTGAGTGTGCAAGTTGGATGTGGCAATGCAGGTCTGATGGAGGCCAGCCTGGGTGACAGGGTGGCTGTCTCAGAATACAAAGTGGAGGGAGACTGAGGGCGCCCAACACCTCAACTTCCTCGCCCACACATGCGCACACCCACGCCCAACACCTACAGCTTCCGCCCTCCACACATGTGCACACTCACACACTGAATGTCAGGCTGAGCAGTAGTGGCCGGCACCTGTCACCGTAGCATGTGGGAGGTGAAGGCCCGAGGAAGGAGTTCACGGTCATCTTTGGCTAAACAGAGTTTCATCCTGGCTCTGGGGGAAGGCAATTTAGCCTCCAAGGCATCTCAGCAGCCCTGGGAAATGTCTTGACTTCTGCCCAAGGCCCTCCTGGTGATTCATGTAAGTCCCTGTCTGGACTAAAGGAAGCAGATCCGGGTGCCAGAGGGTCCCCACAAGTCTCCTCGGGCTGGCTTGAGGCAGGGCCTGCTTATTTACATTCTACATTTGTGACATCACTGGGCGGGCCATGTGGCTTGGGGAAGGCTAACCAGGGTGAGAACTCACCAAATAAGGTCTGAGGCACCAGGTGAGATTGGACCTGGCTCAGAGAGGAGAGGAGGGGCCCAAAGCCTAGTCAGGCAGGAGGATGCGTGGCCAGCCAGGTGAGAACTCACATTTCTACTAGGAATAGACTGTCAACCCAGGTATGAAAAGACCCGCTTAGGGCTGGAGAGATGGCCTAGCTGTTAAGAGGGCCGACCGCTCTTGCAGAGGACCCGGGTTCGATCCCCAGCACCCACATGGCGGCCGAGAACCGTCTGAAACTCCAATTCCAGGAGAGCTCCAGTTCCAGGGGAATCCAACGCCCGCTTCTGACCTCCGCGGCATTGCACGACACAGGTGCACAGACTTGCATGCAGACAGTACATTCATACACATACAGAAATAAATAAAAATTAAAAAAAAAAAAAGGACCCGCTTAACCAGCCAAAAACTGAAGGGACTCAAGTGTCCCCAACAAGAGAACTAATGAGAAGGGGACCTTCTAAGGATGTGGTGACACACACCTGTCACCCCAGTACTTAGGAGCCCAAAGCAGGAAGTTCAAAGTTTATGGCCTGGGCCTGGAGATGGCTCAGAGGGTAAAGGTGCTTGCTACCAAGCCTGAAGACCTGAATTCCTTCCCCACAACTCACATGGTGTAAGGCAAGAATGGACTTCCACAAGTTGTGCTTTGACCTCAAGACAGACAGTGCTCTCACCTCAGACAGACAGACACACAGTAAAACATAATAGAACAGGATGCCAAGACTGAGGCCAGCCTGGGCTTCAGGAGACGCTGTCCCTGGCTCTGGAGCAATGGTGGGACTCTCATGTATTCAGAGTCCCTCCCCCTGGCACACACCGGGGCATCAGAGACCAGAAAGGGGCGGGGGGCATGGCTGTCTGGGACTCTGTAACCGAAGCTGCTCAAGTCAATATCTGACAGTGACCCCCCCCCAACCACTCACCTGCCCAGCTCCTCTCCCATCTCATAGTGCTCTTCCACATCCTCCTGCCTGAACGTGGACATGTCGGCTGGCCTTCCAAGTCTGCCTCAAGGAGACCTCGGTCACTTCAGTCTGGGGACTGCGGGGCTCCGGGGACACACTGGCGAGGAAAAGCGGGAAGTGACAATGCTGACCCCTGCTCGTGGGGGACAGCAGGGCTTTTCCTAGTTTGTCGTAGGTGCTCCGAGCGAACGTGCATCAGCCGTCCTTGGACCAGCTTCTCCCGGGCATGTGACACTAAACAGCCGCTCCCATCTTTAAAGCGCGCAGCCAAGATCCGGGCGCGGTAGCACCCGCCTGTCACCATGCACTCCGGACCTGAGGCACGAGTTCCGGGATAGCCTGGGCATCATGTCGCCCGCTTTTGTGGCTGGCCGGCCAGCTTCCTCGCCTCACTGTCCCGCCCATCTGCAGCCCAGACCGCAGCAGTGTCCCAAAAGCCCACGCGTGCGCGCTGGCGCTCGCCGCAGCGACCCCATCTTCCTGGCTGGCTTGTCATGGGGCGCCCTCCCGGATCCCGTCCCCACCGAGTCCCAGCGAGACCCACAGCAGCGGCCCGGTAGCTGCCCGTCCGACGGCTCACCGCCCGGAGCCCCGCCCGGCGTCTGCGTAGCCGCCGCCTCTGCTGCGCGGGGGCGACGCGAGCCAGTGCGCATGCGCCCCCACCAGGAAGCCGAAAGCCGCTCGCTGTCCCCGCCCTTCAGAAACCGAAAGTCAGTCCATCCTACACCAGGAAGTCGGAGCTCATTGGCCGCCTGGACCGCAAAAGCCGGAAACCGGCGGCCTACCCCGCTGGCGAAGCCGTCATTGTTCAGAGCCACTGATGACGCCAGCTTCCGGGACGGCCTGTCTGGAGCGAAACCGGAAGCCGTGCGGGGAAGGGATAGAGGCTGCCGCAGGGTACCCAGCCCAGGCCTCCTGCAGGGCCCAGGATGCCCCTGACAGATCAAGGCCTGCCCTAGTCTACATTGAGGTCGGGTCTCAAAATAACGGACATGAAGGTGCAGCACAAAAAGGATGGAGCACAGAGCATAGCAGCCAGCCGCCCACTCCACCCATGCTGTGCCCCACTCAGGACAGGGGAGGCGGGTAATTGAAGCATCAGGTTTATTCCTCCACGGCGGCATGCACTGTGTTCCCCGTGGGGAGCTGTACCGGGCTGCGGACCCACATAAATCTCTGAATGCGTTTATTTAGACTTTTGGACAAGTTTCCCTCTGAAAACGATAAAGCACTGTGTCCCACCCAGGCCCACCCATGGCCCGCCAGTCCTGGTGGAGGGCGGACACTGCCTCAGAACCCAAATAAATAGGATCGGCGTTGAGTAGCGTTGAGGATGGCACGGAAGGGCCGGGGCCAGGGGCGCGGCCCTGTGGGGAGAGTCTCAGGTGAGATGGCGGGAACGTCAGAGGAGCGGCTGTGGGCCGGCACCCTACAGTTTGTCCAGAAAGTTGTCCAGGGCGGGGATGCCCTCCTTCAGGCCCTTGCGCTTTCGAGTCTCTGCCACCACCTGGCTGGGGCGGCTGCTGTTGTCGAAGGGGTCTCCAGGCAGGATCTGCCAGTGGTCGAACACGCACTGCGGGAACGCCTGGCCGCCAGTGTTGGAGCGCAGGTCGGCAGTGAAACCTAGGACATGAACGGGGGGGGGGGGGGGCTCAGCGCAGCCCTAGCATGGGGCGCCTGGTCACCCCTGCTGCCCAGAAGACACCCACTATCCCCTGCTTCCCACAGGGGCAGCTGCAACCAGACACTTACCAAAGGACTCGTTGACAGGCAGGTAGGCCTTGACCACAAACATGGGGGTACCAGCCACCTGAGATTCCTCAAACACATGGCCCCGCTTCCTGTTCAGGACACCATAGATGCCACCGACCACCTGCTCTGGACACTGAAAGGGGACAGGGCTGTGAGCAGAGGACTGGGGAGGAAGGACCCCAGGACAGTGCATAGGGACACGGCCTCACCTGGATCTCTACCAGGTAGATGGGCTCCATGAGGCGGGGCTGTGCAGTCAGCACACTGGCGTAGAGGCATCGGCGGGCTGTGGGGATGATCTGGCCACCACCACGGTGGATGGCATCAGCGTGCAGGGTCACATCATGGACATCAAAGCGCACACCACGCATGTTCTCCTCACAGAGTGCACCCTGGGGAGAGATGAAGGACTGTAGCTATCCACCCCCACACAGGACAGCCTGCCCACACAGGGTGTCCACCTGGATCTCACCTCCTTAGTGGCCCACTGAAAGCCAGCCACCACACTGTCCTTGATTTCGTTGAGGTATTGCACACCCTTGGTGATATCGGTGAGGATGTTGGGGCCTGTACCATCAGGCCCAAAGCACCAGATCTTTCGGGCCTCAGCCACATCCCACTCATATTTCTCAGCCAGGTAGCGAGCTCGAGCTTTGAGCTCCTGGCGCGCGGACACCTCACCCTTGTCGATGTCCTCAGCAAGGCCATCAGGGAAGGGCCGGGCCTTCATGTAGAGCCGGTTGTGTTTGTTGGGAGACTTGGACAGGCACAGCACACTAGACTCCTCACTGACGGTCTCGCGGTAGGACACTACCGGGTCCGACTTCTTGATGGGGATGCAGGCGTGGTCCTCCTCCAGGTCTTTGAGGCAGATCTCCAGGTGCAGCTCCCCTGCGCCTGCAATGATGTGCTCCCCAGACTCCTCAATGATGCACTGCAGGGAGGAGAACGTCAGCAGGCCTGACAATGCAGCCACCCCCAGAGGCCAAGGCCAGTGATGCCCGCCCTTGTCTTCTGCATATGCCCAGGGGACGCACCTGCACCATGGGGTCCGACTTGGCCAGCCGCTTAAGCCCCTCCACCAACTTTGGCAGGTCGGCTGGGTTCTTGGCCTCGACAGCCACCCTGACCACTGGGCTGACGCTGAATTTCATCACACGCATATTGTGGGCATGCTCGAAGGTGGTGATGGTGCCTGTCTTCACCAGAAACTGGTCTACACCCACGAGCCCCACGATGTTGCCGCAGGGCACGTCCTCAATGGGCTCCACATAGCGTCCCATCATCAAGATGGTTCTGGAGACAGGCCATCGTTAGCACTGCCGCTTTGGGAACCGGGCTCAGCCAGGCCTGTGTGTGCACTGGCCACAGCCTCCTGGGAATGAATGCCCTGTCCCCTCCCGTCCCTGGTCACCTCTGGATGGGCTTCAGGTACAGGTCCTCCTTCTTTCCTGGGGTGTAGTTGGGGCCCATGATGCGGACCTTCAGGCCAGTGGAGACCACACCTGAGAACACGCGGCCAAATGCATAAAAGCGCCCCTTGTCTGAGGTTGGCACCATCTTGGAGATGTACATCATCAGGGGGCCTTTGGGGTCACAGCTTTTGATGCCTGACAGGGAAAGAGAACACTCCAAAAGTCACCGTCATATAGAGGCAGGGACAAGGCAGGCGGGCGCTGCAGGCTAGGGACCTACCCATGGCGGCCTCGTCGTCAGGTGGACCCTCGTAGAGCAGCTCACAGCGGTACTTCTGTGCAGTGACGGGTGAGGGCAGGTGGATGGTGATCATCTGCAGCAGTGCGTCCCCGGCTGGCAGCCAGCGGCGCATCACAGCCTTGAGCAATGGCTTGCCCTCCTTACCCTTGTCCTCGCTGTCCAGCTTGATGTCCAACTTCTCAATCAGCTTGGCCGTCTCTTCCTTCTTAAAGTTCATGATGGCGTCGAACACCTGATGGGACATGTTGGTGAGTGCACAGGTCAAGTCAGGCACCCACCAGACAGGAGGGGACTCTGCCCCCCAGGCACCTTGAAGATGGGGTCCAGGATGAGCTGGCAGAAGGTGCGTGGCAGCTTCTTGCCGTCAGGGCTGTTGGCATTCTTGCTGAACTTGCCATTGGCTGGGTCAAAGTACCTGTGATGGGCGCAGGGTGAGACTGGGCAGTGTTGCAGTGCACATGCATGCATGGGAGCTCAGACAGCGCACCTCACTCACCGGTCCCCCCAAAGCCTCTTCATCATGTCCTCTACTTTCTTGGCTCGTTCAGCTGGCCCCAGCTGGCCCTCACCCTTGGCAGCAAACTTGGCCACATACATCTCTGCAAACTGCTTCAGTGTGAAGGCCCAGCCATGCAGGCCAGAGCCAAAGCCCACTGTGCCCAGGACAGGGTCAATCTGCAGGGACAACGGCCATGAGTGAGGGACCACACACACACAAACACACCCAAAGGCAGACCCTGGGCCCCAGGCTCAGACTCTGAGTTTCTTCAGCAGACATCAGGTCAAAGTGAAGAATTTCCGTCATCACATTCAGGGGCCACAGGGTCCAGTACCCACCAACCAACACACCATGATGTTGCCCATGGGCCCGCTCTCGCCCTCGCCGTAGGTGGAGATGATGACATTGACGTTCTCCACGATCCGCTGGAAGGTCTGGTACAGCTCCTCAGGCTCTAGCTGCAGCTCTAGCAGCGCTCGGTCCATCTTGTTCATCATCAGCACAGGCTTGATGCGCTCAGCAATGGCCTGACGCAGCACTGTCTCCGTCTGTACGCATACGCCTGGCGACAGGGGCAGTGTCATGGCCTGTGCCCTCATGGTCTAGTTCCTGCCCATGGGGTGCTCAGGACCTACCAGACACACAGTCCACCACCACTAGGGCGCCATCTGTGACCCGCAGGGCAGCCGTCACCTCTGAGGAGAAGTCCACATGGCCTGGGGAGTCGATGAGGTTGATGAGGAAGCCAGAGCCATCTTTGCTTTGCTTGATGAAGTTCAGGTCATTCTCCGACAGCTCGTAGAAGAGTGAGATGGCACTGGGGATGGAGGCTGGTCAGCACCAGGCAGCCAGCAGGAGCCCAGCATCCTCCTCCCCACACTGCCCTGCCAGCACCTGTTCCCAGAATATGGAAGCAGACAGCAGGCCGGCCCACTGCAAGGCAACAAGAACTCGAGCTTTGGGGGCCCTACCTCCAAGCCTCAAGACTCCAAGCACTGTCCCCACTGACAATCACAAGCAGATGTACGTGGCTTGTGCGGGGAATCCCAGGGAAGTGGGCCACACCAGCCTATGGCCCCTCACTCACGTGGACTTGATGGTGATACAACGTTCCTGCTCATCTTTTCGGGTGTCAGTGAAGCGTGTCTCCCCGGCCCGTGCAGAGGCAATGATCCCCGCCTTACACACCAGGGAATCAGTTAGTGTGGACTTGCCGTGATCCACGTGGGCAATGACGGACATGTTCCGGATGTT
The DNA here is from genome assembly GCA_009823505.1 of Rhizomys pruinosus. NCBI lineage: Eukaryota > Metazoa > Chordata > Mammalia > Rodentia > Spalacidae > Rhizomys > Rhizomys pruinosus. The sequence goes on along the minus strand of VZQC01004073.1, from coordinate 839,348 downwards.
GGCCTTCTTGTCCATTATGGCTCGGATCTGATCCACGGTAAAGTTCACCTGTGGTGGGGGAGGGGTCAGCGGGCATCGTGGAAGCAGATAGCATGCAGTGCCAGGGGCTGTGCTGTGCGCTCTCCAAACTACTGGAGACCATGGCTGTCACTAGAGCAGTCCACCCTGGTGACTTGTGACCAACTGTCCAGAAAGGGACCCAGAGTCCAAGAGTCCACAACCAGCTAGTCACAAAGGTCAAGTCCAGCCTGAGGTGGCAGACTCCACCACAGGACAAACAGAAAGGGCCTAAAAAAGCAGCTCCCCAGGCTTTCACCTGTCATCCTAGCCCTCAGAGATACTGGGCAGGAAGGTGAAGACTCTATGGACAGTCTGCGCTCCATAGACCCTGCCTCAAACCAAATGAAACCAGAATATACCAAACTTGAGTATGTGAGCCAGGCATGGTGAGGCACGCCTTTAATCCCGGCACTGGAAGCAGACAGGTCAGGGAGTTTCAGGGTACCATGGGCTACATATCGATCCCCTATCTCAAAGAGAATAAACCCAGACTGATGAGCCCTGTCACCCCAGCAGTCTAGCCCAAGACACAAAGCAAAATCCTACCCCTAACCAGACAGACTTGGAGCTGACGACCCAAAAAGCACCCGACACAAGACTATCCCTATCAACCAGGGCAGTCGCAAACACGTAAGGGGAATGAAACTTCTCCCAATCACATCAGCCTCCAAGTCACGACTCTAAACTCCAAGATCAAACTCCGACTGGGGGTAGGAACCCGAAAGGTCCTCTGTACTCCACGAATCCCTAAGGACCCGCGGAACTAAGTGATCGAAACTACACACAAGGGCTCCGGGAGCGCTCCACAGAAGGGGCGATGTTGCGAGGACACCCGCATCACATCTGGAGGTGACCCTCGCGGACTGCGGAGACCTTTCTTGGTCTCCTTCCATAAGGTAACCCCAGCAGCTTCCCACGCTTGGGGGGCGCCGTCCACATCGGTGCCACCGCAGCCGCATCAGCAGGCAACACCCCCTCCCACGGCCATTTCCACAAGCCCAGGTTCCATAGGGGACTTCTCCCCAAGCCAAGGGACACCAGTGGTAGAAGAGACAGGGAAAGCAAATCACAAACAGCGGAAAACAGACGCAGTTAAGCGCCCAGCACCACGAGCGAAGTACAGCCAGGTGTCCAGACATGGCGGCGGCCGGGAACGTCCGCCCTCGGCCGCCATGACTCCTCCCCGTCGGATTCAGCGCTTCACCTCCGCCATCTCCCAGCGCTCCGAGGCTTGGTCACCAACCCCAGGCCCCGTGCGCGCCACGCTCATTTACCATGGTGGCGGATGGCGGTGGATTCTCCCGGGCAAAGACGAAGAATGAGGAACGCCAACGATGGCGGCGACGGCGGCGGAAGAGACCGCTGACGTCAACGCTCAGACCTTTTATAGGGAGGCGCCGGTTGGGCGCATCACGTGACGGTGCGAGCGGGGGCGGGGCTGGCAAGCTCCTTTGCGCATGAGTCCTGGTGACGCGCCTATTTAACCCTTGACCTTCTGGCCAGATACTGCAGCGTGACCCCGGGCGCTGAAGGTGGGCTCCGTCCTGGTAGCTTGAGGACCGCAGCGCTGGTTTTTGAAGCTGAAGCGCATCAAGAGACTTATCAAGAGGAGGAGGACGCGAAAGGCCAAGTACATGTATGGAAAAAGACTTTCAAAAGCGAACGGGATCCCTGGGTTGGGCCAATGTCCAGTTTCCTGGGTTTGAGTTTGTTATGTAATCTGACACCTCCAGAAGAAAGCTAAAGAAAGCCACTTTGAGGGCCGCTTGGCTCTATTTTTTGCAACTACTAACCTATATTTTTCATGACACTTGACAGGGTCTCATGTAGGCCCAAGCTAGCCTCAATATGGATCCCAACAGAGCTCCCCAGACTGGGATGAGAGGTGTGCGGCGTCACGCCTGGTGTCCGCGGTGCTGGGGACGAAGCCGGAAGCCGAGCTTCGCAGTGCTGAGAGCATTCCAGCTCCGCCCCAGCCTTAGCCCTCTTCTGTTTTAATATGGGGGAAGGGTCTTCTGTAGCCAAGGCTAGCCTTGAACTCCCGATACTCTTTCCTTTGTGGATGCAGCAGGAATTAAGAAAAACAACAAAAACCCGCCTTTATGGAGCCAGGGCCAGTGACACACGTCTGTCATCCCACCGCCCAGTAGGTGGAGGCAGGACGATTCAATGCCAGCCTCTGTCTCAAAAGCAACAAGAGACCCTGCCATTTCCTGGATTTGTCTCGGTCTGCGTATGTATATTTACTTATTTTTTTTTTTTTTTTGAGACATGGACTTATTTTGCACCCTCCCGCCTCAGCCTCCCCAGGGCGGAGATGATCGCGCCCAGAACCTCTCCAGCTTCCTCCCTGTAAACCCAGGGGCAGCAGTGCAGAAAGCGGAATTAAATATATATTGCCACCGTGCATAAAACCAAATGCTCCATCCGGTTTAGGTATTTTCATTATCAACCACGGATACTACTAAAAGGGTCTAAATTCAGAGGCATATTCCCAGTCTGGCCCAGGGCCTCGGGCTTTTCCCAGTTGCGTACTTCTCATCTCTTCCAGCAGGAGGCGCAGCGAGACTGCAGAGCGCTTCTGTCCCGACGTGACCCTCAGGAATCCTTGTACTCAGCTCCTGGGCTGCAGGGAAACAGATCGCTCTGCAATTGCACCATAAGATCTCACCTTTTTGAAGAGCATTCGCTGTCAGCACACAGTAGATGCTCCCTGTTTCCTGCATTTGTGCACCCATGAGTAGCAATTCTGAGTCTTGCAAAAAGAACTTCCTCAGGGAATCCCTCCCAAGGTTCACTAGTTTAAAAAAGGAGATAGGACAGGACAGATCATTTCCCAAACGGAGAGGGAGAGGTATTTGCATCCTTAAAAAAATAAAATAAAATCCGAGCGTGGGGGCGCACGCCTTTAATCCCAGCATTCGGGAGGCAGAGGCAGGCGGATCTCTGTAAGTTCAAGGCCAGCCTGGTCTACAGAGCAGGTTCCAGGCCACCTAGGGCCACAGGGAGACCCTGTCTCAAAAAGACAAAAAAAAAAAAAAAAAAAAAAAACTATAGAGATAAAAGATGTGTTTTTAATTAGACTGAGGGAAACCTGAGCTAGAAATGTTGATGCAATGAGGAGATGCAGGACTTTAATCTCAGCATTGCGGAGGCAGATCATAGTGAGTTCTAGGCCAGTTAGGGCTACAGGGAAAAGCTCCCTCAAAAACAAAACAAACCAGAATTTGTAATGGGCTGTGTGGCTTTGGGTAAGCTACAGAAGGTCAGAAATCACAGAAGGCATTGGGTGGAATGGGGCTGGGACTAGGTGTGTGGAGCAGTGGCCTACCACACACAGAGCCCTGGGTTGCACAGCCAGCACACATAAACCAGGCTGGTATCATAGGCCTGCCATCCCAGGAGGCAGAGTCAAAGGTCACCAGATGTATATTGAGTCTGAAGCCAGCCTGAGCTACATGTCCAAACAAGGCTGGAGAGATGGGTTAATCGGCAAAGTGCTTGCCATGCAGGGAAAATCACCTACCCCCAGCTACCTTATAAAAAGGTCATTCTGCTGGCACGTGCTGGTAATAATTCTGTGGTTAGGAAGGCACAGGCAGGAGCAACCATGGGGCACAGTGAAACTTGTCTAACAGCATAGGTGAACCCCAGTTCCATGAGTCTCTAACTCAAGAAACAAACCGGGGCTGGAGAGCTGGCTCAGCAGTTGAGAGCACTGGCTGCTCTTGCAGAGGAAGGGGGTTAAAATCCCAGCACCTACATGGCAGCTGACAAGTGTCCTTAACTCCACTTATTTTGCCCTCTTTTGGCCTCAGCAGGTATTGCGTGCACAGATGCAACCACATACATGCAAGCACTCATACAGGACCATGGCACTCGAGTTGTCCTAGTCTGAAGCAAAAGCGAAAGTAAAGCCCGGCAGTGTCAAAGCTTTATGGGATCTGCAATGGTGGTGACCCCTTGACTGGGCCTCTTGGACCAACCTCCTCTGCCACCCAACCTGACCCCTGCTCTGCCAGAAAATGTAGACTCCCCTGGGGTCCCGCCCCACCAAAAGCCAAGTGAACCTCTGTATCTCCTACTGCAGGCTACAGAAGAAGAAAGGGATCCACCTTTTTCCAGATTTAAAGGAGCTAGTTCTACCTTCCTGAACCAGCTCCATGCAGTCCAGAAGACAGTTTGGATGGGCTTGGTAATTCTTATCAGTTTATTTCCTGTCTTCTTTTTTATTTTATTTTATTTATTTCTGTATGTGTATGAATGTACTGTCTGCATGCAGGTTTGTGCACCCATGTCGTGCAATGCCGCGGAGGTCAGAAGAGGGTGTCGGATTCCCCTGGAACTGGAGTTCTCCTGGAATTGGAGTTTCAGACGGTTCTCGGCTGCCATGTGGGTGCTGGGGATTGAACCCAGGTCCTCTGTAAGAGCGGTCGGCGCTCTTAACCGCTAGGCCATCTCTCCAGCCCCTAAGCTGGGCATTTTTTTTAATTTATTTATTTTTATGTGTATGAATGTACTGTCTGCATGTAGGTTTGTGCACCCGTGTCGTGCAATGCCGCAGAGGTCAGAAGAGGGTGTCGGATTCCCCTGGAACTGGAGTTCTCCTGGAATTGGAGGTACAGACGGCCTTCAGCCGCCATGTGGGTGCTGGGGGTTGATCCTGGGTCCTCTTCAAGAGCAGTCGGTGCTCTCAACCGCTAGGCCATCTCTCCAGCCCTAAGCTGGGCATTTTAATTCATCCTGTTCATCTCCTGATTCCCTGCCTAGAAAATTTCCTAACTACCCTGGTTCCCTGCCTAGAAAATGTACCTAACTACCCCGGTTCTTCACTTCTCCTCAAAGGCACCAGCCAAGGACTTTGTTCTCTCTATAGCTATACTTTTGGGGGTCTTTTAGATAGACCCACTGAGCAGGAGCTATCCCAGTTGCCATCCCTTATGCCCCTTTTCAGCATGGAAGAAGTCAGAGTGGTCGGTGCCCCAATTCCCTCTTGGCAACTGGGGTAACCTCTGTTAGGTCCAGGCTTCCCAGAATCCCAAGGGGCACACAGGTGCCCACTTCCTCCGAAGCTATCAATCTTCTGACCCCTTCCGCTGTACCTGAATCCCCACTCCATGGGTATAAATGGTGGGCCCCAGCTGCCATCTCTCTCTCTCTGTCTCTGTCTGCCTCTCTCTGCCCCCCACTTCTGCCCTGCCCCTGCCCCCTGCCATGCTGTCCAGTTCTACCACGTGTCTGCAGGCAGCTCACGCTGGCAGTCCCACATGGAAGTAAAGCATGTTTCTGGAGTGACCGAAGCCTCATGTGCCTTTTTATTGGGGTTCATGCTTTTTATAACCTAAAAACCTCCTCAGGGTAATGTGATAAAAGTAGGAGCTAAAATTGGCTAGGCAGTTTATCATCAAGACCCCCCCAAAACATCCAGTTTCTTTCTCTGCTTACAGCTGAAGACTTCCTGGATCTGCCAGTAAACTTATCCTTTTGGTTGTTCTGAAAAAATTAATAAATAAAATTAAAAGATAGAATCAGGGCTGGTGGCTTTTAATCTCAGCACTCAGGATGGAGAGGCAGGTGGAGCTCTGAGACACTGAGCCAGCCTAGGCTACATAGCGAGTTTCATGTTGGCTGTTGCTACAAGAAGACCCTGCCCCCCCCAAAATTAAGACAGAAAGTTAAAAAAAAACAAAAAACAGCAAGCCAGGCCTGGTGGTGCACGCTTTTAATCCCAGCACTTGGGAGGGAGAGGCAGGTGGATCTTTGTGAGTTCAGTGCCAGCCTGGTCTACAGAGTGAGTTCCAGGACAGCTGGGGCTACAGGGAGACCCTGTCTTGAAAAGACAAAAAAAAAAAAAGGGGGGGGGGGCTGGAGAGATGGCCTAGCAGTTAAGAGTGCTGACTGCTCTTCTAGAGGACCTGGGTTCAATTCCCAGCACACACATGGTGGCTGAGAACTGTCTTTAACTACAATTCCAGGGGAGTCTGATGCCCTCTTATGACCTCCACAGCACTGCACGACACAGGTGCACAAACCTACATGCAGATAGTATATTCATACACATATGAAAATAAAAAAAAATTAAAAAAAAAACACAAGTATGCAAAAAACAACAGCAAAGTAGGGGATGGAGAGACACTCATAGGTTAAGAGGACAGGCTCCTCCTTAGAGAGGATGCAGGTTCAATTCCCAGCACCCACATGGTGGTAACAAACATCTCTAACTCCAGTTCCAGAGGCAGGCAATACAATCATACACATAAATAAAATCAATACATAATTTTTTTAAGTAGAGAGGGATTGAAGAACAGACCTCATGGCAAGCTGGCAAGTTCTGACCTACATACACACACACACACACACACACACACACACACGTGTTGCATGTGTGCCCACACCGACATGCATACGCACAGAAGTACATGTACATAGGTGGGTCAGTTGTTAAGATCCTCTTGAGGACCTGAGTCTAGTGCCCAGCATCCATCTCCCCAGCCATAACTGCAGCCCAAGGGGATGGGACTCCCTCTCCCCACCTCCTCAGGCTGCACACATAAAATCAATAATAGGTCGGGAAGGCAAAGTTGGGAGGGAAAGGCAGGTGGATCTCTGTGAGCAAGAGGCCAACTTGGTCTGCATAGCGAGTTGCAGTCCAGAAGGGGCTACAGGGAGACCCTGTCTCAAATAATAATAATTAATTAAAAATAAAAGTGGAAAATCAGGAAAAACAGCGGAGAGTTGGAACTGTTTTCTCCAGTCACACACATAAGTGCAAACAGGAAATGAGTGTGAGAAATTCTCATTCTCTTGCCTCCTCCTGAAACACCCTTCCCAATTTATTCAGAAACTCACAAATTGTCACAGCACCGAATCTTCTGGAAGCTACAGGACATTAGCCTTGTGTGTGTGCTCGGCAGAGAACCCAGGGTCTGAACATACAAAGCCACTGCAGGAAGCCAGCACATGTTGTTTGTTGTTTTTTTTTTTTGGGGGGGGTCTTTTTCCCTGCAGCCCCAGCTGTCCTGGAACTCACTCTGTAGACCAGGCTGGCCTTGAACTCACAGAGATCTGTCAGCCTCTGCCTCCCAAGTGCTGGGATTGAAGGCATGAGCTAATTTTTTTTTTTAGTACTTTTTTTTTGGTCATTTCGAGACAGGGTCTCCCTGTAGCCCCAGCTGTCCTGGAACTCACTCTGTAGACCAGGCTGGCCTTGAACTCACAAAGATCCTCCTGCCTCTGCCTCCCAAGTGCTAGGATTAAAGAAACCAGAGTCTCTCTCCAAGGCCAAGCTCCCACCTGATCCCCTCTGCTCCCACTTTCCCAGGCTGGCTTCCCAGAGTGCGGCTCTGTCTTATGACCTCTAGTTTTGTTTTCTTATTTATCATTCTTCCTCTGCTAGGCTCCAAGCCTTTAATGAATTTCCAATGTTTTAATTTTTTTTTTCAAAAGAAACCACAAGGCTTGGCTGGTGAAGGCACTTGCTGCCAAGTCCAATGACCTGAGCTTAATCCCATATGATAGAAAGAGACAACCAACTTCTTTAAGTTATCCACTGACTTTCACAGGCACTTAATGGCACATACCACCCCCTGACACAGAAACAATAAAAAATGAATTTAAAAAAATTTAATCTCTGTGAGTTCAAAGCCAGCCTGGTCCACATAGTGAGTTCCAGGACAGCTAGAGCTACAGGGAGACTCTGTCTCAAAAAATAATAAATAAATAAATAACCAAATAAATAATTAAAAATTAAAGAAATCACAGAAGGACACTGGGTAGAGTACTCATTTAAAGAGAACTTGTCAGGCCAGGCATGGTGGCACCTACCCAGTACTTGGGAGGCAGAGGCAGGAAGATTGCCACAAGCTGGAAACCAACCTGCTCTACATGCTGAGTTCTAGAACTAGATCAGCCAGAAGGGGCTACAGGGAGACCCTGTCTCAAATAATAATAATTAATTAAAAATAAAAGTGGAAAATCAGGAAAAACAGCGGAGAGTTGGAACTGTTTTCTCCAGTCACACACATAAGTGCAAACAGGAAATGAGTGTGAGAAATTCTCATTCTCTTGCCTCCTCCTGAAACACCCTTCCCAATTTATTCAGAAACTCACAAATTGTCACAGCACCGAATCTTCTGGAAGCTACAGGACATTAGCCTTGTGTGTGTGCTCGGCAGAGAACCCAGGGTCTGAACATACAAAGCCACTGCAGGAAGCCAGCCACATGTTGTTTGTTGTTTTTTTTTTTGGGGGGGTCTTTTAACAAGTCCCCTAGCCCCACTTCCGGAACTCACTCTGTAGGACCAGGCTTGCCTTAACTCACAGAGATCTTTCAGCTCTGCCTCCCGGCTGCTGGATTGAAGGCATGAGCTAATTTTTTTTTTAGTACTTTTTTTTTTTTTTTTTTTTTTTTTTTTCTCCCTGTAGCCCAGCTGTCCTGGAACTCATCTGTAGACAGGCTGGCCTTGAACTCAACAAAGATCCGCCTTGCCTCTGCCTCCCAGTGCTAGGATTAAAGAACGTGCGCCACCACGCCCGGGGGTCTTTTTTTTTTTTTTTTTTTTTTTTTTTTTTTTTTTTTTTTTAAGACAGGGTCTCCCTGTAGCCCAGCTGTCCTGGAAACTCACTCTATAGACCAGGCTGGCCTTGAACTCACAGAGATCCACCTGCCTCTTCCTCCCAAGTGCTAGTATTAAAGACGTGTGCCACCATGCCAGGCAGTAAAGTATTTTTTTAAAGATAAACTGGGTGTGGTGGTGCATGCCTTTAATCCCAGAACTCAGGAGGCAGAGGCAGTCGGATCTCTGTGAGTTCAAGGTCAGCCTGTTCTACAGATCAAGTTCCAGGCCAGCTGGAGCCACAGGGAGACCCTGTCTCAAAAAGACGAAAAAAAATTTTTTTATTTTGTGAGTATAGAAGGCCTTCATATGTGTAAGTGCACTCGTGTTGTGCAGTGCCCACCAAAGCCAGAAGAGGGCAGTGCATTCCCCTGAACAGGAGTTACAGGCAGTTGTTAGCTACCAAATGGGTGTTGGGAATGGACCCTGAGTCCTCCGCAAGAAGAGTTGGTGCTCTTTTGCTGGGCGTGGTGGCGCACGCCTTTCTTTAATCCTAGCACTTGGGAGGCAGAGGCAAGTGGATCTTTGTGAGTTTCAAGGCCAGCCTGGTCTTATAGTGTTGAGTTCCTAGGACAGGTGGGGCTACAGGCAGACCCTTGCTCGAAAAAGCCAAAAAAAAAAAAAAAAAGACTGACTCGAGCACTTCTCTCCAGCACCTATTTTATTTTTATTTTTATGTAATGAGTGTTGGCCTTGCATGTTATATATGTGTGTGATATGTGTGATGGTTTGCTATGGAGTGCCGAACGGGGGTTGTATTCCCTGTAAACTGGAGTACAAAGGACTTGTTACTTGCCATGTGGTGTTGTTAAAATAGATACTTTTGGGCTGGAGAGATGGCCTAGCTGGTTTAGAGCGCCGACCGGCTCTTGTAGATGGACCGGGTTCGATACCCCACACCACAATGGCAGCTGAGAATGGGTCTGTTAACTCCAAGTTCGTTCAGGGGGAATCCACGCCTCTTCACCTCGACGGCATTGCCATGCACGACACAGGTGCACAGACCTACATGCAAACCAATATACATTTCATACACATAAAAAAGTTAAAAATTAAAAAAAAAAAATAGGACTTTATGATGTAGGAGGCTACTGGTGGGACTGAATGCAGGAAAGCAGGCTCAGCGCCTTTGAGGCTCTGTAATTGATTTTCAGCACTGCAGAAAAGCAGAATAAATACAAGGCCACATTTGAGGAAATCTTTAACAGACATAAAAGACTTTATCCCAACACCCACCACTCAAAGTAGTGGAGTGCCAGTGTGGTTGTGCCCCTTTAACCCTGGCAGTCAAAGGCAGTCAGTCTTTGTAAGTTCCAGGCCCTAACTGAGCTCAAGGAGATCCCAAAAACTATACCAATGTGGGGCTGAGAAGTTTACCTCATGCAAGTCAGTGCTCTCCAGCAGGACCTGAGTTCATTTCCCAGCCGCACAGGTGGCTAGACTGTCACTCTGTAGACCAGGTGGCTTGGCCTGAACTCACAGAGATCCTCCCATGCCTTGCTCTTAACTGGGATTAAAGGTGTTGTGGGTGAAAAAACCTGACAATCCCAGACTTTACTTATGTAGGTTAGTGGCCCTTCAAAAGCTTGATTATAACCCTAAAACACACCCCCAAAACGAGGAGGACAGATAGATTCTTTTTTCTTAGCATGCAGGTGGTCTTACTATGCGCCAGCTGGCCCCAAACTCTTCCTCCCCCTGTCTCAACTTCCCATATACTGAGATGACTTGAGTTACTGGGGTTTTAGGGATTCCGTGTTTGCGTAACTTGTTGCAGCCACTTGCACGTGCGTGCCAGGACCCTGATGTACACCCTACGGGCCAGCAGGAACCAGCTGAACATGCACATGGCAGCATCCTGCGGAGGGGCACCTGCAGGATGCACTATGGTCGCCGTCCCAGTGCCCACGCGTATTCCTACCTGCCCCAGATCCGACCTAGGTGGTGGACTGTGGTTACAGGATTGTAGACCTTTAAGAATCCCCATTCCCTATGCCGCGCAAAGGTGGGCTTGCCTTCCGCGCCCAGAAATCTAAGCAAAGGGCGGGGCTTAAACGCCTTTAAGAAGCCAGAGCCCCAACGTGGTGGGCGTGGCCTCCGCAAGCAGAAGGAAGAAAGAGGCAGTTGGCGGGGCTTGTAGGTCTTTTAAGACCCAGCATTCGGGACGTGGCCACGGCCCCTTGTAATAAAAACTGGCGCCCACTGTGGACCGGCTGTACGCGTTTAAGAAGCCGAGGAGTGAAAAAAAAAAAAAAAAGCCAGCGAGTGGGCTCAGAAGAAGCGGGCGGGGGGTCGCCCGCCTTCTAGGCCTTTAAGACTTCGAGCGCGCCTGGAGGGGGCGTGGCCGCCGGGAGCCTTTTGAAACCAGGCAGGGGGCGGGGTTGCTCGCGTTTAAGGAGCGAGAGGAGATGCGGCTTAAAGGGCGTGGGAGCTTGCCTCTGAGCCTGAGCTGAGCTTCAGTGATATTCGTTTGATCCCAGGGCCCTAAATGGTGACTCACTGTCGGAAGACCACTGCAACAAGTTGTCCTCCACCTTGGAACCGCGGGACGCGTGCACACACACTCATGCGCACTCTTAACAGGGAAAAGAATCCAGGATACGGGGCCGGCGACAGGGCAGCAAGTAGAGTCGCTTGCCTCCAAACCCCAAGACATGAGTTCGATCCGACCCCCGGACTCACAGGATAGACAGCGAAAACTTGATTCCTGAAAGTTGTACTTTGGCATTCACATGCGCCCTGTGGAAGTGGTGTGCACTTCCTACGCCGCGGTCACATAAAAAGAGCTAATTTTAATAACAATAAAATGACATGAAACAGTAAAAAGTAACCACTGGCAGGGGCTGGAGTAGACTACCTAGCGGTTAAGAGCGCCCGACCGCTCTGACAGAGGACCGGGTTTCGATCCCAGCACCACATGGCGGCTAGAACCGTCTTGAAACCGTCCAATCCAGGAGAAACTCCCAGTTCAGGGGAATCCGGACACCCTCTTACTGACCTCCGCGCATTGCACGACACGGTGGCACAAACTGCATGAGACAGATACATTGATTCACATACATAAATAAATAAACGCGGGCGCGGTGCTGGCACCACCCTTAATCCAGGCACTGGGAGGCAGAGGGCACGCGGGATCTCTGTGAGTTTGAGGCCAGCCTGGTCTACAGTAGTGAGTTCCAGGACAGCCCAGAGCTACAGAGACCTGTCTCCAAAAAAAAAAGTAGAACCACTGGAGAGGACTGTGAAGAACTAACCAGCAGGGGCGAGAAAGGGCTCGGCGGCTAAGAGGCACTGGCAGCTCTTGCGGAGGACTCGGGACTCCATCTCCCACACATCATGTAGTGACTACCACTGTACTTTGTTTCCTGGAGTCATCCAATGTCGATTGACCTTTTGGCTAGCAGACACCAGCTCGGCCATTGCCCTCACGCATGCAGGCAAAACACGTACAGAAAACAAAAAAAAAATAAAACATAAGTTACAATAATAAATCCAAAAATAATAATAAAAAATTAAAAATTTAATTGAAAGGAGCACAAAAATTGGTTGCGCACAGCTTCCACTAAAACACGAAACCGAGCGACCAGGAAGCTATTCTATCCCTTTAAGATACAAGACCCACCTGCCAGTGGGCGTGGTCACAACGGACGCAATGAGAACCGCTGATGGGGGTGTGGCCTGATACCGGTCACTTGTGATTGGTCGTAGTTTCGGGTAGCGGCGCCGGAGCGTGCGCATGCGCAGACGCCTCCTCGCGCTCCTCTGGCCAGAGTCGTGAGGGAGGAGCCACTTCTCCTCTCTGATTGGCTGTCCCTGAGGCCCCACCTCCAGTAGGGGCGGTCACGTGACGCGACGGCTGGGGGCTCCCGGCGCGGGGGACGCTGGTGGCCAAGATGGCGGCGGAGCTGGTGGAGGCCAAAGTAAGTGAGAGGTGGTGGCTGGAGCGGCCGCCAGGCGGCTGTCGGGTTGGCTTGCGCGCCTCGAAGGGAACTGGAGGTGGTGCTGCCGGGTGTGACTGCGAGATCCTCGGACTGGGCCGGCCGACTGCGGGGTGCGGCGGGGGGCGGGGAACCGGGGGCGGGGTCCTCAGCACCTTCTCCCAGGTGTCCCCATCCCGCGCCTGCCCCTGCGCCAACCACCAATATTGGGGTCCCTACCCCTTGGGGGCCCCACTGTAGGTACCGTCCCCTTCATCACAACCCATTGGGACAAGTGATGAGAGGGGACGGTCCCTGTGTGGTCCCCCAGCCCCAGGGATGCAGGCAGCGACCTCTCCATCCCGTTTCCATGGCAACGAGGAGGCCTCAGGTCTGGGTCCCCTTGCTAACCCCTCCCTACACAGCACAGTCCCTGCAGGCCAGCTTCAGGGAGGTCTACGCGCAGGGTCCCAGGTCCCAGGTCCCCTGACTCCGAGAGATACCCTTCTGGTATCTCCTAACTGGACAAGTCAGACTTTGTCCTCAGGCCCAGGAGTTAAGGCCAAGGGTCTGGGTCCCTGGGCCCCGCCCCCTGGTGACACTTGCCTAGTGACACACCTGTTTGGCTCCTTTATGTCCTGACAGTCTGCCTTCGTTTTTGGTTAGGGGTGTTTGGGCACCAACCCTAGTTTACTTTTCTGTTTTTGTTTTATTTTGTCTTTTGGACACAGGTCTCTTGTAGCCCAGCTGGCCTGGAAACTACTATGTGTAGACCAGGCTGGCCTGACTGCAAGAGACCGCTGCCCCTGCCTCCCACAGTGTCTAGGGACTAAAGGTATGCACTGCACGCCAGTCCCCCACGTTTCTAACCCCTGAGGACTAGACTACCCTCCTTTGTCCCCACCTTTCTGGGCTAAACCTTTCGAAGACCTAGTTTTTTGTCTACTTTGTTTGTCTTTTTGAGAAGGTCTCCCAATGTGCTAGGATTACAAGTCTGCACCACCACACCCTGCTCAAACACTATATTGAATTGGTCAAACCCTTGCTTCGTTGCGCCTTTCTTGTTGAGGTTCAGCTTTCCACTTGACCCCTGAATCCTTATGCCAGCCCCTTTCTCTGTCGGTGTCCCTGTTTCCTTTTTTTTTATATTCAAAAAATGATATATGTTGGTGTGTGTGTGCGTGATGTTCTGTCCCCTGCATGTAGGTGCACAAGTGTGTGTGTGTGTGGTCCCCTTGCATGTAAGTGCCACCATGGTGTGTGTGTTCCCCTCCCATGAAGTGCACCATGTTCGTGTTGTGTCCCCTGCATGTATGTGCACCATGTGATGTGTGTGTCTCCCTGCATGTACGCGCACCGTGTGTGTGTGTCCTGCATGCAAGTGCAAACCGTGTTGTGTGTGTGTGTGTGTCCCCTGCACTAAAGTCGCCCCATGGTGGTGGTGTGTCGCCATGTAAGTGGCATCCGTGTGTTGTGTGTACCCTGCATGTAAGTGAACCTGCGCGTGGTGTGTGTGGTCCCACTGCATGTAAAGTGACTCTTGTACCTGTGTGTTTGTGTGTTCCCCTGCATGTAGAAGTCACTATGTGTGTGGTGTGTTTGTCCCTGCATGAAAGTGCCACCATGTGTGTGTGTGTGTGATGTCCCCTTGCATGTAAGGCACCCTGTGTGTGTGTGCCCCTGATGTAAGTGGCACCGGTTGTGTGTGTCCCCTGCAGTAAGTCACATGTGTGTGGTGTGTCCCCTGCATGTAAGTGCACTGTGTGTCGTGTCGTCCCCGTGGTAAGTCGCCCATGTGTGTGTGTGTCCCATGCATGATAAGTGAACCTGTGGTGTGTGTGGTCGTGTGTGTTGTGTGTGTGTTGTCCCCTGCATGCTAAGGCACTGTGTGTGTGGGCCTTGAGAGGCCAGAGAGGCCAGATCCCTGGAAATGGAGTTTTGACGTTGTGAGCTTGCCATGTGGGTGCTGCGGGGAATCAAACCGAGGTTCTGTGCAAAGTCAGTCCAGTGCCTCTTTATAACCCAGCGAGTGCCCCTCCAGCCCTCTTAGATTGCCTTCCGACTGGGTTCTTGTGAATTTGGGCCACGTGTTCCCCGTTTACGCATTCTTCCTGCCCCACCTTCATATGCAGGTCCCAGGGCTTTGTTCCTACTCCTTAGGGAATGCTGGCAGCATCTTCAGCGCAACACTTCATATACCAGGTGCAGCAATTTGTGTCATTCCTCTAACTTGCTGGGGATCTCTAGGACGGCGGGGCTTCCAAACCCATAAGGTCCTGACTGCCTGAGTTTCTTTTCCTTCCTTTCCTCCTGTCCAATTACGTGGCTCTTCTGTCCCCAATGGGGACACCGCTGGAGGTCTGAAATAGGGTACTTGCCCTTAGCCGTGCACTAACCTTTTAGAAATCAAAGCCTTGCGCCTGAAGTCCCCTCACTCCCTAAAAGTCATATTTGGGGAGTATGAGGCACTAGGGGGTGACGATCTCTTCTCTACACCTTGTTTCTTCTACAGTAGGACAGGGGCTGTGTACCCTCCTCTAACTTGCCGTTCATTCTCAGTCAGGCGGGCGCTGTGACCATCATTCTTTCTCTACACGCTTGCCTTCTTCCTTACTAGGAGGTAGGGGGCTGACAACCTCTTCTCTAATGTCTGCTTCTTGCAATAAGGAGCCGGAAGAAAATTGATTGAACTTTGCGTGAACCAGCAACTCCCCTTCTCAATCCAATGTAATTTGAACTTGTCTTTTCTTTGAAGTTCCATTAATGATGAACTTCTGCTGCCTCCAGGGGTCTTAAGGCTGGAGCCTCTCAAGACCCTGGGGGGTGGTGCTCCCCAACTTGAACTTGTGCTCTCGTCCTAGAATGAGACACCATAGAACTACGCTTCACAAGTGAGTATCTGCTTTGTGACAAGGGTGATTGGACATGCGGAGTGAGTCAAGCTAGGAGTCACCTTCTGATTCCATCAAATGGCGAAATGCGTCTGCCTTGCTTGGCTCACTAGATTGAACAAGCTGACATTTACACAGGCCGACAGTGACGCGGAGTACTCTTGGTCAGAAGTCCTCCTCCTCTCACAGTCAGGGAACTGCTAGTGCCCAGCATATGTAATTCGAGGTGCAGGAGTGGTTGGTCTGACCACTGGTGCCTGGAGCCCTCCAGCTTCAGACTTAGGCCCTGTCAGAGGTAGCTCTCCACACGCGCATGCGTTGGCTTCCTCAGTTACCAAACTCAGCATGGCCGGAGAAGCTGTCATTTTCTCTGCCACCTGTGGGGCCTGGCTGTCAGAGTCTACAGCCCCAATCATGCTGAAGGCTTAAGCCATCAGGGCCTCAACCCTGGCACCAGTTCATACACTAGCTTGGCCAGGTGGAGCAGACGGGAGAAGGCACTAATACTCTGTGCGCGATGTCCGACTGGCGGATAATCCACTGCTACACGTCGACTGTTAGTGTGCAGTGTGTTGGACAGCGTGAACATCGCCGGTGTTCCGCGTAGGTCGACCTTCCCTTCCGGCTGGCAAGCAATCCAATCCAGGGAACCCCCTGGGCTCCAGGATCATAATTCACTGACACCTGGGTGTGAAAAGCAAATCCGAGGTCACATCCACGTCTCTGCGACCCTGGGCACTGCGGTAATGCTACAGGCCTATCACTGCTTGTACTCTGGTAGATGAGCAAGTACACTGTGGATGTTAGGGCCTGAACGAAGGTGCCACTTGAGAGCGGGTGTCAGCGATGGGCTCGAGCTCCCCAGCCTGAGGCTTCCATGGGATGCCCACATTCGGCTGAGTAGCTCAGCAGCACCGATGGACCTTGTGAAGATACAGCTCAAACTCGGTGCAGTCACGTTTTAGTGTACTGGATAGTTGTGGTTCGCGTCCGCGGCATCCCAAGCACGCTCTGATGGGCCGGAACGTGGACCAGATAACCTTATGAGCTAGTCAATCCTTCAGCTTGAGTTTGATCGGGGGAGCCTGATGAAGTAGCAGGCATCTTCCATAGCCTACCGTCCCTGGTCTAGGAACTGAACTTAGACAGGATCAAGGTGTGTAGGAGGTGCGAGACCGCTGACTGTAATGCAGGACAGGCCACTCCACATTCCTGTGTCTGGATGGTGGGGCGGACCGGACTGTAATAGCAGGCACTCCAAAGTCCTGTGTCTGGCCGGGGGGCCAGACCGGACTGTAACAGCAGGCCCTCCAGTCTGTGTCTGGATAGAGGGTGGACGCGGATGTAACCGCAGGCACTCCTAAGTCCTGTGTCTGGACAGGGGGAGCAGACCGGACTGTAATACAGCACTCAAGTCCTGTGTCTGGATGGTGGGGCAGACCGGACTGTAATAGCAGGCACTCCAAGTCCTGTGTCTGGATGGTGGGGCGGACTGGAGTGTAATAGCAGGCACTCCAAGTCCTGTGTCCGAAACCCAGGGGGCAAGACCGGCATTAACAGCCAGGGGCCTCCAAGTCCTGTGGTCTGGATGTGGGTCGCGGACCGGACGTAATAGCAGGAACTCCAATATCCTGTTGTCTTGGATAGGGGCTGGCCGACGCTGACTGTAACACAGGCATCTCAAGTCTCGTGTCTGATTGTGGGGTGCCGGGACTCGTTAATAGCAGCGCACTCAATCCGTGTTGGTAGTGGGGAGACTTGTCTAAGTCATAACTATGGGCCTACTTCCAGTCCTGTGTCTGGATAGCGGGGCAGATCTTCGGACTGTATAGCACGGCACTCCAAGTCCTGTGTTATTTCGGGCCATTCTGAGATACTGCCTGTTGACCTCTCCCCCCAGTGGAAGGGACCACGTCCACTCCCTTGTGACTCCACTTGGGTCCAGGCCGCTAGTCACCCAGGACTGGTCCGGTGGTGGTTCAGGCAACCTCACGAGTTCTGGGCCCTGCCTGTGGGGTCTCTGGCCGTCTTTTTTTTTTTTTTTTTAAGCAATTTGTTTTTTTTTTTCAATTTTTCATTTATTTCTGTATTGGTGTATCATGTACTTCTGCATGAAGTACTGTGCACCCGTGTCGGCAATTGCCGCGGAGGTCAGATCAGAGGTTGGTCTGGATTCCCCTGGAACTGGACGCTTCTCATGATGGGGTCCTTCGCGGTTTCTCGGCTTGCCATGTTTGGGGGTTGTGGGCTATCGGAACCCGGTCCTCTGTAAGAGCGGTCGGCCGCTTCTAACAGCCTAGACCTTCTCTCCAGCCCAATCTGGAAGTCTTTTGTACCCTAGCTTTTGTTCACTACAGGCTAGCCACTGGGCTTAGCACAGAGTGCGAGGCCCCTGCTGGGCTGTCCCTCAGGGCCATCTAACACACCCCTGTGGGGCCACACAGCAACCAAATGCCCAGCACCAGTGAATCCAGGCCCCCACCAGAGTGCCCAGGTCACACCCTGGAATCCAGTAAGCTCTGGTGGTATCATTTAGCTCAAGAGACCACCTTGGAAGGTCACATGGCCAGGTCATACCCAACCGTCAGTGGTCACTGTGCCCTGGTGACTCAGGGCAGCTCCATGTTCCGATGAGCAGTCATTCTCAGCTAGGCGTCCTGCTCCCGGGCACCTGGGCTTAATGTGTGGCTGTTTGGCCATACACCAGGGGCCTGGAGATACTGCCTTAGTCCAGCAGGGATCAGGACCGTGGTCGCTGGTCAGTGCTCCATGGAAAGGGGGCAGAGAAGGATTTCCCAGGCTTTAGTGCCGGGCCAGGTTTCAGGTCCCCAATCTCACTCTCCGGATTTCAGACTTGAGCCCCACAGCAGGGCATCTCGGGTGAGAGCTGAGAGACGATCAGACAAAACCTGAATCTCCTTGGCAGGTATGTGGAGACAATTAAGCGAAGGCAGCACAGAACTGACGGAGTTGAAGTGTGGCCAGGACTGCTTGGTGGTCACTCTGAAGTGTGTTGGATGTGGAAAGACTCCCAGGGAGCCAGATGCGGACCATCCACCCCAAAGAAGAGACTGGGGTCACAGAGATCCTGTCGACATGGCCCACTGTGGGGTGGAGTAGGACTGCATGTCCCCACCCCAGCAGCAGCAGGGATGGTGGAGGGGTCTTGGGGACGTTTCTACCACACCTGAGAGCCTTCCATTATGTTGCTCTTCCAGAACATGGTTGATGATGTTTCCGAGTGTCCACCTCCAGTGCGGCTGGGGCTTGTGGCGCAGCAAAGAGTGGCCTGAAGCAACGAGCTGGGTTTGACACGGGCACTGCACTGGTGCAGTTCAGACTGCAGCCCCAGAGCTCTTTCAAGAAGATCAAGGAACTCTATGAGACCCGCTACTCCAAGAAGAGTGTTGAGCCAGGCCCGCCACCAGCCAGCAGGCCACTGGAGCCCCTGGGGTTGCACTCAGTGCCCAGGACTGCCCTGTCAGGGCCTGCCATGGACTATCCTGCCCTCTATGGGAAGTATTTGAATGGACTGGGGCGGCTGCCTGCCAAGGCCCTCAAACCTGAGGTGCGCTTGGTGAAGCTGCCTTTTTTCAACATGCTGGACGAGCTGCTGAAGCCCACCGAGCTGGGTGAGTAGGGGGCCCCACAGAGTCCCCAGGAGCCACCGTGTCACAGCACAGGGCTGGAACCATGGGCTGAGGCCCGATGTGGCCTCTGCACATAGGAGTGAGGCAGGAGGATGTGAGTTCCAGGCCAGCCTGTGCTAGAGGGAAAGGTCCTGTTGGGATGGAGAAGGCTGAGGATGTAGGTGTGAGCTGACGGAGCACTCGCCCAGCATGCACAGGGTGCTGGTCCATCCCCAGCCGCACAGAAACCAGGCATGGTCAAACACTGTCATCCCAGGACGTGGGAGGATCAGGAGTTCAGGTGATCCTGGGACACATAGTGATTGGAGACACCTGGGCTACATAAGACTTTGTTTCAACAAAGCAGAATGACAGAAAGGCAGGCATTTGAGACACAGTGAGGCCCACTCTCACAGTACCAGGCAATAGACAGGTTAGAAAGCTGGTCTTTCAGCCGGGCGTTGTGCGCGCATGCACTTTAATCCCTTAGCACTGAGAGGCGAGCAGGCACATCTTGTGAGTTCAAGCCAGCCTGTCTACAGAGTGAAGGTTCGGACAGCTTAGGCTACAGGGAGACCCTGCCTCAAAAAGAAAAAAAAATTAAAAAAGAAAAAAAAACCTGGTCTTCTGGTGGTGTAGACAGCCTGACCCTCCCCAGCTGCCCAGAATGCAGGTGGGCGTGGAGTGGTGTTTTGGCCACAGGGGCTGACCTGAGCTGGGCACCTACACTGCCTGAGCAGCCTCAGGCCCTGGGTAGAGGAACAGCTGCGCCTCAGGCCCGCAGAGTTCTGCCTGCCTCAGCAGAACCCACAGGTCGGGCCCCGGCTTTGGGCAGCTCAGATGTGTGCTCCTTCTGTCTCCCCACTTAGAGTTCAGGGACCTGCCTCCTGTGGCCCTTCTCTGAGGGGGCTGCTGCAGAAAGGCCACAGCCTCCTCTTTCTGGGAGGTTGTTCACCCCTCAGTCAGACATCCCAGTTGTGGATCAGCTGGGGTTGCTGGAGTGGAGAGAAGGAGGTTAGGGGTGCAGGCCACTGGGGTGCTCCCTGTGGCCCATCCCCAGCCTGTTGCTCTGCCTTCTGCCTGTTTGTCCTAGGCTCAGAGGCTCCGCCCCCATCCTGTGGCTCCGCCCTCCCAGCTGGGGCAGCTGAAGCTGGAGCAGCCCCTGCAGGCCCCCTTGCCTCCTGTGCCCAAAGCCTTGCCCTCTTGGGGTCTCCAGAGCCCTCTGGGCCTTGGGGGTGATCTGACTGGAGGGTCGTTCCTGGACCCTGGCAGGCTGGGTGCCTGGAACACAGTGGTGGCTGCCTGGCCTCCATGCCTGCATGGCTGGCTTCCTTCCTGCAGAGCAAGCAGCCAGGCACTTCCAACCCCACAATGCATCACTGTGCCCTGAGCCCCCAGGGACCTTTGTCACCTGATCTCCGGGAGAGCCCGCTCCCATCTACACCAGCAGCTCTGCTGATCAGAACAAAGAGGCAAACTCTGCCCTGCCCGCCTCCCCCACCAAGGCTCCCCTTTCCTAGACCCCTATACCACGGGTGGTGGCCTGGTTCAAGCCCTGGCCCTGGGTCTAAGGCCACAAATCCCCAAGTTCTAAGACCCACAGTTTCGTACCCACTGCTCTATGCCAGGCCTGGCCCTCCCCAGTTTGAACCCCGTGCAGGCCAGCAGCCCTGGCCAGCCTTGCCCACAGCTCCCGCCTGATTCCCAGGAAGAGCCGCAGCCTGTAGTGGGCAGACACAGGTCGTAAATCACCCTGGCACTCGGAGGAAGGGGGAGCAGCTGTAGACCAGGGTGTGCAGACAAGGCAGCTGCTCTTCAGGAGGGGCCAGGGCCAGAGAGGGTCTGAGGTTCCCTGGGGGGTCACACAGCACCATGAGCCCTTCTGCTCCAGGCTGACTCCTCCCCCAGCACCCTGAACTCCATAGCACAGCCTACACGCCTGTCTGCAGGGCCTGCCGGCTTCTGTATTCCCCTGGCTAGTCAGCAGGGCAAGCGGCTGTCTCTGACTGCAGCAGAACTGGCCAGGAGGATCTGCTGGCCCGGCTTACTTGGGGTGACAGCAGCCAGAGTTCTGTCCCGTCCCCCCCGGGCCCAGAGCTTCCTCCAAAAAGAAGTGAGGGTGGTATGGGACTGGAGACAGTGTGTTTTGGCTTGGACCTGACCTCCGTGTCCCTGCCCCCCTCCTCCACGCCCCACACACGGCTTGCATGTCTGCAGAGCAGTCTAGAGGTCCAGACCTAGAGGTGCAGAGCAGAGAGGCAGGGCAGGGCTTGTGAGCTCTGGCTGCTCCGAGAGCCTGAACAAGGCCAAAACAAGGCCATTGTTGCTGAGCCAGGCAGCGAGGAGGGACCAGCGCCTGAGGCCCAGGCTCTGCTGAGGCCCATCTCTCTTACTGCTTGGCATCTCTGTCCACTCCGCAGTCCTGTCCAGGCGTCTGATCTGTCCTGTTCTCTGAGCTGGGCTATTCGGGGTCCACTGGAGCCTTGGGCTCTGCGTGGCCGGGGAGGTCTCAGCAGGGGTGCCCTCTTAGCCGCTCCCCAGCTTGGCTTCCCCACCCACCAGCTGTCCTGGGCCCCCCTTTCCCACTTTGTGCCTCAGCTTGCTGAGTGCTGTGACCGGAGGCCTGTGACCGCAGCTGGCTCAGACACTTTGTTGAGGAAAGCTCCCACTGGGCTCCCTGCGTCTGGGGCCTTTGCACAGCGGCCCTGCCCATGACTCTCACGGGGCCAGTGTACCTTTGATGCCATCAGGACACTCCCTTGCCATAGCTTTCTGCCCATGTTGGCCTTTGTCTTTATCTTTAATTTTTTTTTTTTTGTTTATTGAGACTGGATTCTTGTAGCCCAAGCTGGCTGCCAACTCACTCCTTAGCCAAGGCTGACCTTGTGCTCGACTCTTCCTTCCACCTCCCAAGTGCTTGGTTCCCCATGCCAAGCTGGGCATTGGTGGTTGAGGTGGACAGACTGCGATGGACATCAGGACAGATAGACAGCTGAGCCTTTGAACACTGTCCTCCAGTCCTGTTTGACCCCAGTGCTTAGCCTGGTGGTGGCTTCATGCTGACCTGTGCAGGGCTTCAGACCCAGACCCTTGGTCCAGGCCTCGGCCTCCATGGAGCTCCACGCTTCCCCCCATACCTTGATCCTGGTCCCTGGGCCAGGCCTCAGCCTCCATGGAGCTCCACACCTCCCCCCATACCTTGACCCTGGTCCCTGGGCCAGGCCTCAGCCTCCATGGAGCTCCACACCTCCCCCCATACCTTGACCCTGGTCCCTGGGCCAGGCCTCGGCCTCCATGGACCTCCATGCCTCCCCCCATCCCTTGATCCTGGTCCCTGGGCCAGGCCTCGGCCTCCATGGAGCTCCACGCCTCCCCCCATCCCTTGATCCTGGTCCCTGGCTCTGGTCTCTGGGCTGTAGTGACTCCCACTGAGGGCAGCAGGACCTGCACAGCAGAGTAGATCACACTGGTGAACTGGTGGCCGGTGACACACTGCCCACCGAGTACAGAGCCATGGGGTGACAAGAGGCTGTGCAGTGAGCTTCGCCATATCCCCGAAGTCACCATTAAGCTACAGCCATGGCCCAGTGACCCCTGCACACTGCGTTACCACCCATGCTCACAGTGACCCCTGCACACTGCGTTACCACCCATGCTCACAGTGAACCCATGCTCAGTGTCACCTGTGCCCACCCTGCTGCCTCTGTGTCTTCCCCATGCAGCCAGGGGGACCTGCACTAAATGCTCAGCCTCAGCCTCTGACAGCGCCAGGCTGAGGATGCAGGGGACCTAGGGACCTGGCTACTTTTGTTAAATTTGTTTCACTGCTGGGGCTGGAAGGCAGGCCTTCCTGGAGCCCATCTGAGACAGTCACGGTGGGCACCAGAGTCCAGCATCCCCCGTCCTTTGGGGACACAGCAAGGCAGGGTTTAGCAGCCCCACTGCTGGGCGTCCCCCTTGCCCGCGGGGCCCCTCTGGCTGCGACCTGACCCTTCCTGTCTTCAGTCCCACAGAGCACGGAGAAGCTGCAGGAAAGCCCTTGCATCTTCGCACTCACGCCACGGCAGGTGGAGCTGATCAGAAACTCCAGGTGTGAGGCCAGCTGATGCCACCACCCAGGGCTGCCGCTCAGCACAGGGGCCCTGAGGACATAGCTGGTCGTTCTCTGTGGGGTGTCCTGGGCACAGTGAGGTGCTGAGTAGCACCCCTGACCTCCATGTATCTCACCCCATGCTGAAAGCCCCATGTGTCCCTAGATGTCACCCACTCTCCCCTAGGCAGGAGGTATCCCCTTGGGACTTGGGCCATGCAGTTGCTAAGTGGGCTGGGTCTGCACAGCTCCCTACTTTTGGGGTAGGCACAGGCTCTCCCTCCGTAGACTGGGGTGGCTGGCATCTCTTCCGTGGTTGTCACTTACCTGGTGCCTGTGGGGAGAGCCTGGGTGGAGGTGTCATCGCTGACTCACTGTTCTGCCCTAGGGAGCTGCAGCCAGGAGTGAAAGCTGTTCAGGTGGTGCTGAGGTACGAGGGTCACGCCACAAGCCGCCTCGCAGCCAGCTTCCTGCCACCGCCCTGTCACCCTCTGCTCGGCACCCTGCGCTCCTTCCCCACACCTCTACCACCCGTTGTCGTTGCACAGTGTCCCTCTGTCCCTCTCATAACACCCTCCAACCCCACAGCATCTCCCACAGTGTTCCTGCACCCTCTCTTCCCAGGATCTGTTACTCAGACACCAGCAGCCCACAAGAAGATCAGTACCCACCCAACATCGCTGTGAAGGTCAACCACAGCTACTGCTCCGTGCCAGTGAGCAGGGGGCCCCGGGGCAGGGTGGGGGACCAGACAGGGCTGGTGAGGAGCTGCAGACTGATGCAGCTGCCATCCCCAGGGCTACTACCCCTCCAACAAGCCCGGAGTGGAGCCCAAGAGGCCGTGCCGACCCATCAACCTCACCCACCTCATGTACCTGTCCTCTGCCACCAACCGGATCACTGTCACCTGGGGCAACTACGGAAAGGTGAGCCCCGCATGTGCCCAGCTCTCCGCCCACCCTCATTCGCCCATCCAGGCCCGCCCCAGCCCCTCCACTGTCGCACTGTCCACAGAGCTATTCTGTGGCCTTGTACCTGGTGCGGCAGCTGACGTCCTCAGAGCTGCTGCAGAGGTTGAAGACGATTGGCGTGAAGCATCCGGAGCTCTGCAAGGCACTGGGTGAGCAGTGGGGCTGCGCTTGGCTCGGACCCTCGCCTGGGGGCGTCTGGCCTGGTGATCTGATTTGAGGATGGGGCCTGATTGGGAGGCTTGGGTAGAAATCTGGGGTCCACAGCCTCACCAGGCGCAGATCATGCTCTGAGGAGGGAGGTGACGGTGAGGGACCAGGTGACAGGAGAGGGAGGAGGTGACAGGAGAGGGAGGAGGTGACAGGAGAGGGAGGAGGTGACAGGAGAGGGAGAAGGTGATGGTGAGGAGGAAGGTGATGGTGAGGAGGAAGGTGATGGTGAGGAGGAAGGTGATGGTGAGGAGGAAGGTGATGGTGAGGGACAATGGCTGACAGGAGAGGCGGGAGGTTGATGGTGAGGACAAGTGACAGATTAAGGAGGAGTGACAGGGGACAAGGTGACCAGTGAGGAGGAAGGTTGACCAGGGACAAGGTGACAGCGTGAGGGAGGTGATGGTGAGGACAATCTGGTGACAGGTGAGGAGGGGTGATGGTGAGAGACAATGTGACAGAGGAGGAGAAGTGTGATGTGAGGACAAGGTGACAGGTAAGGGAGGAGGTGATGGTGAGGGACAAGGTGACAGGAGAGGGAGGAGGTGATGGTGAGGGACAAGGTGACAGGTGAGGGAGGAGGTGATTGGTGAGGGCAGGTGACAGGTGAGGGAGAGGCCAGTTTGGCTTTTTTATTTTTTATTTTTTTATTTGTATGGATGTACTCTCTGAATGTAGGTCAGTGCACCCGTGTCTGCAAAGCCACGTGAGCGTCAAAAAGGGGTCTGGATGTCCCCTGGAATTGGAGCTAAAAGATGGTTTCAGCCGCCATGTGGATGCTGGGATCGAACCCGGGTCCTCTAATGTAAGAGATCGGTGTGCTTAACCACTAGGCCATCTTCTTCCAGCCCCCAGTTTGGCTTTGTGACTGGTGCTGAGGATGTTGTAAATGGCATTTGTGCGCTAGCCCTGTGCTCAGGGCACTTGGCTGACACAGCTCCAGGTCCTCAACAGTGCAGCAGCCAGTTGCTTTGCAAGACAGGACAGGACACTTTAGTGATGCCCAGGCCTCAGGAGTTCCTGGCCAGCCGCATTGGGCTCTGGACTGGCCGAGGATCCAGGTCTGTCCAGTGACCTCATGGCTGCTTGGTGACCAGGAAGGCTGTGGTAACAGCAGAGTCACAGGGCTCTGCATCAGGTAGGGCTGTGCCGGGCAAGTGTCCCCAGGCTATGAGTGAACAGGACTGGCGTGGTCTGGCCAACCCAGAAGAGGTCCTGACAAAGGTGTGTGGACGTACTGTGGCAAGGTTGCCATGGCGGCCACAGGGACAGCTGTGTAGCCTGGGTCTTCACAGAGATGTCCTGCCAGTTACCAAAACCTCAGAGGCTGTGGAAGCCCCTGGTGACCACTCTATGCAGTGTCAGGGCTCAGGGGAATCGGGCCAGCTGGAAGTGACCACCCAGCTAGGTGCCTGGAAGGTGGGGGCTCGGTCAGCTCAGGGTCAGTTTTACGTGAGCTGGAGGCCAGGCTGCATGACAGCAGTGGCCGTGGGCGCGGCCCACCCAGCTGTGGGAGAACCCCCTCCTGACCTTCTGTCCCTTCTCCCACAGTCAGAGAGAAGCTCCGCCTGGACCCGGACAGTGAGATTGCCACCACGGGAGTGCGGGTTTCACTCATCTGTCCGGTGAGTGTCTGCCATCCCAGCCTCACCATGGCAACCTGGCTGGGTGGGAGCAGGACACTGGGCAGCATCCTCATTGCCCTGCATCCTTCTGGCAGCTGGTGAAGATGCGGCTCTCAGTGCCCTGCCGTGCGGAGACGTGCGCGCACCTGCAGTGCTTCGATGCCGTGTTCTACCTGCAGATGAATGAGAAAAAGCCCACGTGGACATGTCCCGTGTGCGACAAGCCTGCCGCCTATGACCAGCTCATCATTGACGGGTGAGCCTCAGCCAGGGTTGGGACGTGGTCAGATCAGCGGTGCACCGTACTTTGCTGGGCCACATCAGACTGGCCTCTACAAATGTCCAGGCTCTGTTGCAGAGTGAGGCTGTGGCAAAGTGACCATGCCCAAGGTAGCAAGTGACAAGGGCCTGCGTCTGCCTCGGGTGGCCAGAGCCACCACTGTGCTCCTGGCCACTAGCTCTGCATCTCTGCAAGCTCTTCGTGAGGGGAGGAGAGGACAGGTGTGCACCCCTCTGCTGCCTGCCACTTGCATAGGGAGGGGTGTCAGCTGTGTGGGTGGCTCAGCTCCTGGCTCCAGACACTGAGTCACTTGTGTTTGCACCTGCACAGCAGTGAGGTCCTTGCTCTGCTACGGTGGCCTGCACCTTCCACACACCGTTCGGACTTGGGCCTGCCCTGCCCGTCTCCAGGAGACTGGCCTGAGGCCCCGCTCCCCCCACGAGGAAACCAAGGCCAACACGGCATCGGCACAGTCTGTGGCTGGCCAGCTCTGCCCTACGCCCGAGAGTTCTANCTGTTTGGGAAGGAGAGAAGAGGAGAGAAGAGGAGAGGAGAGGAGGAGGAGAGGAGAGGAGCGGAGAGGATGAGGGTAGGAGGAGGGAGAGGAGAGGAGAGGAGAGAGGGGAGGGGAGGGAGGGGAGGGGAGGGGGGAGGCGGGCGGGGGGGAGGGGAGGGCGGGGAGGGGAGGGGGAGGGGAGGGGAGAGGAGAGGAGAGGAAGGGAGGGGAGGGGAGGGGAGGAGGGGAGGGGAGGGGAGAGGAGAGGAGAGGAGAGGAGCGGGAGGGGAGGGGATGTGGGAGGGAGGGGAGGGGATGGGAGGGAGGAGAGGGAGGGAGGAGGGGAGGAGAGAGAGAAGAAGAGGAGTAAAGCAAAGAGAAGAGAAGAGAAGAGAAGAGAGAGAAGAGAAGAGAAGAGAAGAGAAGAGAGAGAAGCGAAGAGAAGAGAAGAGAAGAGTAAGCGAAGAGAGAGAAGAGAAAAAGGAGAGGAGAGGAGAGGAAGGAGAGGATGAGGAAGGAGAGGCGAGGAGGGGAGAGGAGAGGAGAGGAGAGGAGAGGGAGGAGAGGACGGGAGAGGAGGGGAGGGGAGGGGAGAGGTAGGGGAGGGAGAGAGACTGAGAATTATGGGTCAGATAGGTCAGTCAATGAAAGTATTTGCCCTCATGGAAGACAGAGGACAAGAGTTAAATCCCCAGGCATATACAGAAAAAATAAAAAAAAAATAAAAAATCAATCAAATCCAGGTGTATGGCTAATAATGTAATCTCACATGGGGAGAAGCAAAGACAACAGATCCTGGGACTGCTGGCCCGCCAGCTAGCTGATTGCTAAGTTCAGGCAGCAAGGAGACTCTGTTGTCTCCTCCTCCTCCTCCTCCTCATACCCCACCTCCCCTCCCCGCCTCCTACTCTTAATCTCAGCTATTCCCTACGAGTCATCCTTTCTTCCTCCTTTCTCCTTCTTCTCCTTCCTATTAATACTCCTCCTCCTTCTCATTCCTCCTCCTCTTCCTAATCCTCCTATTCCTCCTCCACTTTCCTCCTCCTACTATTCCTTCCTCCTCTTTCTCTGCTCCTTTCTCCTCCTATTCCTCTTATCCTCTTCCTCCTCCTCCTACTCCTCCTTCTCTTCCTTCTACCTCCTCTTCTTCCTCCTCATCGTCATTGTCATCATCAATAAATGATGAAGAGAGCCTAAGGAATGACACACAAAGTTGTCCTGTGGCCTGCACATGCACCTTGCACAACTGTACACACACTCTCGATATAGAGGTAACACACACACACACAGCAGCGAGAGAGAGAAATGAAGAACAGATGGAGAGAAGACAAGAGAGGCTTTTTTGTTTTCATCTCAGTGAGGGAGTTGTTATTTGGGGTAATTTTTGTGTTGTTTGGGTTTCTAGAAGCAGAGATTGCCACTTCTTTGGAGACTGGCTGGCCCCTTGTTTGAGGAAGCTCAGCCTTTCAGTTACATCAATAGGAGGCAAGTCCCCGCCTGCCATCCCTGGAGGAAGCTATGAGGTCTTCGTGTATTTATTTGCATGTGTGGCCCACAGACAGACATGTCAAATGACCCATCTCCCAGGCCAAGCTGTGCTGTCCCTTTCCTTACAGGGAAATTCGAACTAGGCTGCCAGGTCTGCCCAGCCAACCAACACCTGCTGTGAACTCATGGGCTGAAGTCCTCATCCCAAATATTATGGTTTTTGGATGCCTCATCAGTGAGATTGGAGCCCTCACCAGAAAGTGCCCTTGCCTACCAAAATTTACCTTGAGCTTTGGTCTCATATTGGTTATTTTTCTCATTATAGCAACACAACACGGGATAGATGCAGCTCAGGGAAGAAAGGTTTGTTTCTGCCCCACAGTTTGAGGATATTCACACGATGATGGGGAGGCTGGCGGCAGGCAAGTGAGGTAGGTGGTCACGTTGCATCCGCAGTCAAGAAGTGGAGAGCACATGAATGTGGTGCTCAGCTCACTTTCTCCCTTTTGATGAAGTCCAGGAACCCCATTTGTAGAATGGTGTCACCCACATTCTAAACCTAATCTAGAACATCCTTCCCACGACATGCCAGAAGTTTGTTTCCGTAACGATTCTAGAGCCAGTTAATATGAACCTTCGGAGCAGCCAAGCCTGTGCTGCACTGGATATAGCATCGCTGCCTGCCCCAGTCAAGGATAGAGTCAGGTTGGGGGAACACAGGCCGGTGGTCTGGCCTTCATCCTCACGATGGGGTGGCACTGGGACTCGGTCTCCTTTCTTTAGATATGTATCCTTGCTAGGGTCTGAATGTCACACATTAAAAAGTAGTCACCAAAGGGATGATGTCAGAAGGTGGGGCTGTGTCAACATTCCATCAGGGATGAGGGAGAGGGCCCGTTGAGACCTGACCCCTTCAAGAGTACTGGCAGTTATAGCGCAAGGGTTATATTGTCTTACTAGTAGAAGCCGCTGGTTAGGCTGCCCATGTCCAATAAATAACTGCATTACCATTAATCATTCAAACAGCCCTAATTAAACTCAATGGGTCATACAAAAAAGGACATGAATGCAGAAAGGAGACCTGCTGAGAAGAGGTTAAGAGGAAATGGAAGAGAGATAAGGGAGAGTAAAGGGGATGAAAACCAAACTTCATCATATACATATGTGAAACTTCATCATATACATATGCAAAACTTCAAATAGTAAAAATTTCAAAGAAAACTAAAAGAAGGTGGAGCTTTTGGGAGATGATTGGATCAAACAATAGGATCCTTGTTCTTATAAAAGAGATCCCAAGACTCAAGTTGTAGCTCATTGGTAGAGTACTTGTCTACCATCAGGAAGGCCCTGGGTTCAATCAACACTGCACTGCCTAAATGGGAGTGATGGTACAGCACTTGAAAAGTAGAGACAGGAGGATCAGGAACTCCAAGGTCATTTTCACTACACAGAGAGTTGGAGGCCAGCTTGGAACTGCCAGAAACCTGCGTCTCAAACAGAAAACAAGCTTAGAGTGTGCATGGGTGTGAGTTTAGTCAGGCACGGTTGGGTCAAGTTTCCAGTGTGTGGTCAGGCATGGTGGGTAAAGTTTCCAGCTGATGAAGGAGGGCACCAAAGCTCTGAAGAAGTGGCCTGAGCATCCCTCCAGGGTATGACCCACTTCCACACTGCACCTACGTAATATTCCTCTTACTGTTGTGGATCTACTCAGGCAGCAGGCCCTTACCCTTACAGCATCCTCCCAGGCTAAGTCCCAGCCATCAGGCCGCCCTGTGCTCGCTTCCTCTTCTCTGCACTCCTGTATCCTTTCTGGTACTGACGAAATCCCTCTTTCCGCAGCCCCCCACCCATCCACACCATTCACTCCACCTCCTTCAATAACCCTCTTCTCATGTTCCTTCATGATAAACAAGGCAGCCCACCACATCCAGAGCTCCAAGAGGGCTTCTTAGAGAAGCAGAAAGGACAGAACTTCATACCTACCCTGCAGGTAAGGGACATGAGAGGAACAGGAAGACACACCAAGCATTTCACTTATTAATTGGTTTAGATATAAGATAAGCTGTTACAATTAAACCAAAATTTTGAGGCTACATAGTGTATGTTGAAAAAAAAAAAAAAAGACTGCTGAGCCTTCTCTCCAGCACCTAATTTTATTTTTATTTTATGTATATGAGTGTTGGCCTGCATGTATATATGTGTGTGATATGTGTGAGGTTGCTATGGAGGCCAGAAGGGGGTGTTGTATCCCCTGTAACTGGAGTCACAAAGGCTTGTTACTTGCCATGTGGGTGAAAGATGACTTTATGGGGCTGGAGAGATGGCCTAGCGGTTAAGAGCGCCGACCGCTCTTGTAGAGGACCCGGGTTCGATCCCCAGCACCCACATGGCAGCTGAGAATGGTCTGTAACTCCAATTCCAGGGGAATCCAACACCCTCTTCTGACCTCTGAGGCATTGCACGACACAGGTGCACAGACCTACATGCAAACAATACATTCATACACATAAAAAGTAAAAATTAAAAAAAAAAAGATGACTTTATGTATGTAGGAGGCTACTGGTGGGACTGAATGCAGGAAAGCAGGCTCAGCGCCTTTGAGGCTCTGTAATTGATTTTCAGCACTGCAGAAAAGCAGAATAAATACAAG
The DNA here is from genome assembly GCA_009823505.1 of Rhizomys pruinosus. Classification (NCBI taxonomy): domain Eukaryota; kingdom Metazoa; phylum Chordata; class Mammalia; order Rodentia; family Spalacidae; genus Rhizomys; species Rhizomys pruinosus. Next base: position 808,429 of record VZQC01004073.1, on the reverse strand, counting down.
GCCACATTTGAGGAAATTTTACAGACATAAACAGACTTATCCCAACACCACACTCAAAGTAGTGGAGGGGCCAGGTGTGGTGCTGCACACCTTTAACCCTGGCAGTCAAAGGCAGTCAGTCTTTGTAAGTTCCAGGCCAACTGGAGCTACCAGGAGACCCAAAAACTACAATGTGGGGCTGGAGAGTTACCTCAGCAGTCAGTGCTCTCCCAGAGGACCTGAGTTCAGTTCCCAGCCCAACAGGTGGCTAGACTGTCACTCTGTAGACCAGGGTGGCCTTGAACTCACAGAGATCCTCCTGCCTCTGCCTCTTAACTGGGATTAAAGGTGTGGGCTGAAAAACCTGACAATCCCAGACTTTACTTAATGTAGGTTAGTGGCCTTCAAAAACTTGATTATAACCCTAAAACACCCCCCCAAAAGAGGAGGAAGATAGATTCTTTTTTCTTAGATGCAGGGTCTTACTATGCAGCCTAGGCTGGCCCCAAACTCTTCCTCCCCCTGTCTCAACTTCCCATATACTGAGATGACTTGAGTTACTGGGGTTTTAGGGATTCCGTGTTTGCGTAACTTGTTGCAGCCACTTGCACGTGCGTGCCAGGACCCTGATGTACACCCTACGGGCCAGCAGGAACCAGCTGAACATGCACATGGCAGCATCCTGCGGAGGGGCACCTGCAGGATGCACTATGGTCGCCGTCCCAGTGCCCACGCGTATTCCTACCTGCCCCAGATCCGACCTAGGTGGTGGACTGTGGTTACAGGATTGTAGACCTTTAAGAATCCCCATTCCCTATGCCGCGCAAAGGTGGGCTTGCCTTCCGCGCCCAGAAATCTAAGCAAAGGGCGGGGCTTAAACGCCTTTAAGAAGCCAGAGCCCCAACGTGGTGGGCGTGGCCTCCGCAAGCAGAAGGAAGAAGAGGCAGTTGGCCGGGGCTTGTAGGTCTTTAAGACCAGCATTGGGCGTGGCCACGGCCCTTGTAATAAAAATGAGCGCCACTGTGGACCGGCTGTACGCCTTTAAGAAGCCAGGAGTGAAAAAAAAAAAAAAAGCCAGGAGTGGGCTAGAAGCAGCGGGCGGGGTCGCCCGCCTTCTAGGCCTTTAAGACTTCGAGCGCGCCTGGAGGGGGCGTGGCCGCCGGGAGCCTTTTGAAACCAGGCAGGGGGCGGGGTTGCTCGCGTTTAAGGAGCGAGAGGAGATGCGGCTTAAAGGGCGTGGGAGCTTGCCTCTGAGCCTGAGCTGAGCTTCAGTGATATTCGTTTGATCCCAGGGCCCTAAATGGTGACTCACTGTCGGAAGACCACTGCAACAAGTTGTCCTCCACCTTGGAACCGCGGGACGCGTGCACACACACTCATGCGCACTCTTAACAGGGAAAAGAATCCAGGATACGGGGCCGGCGACAGGGCAGCAAGTAGAGTCGCTTGCCTCCAAACCCCAAGACATGAGTTCGATCCGACCCCCGGACTCACAGGATAGACAGCGAAAACTTGATTCCTGAAAGTTGTACTTTGGCATTCACATGCGCCCTGTGGAAGTGGTGTGCACTTCCTACGCCGCGGTCACATAAAAAGAGCTAATTTTAATAACAATAAAATGAATGTACAGTAAAAAGTAACCACTGGAGGGGCTGGAGAGATGACCTAGCGGTTAAGAGCGCCGACCGCTCTAACAGAGGACCCGGGTTCGATCCCCAGCACCCACATGGCGGCCGAGAACCGTCTGAAAACTCCAATTCCAGGAGAACTCCAGTTCCAGGGGAATCCGACACCCTCTTCTGACCTCCGCGGCATTGCACGACACGGGTGCACAAACTTGCATGCAGACAGTACATTGATACACATACAGAAATAAATAAATGCCGGGCGTGGTGGCACACGCCTTTAATCCTAGCACTTGGGAGGCAGAGGCACGCGGATCTCTGTGAGTTTGAGGCCAGCCTGGTCTACAGAGTGAGTTCCAGGACAGCCAGAGCTACAGGGAGACCCTGTCTCCAAAAAAAAGTAACCACTGGAGAGGGACTTGTAAGAAGCTAACGCAGGGCTGGAGAGGTGGCTCGGCGGCTAAGAGCACTGGCAGCTCTTGCGGAGGACTCGGGCTCCACTCCCAGCACCCACGTAGCGACAACTGTCTCCTTGTTCATCTCCTGGAACGACTCCAGTTCCAGGAGATCCGATTGCCTTCTTCTAACACGCGTGGGCATTGTGCCCTTACACGCATGCAGGCAAAACACGTACAGAAAACAAAAAAAACTAAACATAAGTAAATAATAAATCCAAAAATAAATAATAAAAAAATAAAAATTTAATTGAAAGGACAAAAATTGGGCGCACAGCTTCCACTAAAACACGAAACCGAGCGAGCAGGAAGCTATTCTATCCCTTTAAGATACAAGACCCACCTGCCAGTGGGCGTGGTCACAACGGACGCAATGAGAACCGCTGATGGGGGTGTGGCCTGATACCGGTCACTTGTGATTGGTCGTAGTTTCGGGTAGCGGCGCCGGAGCGTGCGCATGCGCAGACGCCTCCTCGCGCTCCTCTGGCCAGAGTCGTGAGGGAGGAGCCACTTCTCCTCTCTGATTGGCTGTCCCTGAGGCCCCACCTCCAGTAGGGGCGGTCACGTGACGCGACGGCTGGGGGCTCCCGGCGCGGGGGACGCTGGTGGCCAAGATGGCGGCGGAGCTGGTGGAGGCCAAAGTAAGTGAGAGGTGGTGGCTGGAGCGGCCGCCAGGCGGCTGTCGGGTTGGCTTGCGCGCCTCGAAGGGAACTGGAGGTGGTGCTGCCGGGTGTGACTGCGAGATCCTCGGACTGGGCCGGCCGACTGCGGGGTGCGGCGGGGGGCGGGGAACCGGGGGCGGGGTCCTCAGCACCTTCTCCCAGGTGTCCCCATCCCGCGCCTGCCCCTGCGCCAACCACCAATATTGGGGTCCCTACCCCTTGGGGGCCCCACTGTAGGTACCGTCCCCTTCATCACAACCCATTGGGACAAGTGATGAGAGGGGACGGTCCCTGTGTGGTCCCCCAGCCCCAGGGATGCAGGCAGCGACCTCTCCATCCCGTTTCCATGGCAACGAGGAGGCCTCAGGTCTGGGTCCCCTTGCTAACCCCTCCCTACACAGCACAGTCCCTGCAGGCCAGCTTCAGGGAGGTCTACGCGCAGGGTCCCAGGTCCCAGGTCCCCTGACTCCGAGAGATACCCTTCTGGTATCTCCTAACTGGACAAGTCAGACTTTGTCCTCAGGCCCAGGAGTTAAGGCCAAGGGTCTGGGTCCCTGGGCCCCGCCCCCTGGTGACACTTGCCTAGTGACACACCTGTTTGGCTCCTTTATGTCCTGACAGTCTGCCTTCGTTTTTGGTTAGGGGTGTTTGGGCACCAACCCCTAGTTTCTTTTCTGTTTTTCTGTTTTATTTTTGTCTTTTTGACACAGGGTCTCCTTGTAGCCCCAGCTGGCCTGGAACTCACTATGTAGACCAGGCTGGCCTTGAACTTGCAGAGATCCGCCTGCCCCTGCCTCCCAAGTGCTGGGATTAAAGGTGTGCACTGCCACGCCCAGCTCCCCCACGTTTCTAACCCTGAGGACTAGACTACCCTCCTTTGTCCCACCTTTCTGGGTAACATTTCGAAGACCTAGTTTTCTTTTACTTTGTTTTTGTCTTTTTGAGACAGGGTCTCCCATGTGCTAGGATTAAAGTTATGCACCACCACACCTGGCTCAAACACTATATTGATCTGGTCTAAACCCTGCTTCCTGCTGCCTTCTTGTTGGGTTCAGCTTTTCCCACTTGACCCCCTGAATCCTTATGCAGCCCCCTTTCTCTGTGGTGTTTCCCTGGTTTCCTTTTTTTTTATTTCAAAAATATTATATGTGTGTGTGTGTGTGTGTGTGTTTGTCCCCTGCATGTAAGTGCACCATGTGTGTGTGTGTGTGTCCCCTGCATGTAAGTGCACCATGTGTGTGTGTGTCCCCTCCATGTAAGTGCACCATGTGTGTGTGTCCCCTGCATGTAAGTGCACCATGTGTATGTGTGTGTCCCCTGCATGTAAGTGCACCGTGTGTGTGTGTGTCCCCTGCATGCAAGTGCACCGTGTGTGTGTGTGTGTGTGTGTCCCCTGCACGTAAGTGCACCATGTGTGTGTGTGTGTCCTGCATGTAAGTGCACCGTGTGTGTGTGTCCCCTGCATGTAAGTGCACCGTGCGTGTGTGTGTGTGTCCCCTGCATGTAAGTGCACCGTGTGTTTGTGTGTGTCCCCTGCATGTAAGTCACCATGTGTGTGTGTGTTTGTCCCCTGCATGAAAGTGCACCATGTGTGTGTGTGTGTGTGTCCCCTGCATGTAAGTGCACCGTGTGTGTGTGTGTCCCCTGCATGTAAGTGCACCGTGTGTGTGTGTCCCCTGCATGTAAGTCACCATGTGTGTGTGTGTGTCCCCTGCATGTAAGTGCACCGTGTGTGTGTGTCCCCTGTGTGTAAGTGCACCATGTGTGTGTGTGTCCCCTGCATGTAAGTGAACCGTGTGTGTGTGTGTGTGTGTGTGTGTGTGTGTGTTTGTCCCCTGCATGTAAGTGCACTGTGTGTGTGGTGCTTGAGGAGGCCAGAAGATGGCAGATCCCCTGGAAATGGAGTTTTGGACGAGTTGTGAGCTGCCATGTGGGTGCTGGGAATCAAACCCAGGTTCTGTGCAAAGCAGTCAGTGCTCTTATAACCAGCGAGCTGCCCCTCCCAGCCCTCTTAGATTGATTCCGACTGGGTTCTGTGAATTTAGGGCCAGTCCGTTTAGCCTTCCTGCCCCACCTTCATATGCAGGTCCCAGGGCTTTGTCTCCTCTCCCTTCCTGAAGCCTGCAGCATCTTCAGCGCACCCACTTCTATACCAGGCTGCAGCATTTGTGTCCCTGCTAATTGCGGGGATCCTAGGACCGGGGGGTCTTCCCACCCATAAGGTCCTGACCTGCCTGAGTTTCTTTTCCTCCTTTCCTCCCCTGTCCTTACGTGGCTCTTCTGTCCCCACTGGGACACGCTGGAGGTTCTGAAATAGGGTCTGTCCCTCTCGCCGTGCACTAACCTTTCAGACCTCAAAGCCTTGCTGCCTGAAGTCCCCCTCACCCCTAAAATGTCATATTGGGGAGTATGAGGCATAGGGGGAGCTCTGTCTCTACACCTTGCCTTCTTCTACAGTAGGCAGGGGCTGTGACCCCTCCTCTACACCTTGCCTTCTTCTACAGTAGGCAGGGGCTGTGACCCCTCCTCTACACCTTGCCTTCTTCCTACAGGAGGTAGGGGCTGCAACCCTTCTCTAATGTCCTGCTTCTTGAAATAGGAGCCGAGAAACTCTGCTTGACCCTTTGGTGAACCGCACCCCCTTCTCATCCAATTAATTGAACTTGTCTTTTCTTTGAAGTTCCATTAATGATGAACTTCTGCTGCCTCCAGGGGTCTTAAGGCTGGAGCCTCTCAAGACCCTGGGGGGTGGTGCTCCCCAACTTGAAGTCTCTGGTGAACTCCTTCACAGTGCCTTAGGTATAATTGAGACACTCACATTTTCAGTAACATACCCCTAGTCTATCACAAAGGTGAGATTCATTCTGTTCTTTGGGGTGCACAGGAGCTGGTGGGATTTCTGGAACCATTGGCTGGAGGCCCCTGCAGTGCAAGCTTAGGGTTCAGCCTGCAGCCTTCGCCTGCGTTGGAGTTCTCAGGTTTCAGAAGAGCTGGGCCGGAGAAGCTGCTGCCTCCTGTCTGGGTCTGTGCTGTCAGCTCTCAGCAGGCCTCAAGCTGAAGGCTTTAGAAACCATCAGGCCTGGCACAGTTCATACACAGGCCCTGGCACAGGTGCCAGGGCGGAAAGTACTCTTGTGGCGATGGATGAGGACTCCTTCCTGTTCCTGTCTCAAGCAGGCTGTTAGGTTGTGGCAGCTGCTGTGGAACCCAGCTGAAACCATCTGGTAGTGGCGACACAGCTGCTAGGATGCTCACCATCCCTACTGGGTGTCGGATTTCCCCTACCTGAGGCTGGACCATCCCACCTCAGCACATCCCTCTCTCCACTCCTGTGGGCCTGGGCTTAATGTAAACAGCCTGCTCTCCACAACTGCTTGTCTCTATGGTAGATAGGAAGACCAAGTACACTGTGGATGTCCTGAGGGCCTGGACACCCAGAAGGTCCCTTGGAGTGGAGCGGGTGTGCTGTGGAGCTCGAGCCTCCTTCCAGGCCTGCAGGCTTCCAGGGAGCCCACTGGCCATGGGTCTAAATTCCAGCACCTGGGAGGCCTTTGGGGCAATCACCTCACACTCCCGGTCTCAGTTTTTCTCATCTGGATAGTGTGGTGGACCGGACTGTAAAGCAGGCACTCCAAGTCCTGTGTCTGGATAGGGGGGCAGACCAGACTGTAATAGCAGGCACTTCAAGTCCTGTGTCTGGATAGGGGGGCAGACCGGACTGTAATAGCAGGCACTTCAAGTCCTGTGTCTGGATAGGGGGACTGTAATAGCAGGCACTCCAAGTCCTGTGTCTGGATGGTGGGGCAGACCGGACTGTAATAGCAGGCACTCCAAGTCCTGTGTCTGGATGGTGGGGCGGACTGGACTGTAATAGCAGGCACTCCAAGTCCTGTGTCTGGACAGGGGGGCAGACCGGACTGTAACAGCAGGCACTCCAAGTCCTGTGTCTGGATAGGGGGTGGACCGGACTGTAACAGCAGGCACTCCAAGTCCTGTGTCTGGACAGGGGGGCAGACCGGACTGTAATAGCAGGCACTCCAAGTCCTGTGTCTGGATGGTGGGGCAGACCGGACTGTAATAGCAGGCACTCCAAGTCCTGTGTCTGGATGGTGGGGCGGACTGGACTGTAATAGCAGGCACTCCAAGTCCTGTGTCTGGACAGGGGGGCAGACCGGACTGTAACAGCAGGCACTCCAAGTCCTGTGTCTGGATAGGGGGTGGACCGGACTGTAACAGCAGGCACTCCAAGTCCTGTGTCTGGACAGGGGGGCAGACCGGACTGTAATAGCAGGCACTCCAAGTCCTGTGTCTGGATGGTGGGGCAGACCGGACTGTAATAGCAGGCACTCCAAGTCCTGTGTCTGGATGGTGGGGCGGACTGGAGTGTAATAGCAGGCACTCCAAGTCCTGTGTCTGGACCAGGGGGGCAGACCGGACTGTAACAGCAGGCACTCCAAGTCCTGTGTCTGGATGGTGGGGCGGACCGGACTGTAATAGCAGGCACTCCAAATCCTGTGTCTGGATAGGGGGGCCGACTGGACTGTAACAGCAGGCACTCCAAGTCCTGTGTCTGGATGGTGGGGTGGACCGGACTGTAATAGCAGGCACTCCAAGTCCTGTGTCTGGATAGGGGGGCAGACTGGACTGTAATAACAGGCACTCCAAGTCCTGTGTCTGGATAGCGGGGCAGACCGGACTGTAATAGCAGGCACTCCAAGTCCTGTGTTATTTCAGGGCCATTCTGAGATACTGCTGTTGACCTCTCCCCCAGTGGAAGGGACCAAGTCCACTTTGTAGACTCCACTTGGGTTCCAGGCCGCCTAGTCACTCAGACTGGTCAGGTGGGGTTCAGGCAACCTCACGTAGCTTCTGGGCCCTGTCCTGTGGGGTCTCTGGAAGTCTTTTTTTTTTTTTTTTTAAGAATTTGTTTTTTTTTTTAATTTTTATTTATTTCTGTATGTGTATCAATGTACTGTCTGCATGCAGATCTGTGCACCCGTGTCGTGCAATGCCGCGGAGGTCAGAAGAGGGTGTCGGATTCCCCTGGAACTGGAGTTCTCCTGGAATTGGAGTTTCAGACGGTTCTCGGCTGCCATGTGGGTGCTGGGGATCGAACCCGGGTCCTCTGTAAGAGCGGTCGGCGCTCTTAACCGCTAGGCCATCTCTCCAGCCCCAATCTGGAAGTCTTTTGTACCCTAGCTTTTGTTCACTACAGGCTAGCCACTGGGCTTAGCACAGAGTGCGAGGCCCCTGCTGGGCTGTCCCTCAGGGCCATCTAACACACCCCTGTGGGGCCACACAGCAACCAAATGCCCAGCACCAGTGAATCCAGGCCCCCACCAGAGTGCCCAGGTCACACCCTGGAATCCAGTAAGCTCTGGTGGGTATCATTTAGCTCAAGAGACCCTGGCAGGTCACCTGGCCAGGTCCTACCCAACGTCAGTGGTCACTGTGCCCTGGTGATCAGGGCAGCTCCATGTTCCGATGAGCAGTCATTCTCAGCTAGGCCCGTCCTGCTCCCGGGCACCTGGGTAATGTGGGCATGTTTGGCCATCACACCAGGGGCCTGGAGATACTGCCTTAGTCCAGCAGACAGGCCTGGTTCTGGTCAGTGTCCATGGGAAAGGGGGTCAGAGAAGGATTTCCCCAGGCTTTAGGCCGGGCCAGGTTTCAGTCCCAATCTCACTCTTCCCCTGGAGTTCAGAGCTTGAGCCCCCAGCAGGGCATCTCAGGGTGAGAGCTGAGAGCGCAGCCACAAACCTGAATCTCCTTGGCAGGTATGTGGGACAAAGCGAAGCCCAGCCACAGACTGACGGAGCTGAATGTGTGGCCAGGCTGCTCTGGTGGTCACTCTGAAGGGTGTTGGATGTGGCAACTGCTCCCAGGAGCCAGAGCTGGCCATCCACCCCAAAGAAGAGACTGGGGTCACAGAGATCCTGTCGACATGGCCCACTGTGGGGTGGAGTAGGACTGCATGTCCCCACCCCAGCAGGCAGCAGGGATGTGGGTGGGGGTCTTGGGGACGTTCTCCCACACCCTGAGAGCCTTATGGTTGCTCTTTCCCAGAACATGGTGATGAGTTTCCGAGTGTCCGACCTCCAGATGCTGCTGGGCTTTGTGGGCCGCAGCAAGAGTGGCCTGAAGCACGAGCTGGTGACACGGGCACTGCAGCTGGTGCAGTTCGACTGCAGCCCAGAGCTCTTCAAGAAGATCAAGGAACTCTATGAGACCCGCTACTCCAAGAAGAGTGTTGAGCCAGGCCCGCCACCAGCCAGCAGGCCACTGGAGCCCCTGGGGTTGCACTCAGTGCCCAGGACTGCCCTGTCAGGGCCTGCCATGGACTATCCTGCCCTCTATGGGAAGTATTTGAATGGACTGGGGCGGCTGCCTGCCAAGGCCCTCAAACCTGAGGTGCGCTTGGTGAAGCTGCCTTTTTTCAACATGCTGGACGAGCTGCTGAAGCCCACCGAGCTGGGTGAGTAGGGGGCCCCACAGAGTCCCCAGGAGCCACCGTGTCACAGCACAGGGCTGGAACCATGGGCTGAGGCCCGATGTGGCCTCTGCACATAGGAGGCTGAGGCAGGAGGATGGTGAGTTCCAGGCCAGCCTGTGCTAGAGGGAAAGGTCCTGTTGGGATGGAGAAGGCTGAGGATGTAGGTGTGAGCTGACGGAGCACTCGCCCAGCATGCACAGGGTGCTGGTCCATCCCCAGCCGCACAGAAACCAGGCATGGTCAAACACTGTCATCCCAGGACGTGGGAGGATCAGGAGTTCAGGGTGATCCTGGACTACATAGTGAATTTGAGGACAGCCTGGGCTACATAAGACTTTGTTTCAACAAAGCAGAATGACAGAAAGGCAGGCATTTGAGACACAGTGAGGCCCACTCTCACAGTACCAGGCAGTATAGACAGGTTAGAACTGGTCTTCAGCCGGGCGTGGTGGCGCATGCCTTTAATCCTAGCACTTGAGAGGCAGAGGCAGGCAGATCTTTGTGAGTTCAAGGCCAGCCTGGTCTACAGAGTGAGTTCCAGGACAGCTAGGCTACAGGGAGACCCTGCCTCAAAAAGAAAAAAAAAAAAAAGAAAAACCTGGTCTTCTGGTGGTGTAGACAGCCTGACCCTCCCCAGCTGCCCAGAATGCAGGTGGGCGTGGAGTGGTGTTTTGGCCACAGGGGCTGACCTGAGCTGGGCACCTACACTGCCTGAGCAGCCTCAGGCTCCTGGGTAGAGGACAGCTGGCCTCCAGGCCCCAGAAGTTCTGCCTGCCTCAGCCAGGAACCCACAGGTCGGGCCCCGGCTTTGGGCAGCTCAGATGTGTGCTCCTTCTGTCTCCCCACTTAGAGTTCAGGGACCTGCCTCCTGTGGCCCTTCTCTGAGGGGGCTGCTGCAGAAAGGCCACAGCCTCCTCTTTCTGGGAGGTTGTTCACCCCTCAGTCAGACATCCCAGTTGTGGATCAGCTGGGGTTGCTGGAGTGGAGAGAAGGAGGTTAGGGGTGCAGGCCACTGGGGTGCTCCCTGTGGCCCATCCCCAGCCTGTTGCTCTGCCTTCTGCCTGTTTGTCCTAGGCTCAGAGGCTCCGCCCCCATCCTGTGGCTCCGCCCTCCCAGCTGGGGCAGCTGAAGCTGGAGCAGCCCCTGCAGGCCCCCTTGCCTCCTGTGCCCAAAGCCTTGCCCTCTTGGGGTCTCCAGAGCCCTCTGGGCCTTGGGGGTGATCTGACTGGAGGGTCGTTCCTGGACCCTGGCAGGCTGGGTGCCTGGAACACAGTGGTGGCTGCCTGGCCTCCATGCCTGCATGGCTGGCTTCCTTCCTGCAGAGCAAGCCAGCCAGCACTCCACCCCACAATGCATCACTGTGCCCTGAGCCCCCAGGGACCTTTGTCACCTGATCTCCGGGAGAGCCCGCTCCCATCTACACCAGCAGCTCTGCTGATCAGAACAAAGAGGCAAACTCTGCCCTGCCCGCCTCCCCCACCAAGGCTCCCCTTTCCTAGACCCCTATACCACGGGTGGTGGCCTGGTTCAAGCCCTGGCCCTGGGTCTAAGGCCACAAATCCCCAAGTTCTAAGACCCACAGTTTCGTACCCACTGCTCTATGCCAGGCCTGGCCCTCCCCAGTTTGAACCCCGTGCAGGCCAGCAGCCCTGGCCAGCCTTGCCCACAGCTCCCGCCTGATTCCCAGGAAGAGCCGCAGCCTGTAGTGGGCAGACACAGGTCGTAAATCACCCTGGCACTCGGAGGAAGGGGGAGCAGCTGTAGACCAGGGTGTGCAGACAAGGCAGCTGCTCTTCAGGAGGGGCCAGGGCCAGAGAGGGTCTGAGGTTCCCTGGGGGGTCACACAGCACCATGAGCCCTTCTGCTCCAGGCTGACTCCTCCCCCAGCACCCTGAACTCCATAGCACAGCCTACACGCCTGTCTGCAGGGCCTGCCGGCTTCTGTATTCCCCTGGCTAGTCAGCAGGGCAAGCGGCTGTCTCTGACTGCAGCAGAACTGGCCAGGAGGATCTGCTGGCCCGGCTTACTTGGGGTGACAGCAGCCAGAGTTCTGTCCCGTCCCCCCCGGGCCCAGAGCTTCCTCCAAAAAGAAGTGAGGGTGGTATGGGACTGGAGACAGTGTGTTTTGGCTTGGACCTGACCTCCGTGTCCCTGCCCCCCTCCTCCACGCCCCACACACGGCTTGCATGTCTGCAGAGCAGTCTAGAGGTCCAGACCTAGAGGTGCAGAGCAGAGAGGCAGGGCAGGGCTTGTGAGCTCTGGCTGCTCCGAGAGCCTGAACAAGGCCAAAACAAGGCCATTGTTGCTGAGCCAGGCAGCGAGGAGGGACCAGCGCCTGAGGCCCAGGCTCTGCTGAGGCCCATCTCTCTTACTGCTTGGCATCTCTGTCCACTCCGCAGTCCTGTCCAGGCGTCTGATCTGTCCTGTTCTCTGAGCTGGGCTATTCGGGGTCCACTGGAGCCTTGGGCTCTGCGTGGCCGGGGAGGTCTCAGCAGGGGTGCCCTCTTAGCCGCTCCCCAGCTTGGCTTCCCCACCCACCAGCCGTCCTGGGCCCCACAGGCCTTCCCACTCTTGGTAGCCTCAGCTTGCTGAGTGCTGTGACCGGAGGCCTGTGACCGCAGCTGGCTCAGACACTTTGTTGAGGAAAGCTCCCACTGGGCTCCCTGCGTCTGGGGCCTTTGCACAGCGGCCCTGCCCATGACTCTCACGGGGCCAGTGTACCTTTGATGCCATCAGGACACTCCCTTGCCATAGCTTTCTGCCCATGTTGGCCTTTGTCTTATCTTTAATTTTTTTTTGTTTTGAGACTGGATCTTGTAGCCCAAGCTGGCTGCCAACTCACTCCTTAGCCAAGGCTGACCTTGTGCTCGACCTCTTGCCTTCACCTCCCAAGTGCTTGGTTTCCCATGCCCAAGCTGGGCTTGGGTGGTTGAGGTGGACAGACTGCGATGGACATCAGGACAGATAGACAGCTGAGCCTTTGAACACTGTCCTCCAGTCCTGTTTGACCCCAGTGCTTAGCCTGGTGGTGGCTTCATGCTGACCTGTGCAGGGCTTCAGACCCAGACCCTTGGTCCAGGCCTCGGCCTCCATGGAGCTCCACGCTTCCCCCCATACCTTGATCCTGGTCCCTGGGCCAGGCCTCAGCCTCCATGGAGCTCCACACCTCCCCCCATACCTTGACCCTGGTCCCTGGGCCAGGCCTCGGCCTCCATGGACCTCCATGCCTCCCCCCATCCCTTGATCCTGGTCCCTGGGCCAGGCCTCGGCCTCCATGGAGCTCCACGCCTCCCCCCATCCCTTGATCCTGGTCCCTGGCTCTGGTCTCTGGGCTGTAGTGACTCCCACTGAGGGCAGCAGGACCTGCACAGCAGAGTAGATCACACTGGTGAACTGGTGGCCGGTGACACACTGCCCACCGAGTACAGAGCCATGGGGTGACAAGAGGCTGTGCAGTGAGCTTCGCCATATCCCCGAAGTCACCATTAAGCTACAGCCATGGCCCAGTGACCCCTGCACACTGCGTTACCACCCATGCTCACAGTGACCCCTGCACACTGCGTTACCACCCATGCTCACAGTGAACCCATGCTCAGTGTCACCTGTGCCCACCCTGCTGCCTCTGTGTCTTCCCCATGCAGCCAGGGGGACCTGCACTAAATGCTCAGCCTCAGCCTCTGACAGCGCCAGGCTGAGGATGCAGGGGACCTAGGGACCTGGCTACTTTTGTTAAATTTGTTTCACTGCTGGGGCTGGAAGGCAGGCCTTCCTGGAGCCCATCTGAGACAGTCACGGTGGGCACCAGAGTCCAGCATCCCCCGTCCTTTGGGGACACAGCAAGGCAGGGTTTAGCAGCCCCACTGCTGGGCGTCCCCCTTGCCCGCGGGGCCCCTCTGGCTGCGACCTGACCCTTCCTGTCTTCAGTCCCACAGAGCACGGAGAAGCTGCAGGAAAGCCCTTGCATCTTCGCACTCACGCCACGGCAGGTGGAGCTGATCAGAAACTCCAGGTGTGAGGCCAGCTGATGCCACCACCCAGGGCTGCCGCTCAGCACAGGGGCCCTGAGGACATAGCTGGTCGTTCTCTGTGGGGTGTCCTGGGCACAGTGAGGTGCTGAGTAGCACCCCTGACCTCCATGTATCTCACCCCATGCTGAAAGCCCCATGTGTCCCTAGATGTCACCCACTCTCCCCTAGGCAGGAGGTATCCCCTTGGGACTTGGGCCATGCAGTTGCTAAGTGGGCTGGGTCTGCACAGCTCCCTACTTTTGGGGTAGGCACAGGCTCTCCCTCCGTAGACTGGGGTGGCTGGCATCTCTTCCGTGGTTGTCACTTACCTGGTGCCTGTGGGGAGAGCCTGGGTGGAGGTGTCATCGCTGACTCACTGTTCTGCCCTAGGGAGCTGCAGCCAGGAGTGAAAGCTGTTCAGGTGGTGCTGAGGTACGAGGGTCACGCCACAAGCCGCCTCGCAGCCAGCTTCCTGCCACCGCCCTGTCACCCTCTGCTCGGCACCCTGCGCTCCTTCCCCACACCTCTACCACCCGTTGTCGTTGCACAGTGTCCCTCTGTCCCTCTCATAACACCCTCCAACCCCACAGCATCTCCCACAGTGTTCCTGCACCCTCTCTTCCCAGGATCTGTTACTCAGACACCAGCAGCCCACAAGAAGATCAGTACCCACCCAACATCGCTGTGAAGGTCAACCACAGCTACTGCTCCGTGCCAGTGAGCAGGGGGCCCCGGGGCAGGGTGGGGGACCAGACAGGGCTGGTGAGGAGCTGCAGACTGATGCAGCTGCCATCCCCAGGGCTACTACCCCTCCAACAAGCCCGGAGTGGAGCCCAAGAGGCCGTGCCGACCCATCAACCTCACCCACCTCATGTACCTGTCCTCTGCCACCAACCGGATCACTGTCACCTGGGGCAACTACGGAAAGGTGAGCCCCGCATGTGCCCAGCTCTCCGCCCCACCCTCCATCCGCCCATCCAGCCCGCCCCAGCCCCTCCACTGTCGCACTGTCCACAGAGCTATTCTGTGGCCTTGTACCTGGTGCGGCAGCTGACGTCCTCAGAGCTGCTGCAGAGGTTGAAGACGATTGGCGTGAAGCATCCGGAGCTCTGCAAGGCACTGGGTGAGCAGTGGGGCTGCGCTTGGCTCGGACCCTCGCCTGGGGGCGTCTGGCCTGGTGATCTGATTTGAGGATGGGGCCTGATTGGGAGGCTTGGGTAGAAATCTGGGGTCCACAGCCTCACCAGGCGCAGATCATGCTCTGAGGAGGGAGGTGACGGTGAGGGACCAGGTGACAGGAGAGGGAGGAGGTGACAGGAGAGGGAGGAGGTGACGGTGAGGGACAAGGTGACAGGAGAGGGAGGAGGTGATGGTGAGGGACAAGGTGACAGGTGAGGGAGGAGGTGATGGTGAGGGACAAGGTGACAGGTGAGGGAGGAGGTGATGGTGAGGGACAAGGTGACAGGTGAGGGAGGAGGCCAGTTTGGCTTTTTATTTTTTATTTTTTTATGTGTATGACTGTACTATCTGCATGCAGGTCTGTGCACCCGTGTCGTGCAATGCCACGGAGGTCAGAAAAGGGGGTCGGATTCCCCTGGAATTGGAGCTAAAGATGGTTTTCAGCCGCCATGTGGATGCTGGGGATCGAACCCGGGTCCTCTGTAAGAGCAGTCGGTGCTCTTAACCACTAGGCCATCTCTTCCAGCCCCCAGTTTGGCTTTGTGACTGGTGCTGAGGATGTTGTAAATGGCATTTGTGCGCTAGCCCTGTGCTCAGGGCACTTGGCTGACACAGCTCCAGGTCCTCAACAGTGCAGCAGCCAGTTGCTTTGCAAGACAGGACAGGACACTTTAGTGATGCCCAGGCCTCAGGAGTTCCTGGCCAGCCGCATTGGGCTCTGGACTGGCCGAGGATCCAGGTCTGTCCAGTGACCTCATGGCTGCTTGGTGACCAGGAAGGCTGTGGTAACAGCAGAGTCACAGGGCTCTGCATCAGGTAGGGCTGTGCCGGGCAAGTGTCCCCAGGCTATGAGTGAACAGGACTGGCGTGGTCTGGCCAACCCAGAAGAGGTCCTGACAAAGGTGTGTGGACGTACTGTGGCAAGGTTGCCATGGCGGCCACAGGGACAGCTGTGTAGCCTGGGTCTTCACAGAGATGTCCTGCCAGTTACCAAAACCTCAGAGGCTGTGGAAGCCCCTGGTGACCACTCTATGCAGTGTCAGGGCTCAGGGGAATCGGGCCAGCTGGAAGTGACCACCCAGCTAGGTGCCTGGAAGGTGGGGGCTCGGTCAGCTCAGGGTCAGTCTGTTACAGTGAGCTGGAGGCCAGGCTGCATGACAGCAGTGGCCGTGGGCGCGGCCCACCCAGCTGTGGGAGAACCCCCTCCTGACCTTCTGTCCCTTCTCCCACAGTCAGAGAGAAGCTCCGCCTGGACCCGGACAGTGAGATTGCCACCACGGGAGTGCGGGTTTCACTCATCTGTCCGGTGAGTGTCTGCCATCCCAGCCTCACCATGGCAACCTGGCTGGGTGGGAGCAGGACACTGGGCAGCATCCTCATTGCCCTGCATCCTTCTGGCAGCTGGTGAAGATGCGGCTCTCAGTGCCCTGCCGTGCGGAGACGTGCGCGCACCTGCAGTGCTTCGATGCCGTGTTCTACCTGCAGATGAATGAGAAAAAGCCCACGTGGACATGTCCCGTGTGCGACAAGCCTGCCGCCTATGACCAGCTCATCATTGACGGGTGAGCCTCAGCCAGGGTTGGGACGTGGTCAGATCAGCGGTGCACCGTACTTTGCTGGGCCACATCAGACTGGCCTCTACAAATGTCCAGGCTCTGTTGCAGAGTGAGGCTGTGGCAAAGTGACCATGCCCAAGGTAGCAAGTGACAAGGGCCTGCGTCTGCCTCGGGTGGCCAGAGCCACCACTGTGCTCCTGGCCACTAGCTCTGCATCTCTGCAAGCTCTTCGTGAGGGGAGGAGAGGACAGGTGTGCACCCCTCTGCTGCCTGCCACTTGCATAGGGAGGGGTGTCAGCTGTGTGGGTGGCTCAGCTCCTGGCTCCAGACACTGAGTCACTTGTGTTTGCACCTGCACAGCAGTGAGGTCCTTGCTCTGCTACGGTGGCCTGCACCTTCCACACACCGTTCGGACTTGGGCCTGCCCTGCCCGTCTCCAGGAGACTGGCCTGAGGCCCCGCTCCCCCCACGAGGAAACCAAGGCCAACACGGCATCGGCACAGTCTGTGGCTGGCCAGCTCTGCCCTACGCCCGAGAGTTCTAGCCTGGCGTGGAATTGGGCATGTGGGCCAGGCTCACGGATCGCTGTTTCCAGCCTGGCAGCTTTGGCCTGGCCCCTCCCCCAGCCTGGGCAGCTGGCAGCAGCACAAGGGTTCAGGCCACGAGGCTGTGTGGGTGGGTCCCTATGCCCTGAGGGTTGACCCTCCTTCATCCCAGTGTGGCCATGGTGGGGCTGAGCTGTGGGAAGCCAGCGTCCAGCCTTCACAAATTTGGGCTCGCTGGGTGACACCGTGCCCAAGTACAGCCTGTGAGCCCAACCCTGTCCCCGAATCCCTAGGCTGCTATCAAAGATCCTGAGCGAGTGTGAGGATGCAGACGAGATTGAGTTCCTGGCTGATGGCTCGTGGCGCCCAATCCGAGCCGAAAAGGAGCCGTGCTGCAGCCCACAGGGCCCCATCCTGGTGCTGGGTGAGTCCCGGCCACAGAGCCCACCTAGCCCCAGCAGCCTGGTTGGGTGCTGAGCCCCTCCCACCTGTCCCCACAGGCACCGCAGATGCCAATGGGCTCCTGCCTGCCCCCAGCTCCAATGGCGGTGCCAGCGGCACGAGCACGGCACTGGGCAGTGGGGCAGGCACAGCAGGTGGCCTGGAGGATGGGAAGCCAGGTGCAGACGTGGTGGACCTGACCCTGGACAGCTCGTCATCAGAGGATGAAGAGGATGAGGACGACGACGACGACGACGAGGAAGGCCCTAGGCCTAAGCGTCGCTGCCCGTTCCAGAAGGGCCTGGTACCAGCCTGCTGACCTCACCATGCCCACAGCTGTGCTGCAGAGAGTGGCAGGCCGGGAGTGCTTTCCTTTCTTGGTCCCTTGTCTTGCCCACCTTCTCCTGACTCCCAGCACCTGCACCTCTGGACTCTCCTCCCCTCTCCTGTCTATTGGGGGTGGGGGGGGTGAATTTAAAACAAAACAAAAGAAAAAAAACGTAAAATTGACAAAAAAAAAAAAAAAAAAAAAAAAAAGGCAACAAACAAGACAGAATCATCAAATTAAAACAAGCAGGCCGGCCGCCCACATCGCCATCTCCCCAGCGCACCCAACTGAGGCCAGCCAGACTGGGAGGGTGGCAGGAGGGACCAGGACGCCACCCCACCCAAGTCCACAAGGACAGCAGGAATCTGCTGGAGCGGCCTGTGAGCGCCTGGCTGCACACATCTGTCTGTTCTTGCTTTCTCCCCCAGATTGGTGTCCAAGCCGAGAGCACTTGGCCCCAAGCCTTTGTAGCTAAGAAGCCATGGTAGGCCGGCCGGCCTGGGACGTGGCCGCCAATGTGCAATAACATGGTGTTGGGGTCCAGGCGTGGGGGCCGCAGCACCGTGTGGCGTGGGGGGAATCTCAGTTTTCTAGCCAGCTACCTCGGTAATTCCAGTTCATTCAGGTTAACTTCCCTACAGGGCAGCCCAGCCACCCGCTGTGCCCACCCACCCCACCTTGTGGGGCGAGGGGGACTGGCTGCACCTGTCACCTAGCTCTTGCGTTGCCCATGGCATGGGGTGCCCTCCTGGCCCTCGGGAGCCTCGCTCTTCCAACAGGCCCTGGCCGTGCTGCCGCACTGGCCTGGGGAAGTCTCCCAGGCACCCCAGACCTCCAGGATCCCCGGGGCAGCCTTGCAGGCCACCCCATTGCGTGCTGCCTGCCTCCCCACTTGCAGACCCTCTGTCCACGCAGGAAGCAATACCAGTTCAGGTCTGATGCCCAGGGCCTGGGCCGTGCACCGTATGAACTTGCCGGGAGGCCAGCACTGGGCTTGGCCCACACGGGCAGCCCACCTTGGCCGCTATTTTCTAATATTTGTATTCTAATTTAATTGTTTTTAAAAAATGCAAATAAAAAAAAGTCCGAGAGAAGGCAGACCGGCTTTCCTGTGTTCTCTGGCCCAGGCTGGCCTGTCATTTGTCCTCTTCCTGCTTCAGGTGACCACATGCTGGGTCCATGCCTGCTTGTCCACACCAATTACTGAGTGACTGTCCCAGATGGAGAGGACAGCCCGAGGATCCTGGTCACAGGATGCCAAATGCTGAAGCCAAGGCAGCCAATCAGAGTTCAATGTGGGTGGCTGTGTGGATTTAGAGACTGGTACACGGATGTCCACAGTGGCCAGATCACAGAGATGACCATGAACAACACGCTAGAGTATTACCCGGCCGTGAGCAGGTCCAAGGATCTCACACCACATGGCGGGACCTCGACCTCATGTTCATTGAGAGAGACCCAGCTCTAATGGTGGCCCACGCCTTCAATCCCAGCACTTGGGAGGCAGAGGCAAGGGGATCTCTGAGTTCAAGGCCAGCCTGGTCTACAGAGTGAGCTCCAGATAGAAGCTTCCAACCCTGTGGCTGTCCTGGGCCTAGTGTCCAGCCGGCACAACAGGTCTCTCACACACACACCCCTCAGCCGTGACAGTCACTTCCAGGGGCCAGGCTGATGTGGCTCCTCTGGGCTCCGGTCTGCTGTCAGCCAAGGGTCCCAGTGGACCCCATGCACAACATCCCTCATCCCCCAAGCTGCGGCCCGGACACACCCACCCCTCAAAGCCACAGCTGGGTGAGGGGAAGACTGGGTCATTGGCCAGTGTGGAGGCTGGACCCTGTGCCCACACCGTCACCCCCACCCCATTCCGTGAGAGGACTGCAGGCCCCACTTCCTCCTGGGGACAGGAAGTTGTCAGCAGGCTGAGGCTTCCGGCCCACAATCCATGATAAGGTCAGTGAGGCCCGACTGGGGACAGCACCTTAGCAGCCTCCTAGAATCAAGGGAGTGACCATTCACCCCTGCCCCCACCCCCACCAGGGACCATGGGACACCTCCCTCCCCAGAGAGACCTGACCCTCCCATGCTGGAAACTACCGGGTTCCTCCATCCAAGTGGCACCCACAGGGGACACGTGACCAGGCCAGGCAGGGACTGGGTATCTCCCAGACCACTCCCCCCCTCCCCCCCAAGACTCAACACAGAAACCAGGCGACAAGGTGGTCGTATCAGGCTGCATTTAGTGGTTGGCTTTCTTTTATGTACAAGAAAAATGAATTTATTTTTTCAGATTTTTCATAATCTTTATTATGTTTAAAGCTCGTCCCCCCACCCCCCAAAAGTGCATTTTTAAAATTCAATTGATTTTGTTTTTGTTATGTCTCCCACACTTTTTTTTATAAAGACTCTCAGATCCAGTCACTGGAATGTCTACTCTGTGCTCCGGACCCTGTGGGCACTTCCCTGCCCCTACTCACCAGGCCTGGGCCCCCAAAATCCAAGGCACCTGTGTCCGGGCCTGGGGTGGGGTCCCCGGGCCCTCCTGACCCCTCCCACCCCCCTAAGGTAAATCAATCTCTATTTAGTGCGAGCTGGTTCTCAACTGAGATAATCGCTCCTGGGGTAAGGACCCCCAAGACCCCTGACCCGTCCGGCGCCAGCCACCCCCCATTCTGGGAAGGCCGTTTTCCTCAGCTTAAATAACTTTTTAAAATAAAACTGCAAATATAAATATCTTTCTTTCTCAAAAAATAGGATTTTTGCTCTTTTTTTTTAATTGGTTTTTATCTTTTTTTTTTTTTTTAACCTTTTCTTTTTTTTTCCTTTCGGTCTGTCCCTCCTACAATCTCAGCTACCTGATCTGTCAACACCTCAGGAGTCCCTGACCAGCCAGCCTGGGGTCCACCCAGTGCGGCATGGCTGCTACAGCACCCGCCACCACACACACATCCCCTGACCGTCCCGCAGAAGGAGGGCAGCTGAGCTCCAACAGGGTGCCGGGACCATGGGGAGCCCATTTGGTTGTAGCCTTCGCCAGCCCAAGGCCCGTTTACATTCAGCGGGTTTTTGTGGGTTTTGTTGTTGGTTTTTTGTTTTGTTTTTTTCTTTTCCTTAATCTCAAAAGGTCAGGACCAGTGAGCAGGCAGCCTGGGGTCCCCGACCCCTCCCCAGGCTGGGTCAATCTCTGTGCCTCTCCTCACTCACAGACTCCATACTGGAAATAACAAATTTCTCTTTTGTCTTCTTGGTACCAGGCAGTTAAAAATTTAAAAAAAAAGAAAACACACACACACACACACACACACACACACACACACACTCTCACACCCAGCACCCAAACAAAAACCTTTCTACAGCCTCTTTCTTTGGCAACTTTTATCGCGACCTTAATTTAAAGAATAATTAAAAAAAAGTTGATCCACATTCTATATACAGTATGTGATTGCAGTATGTTGGGGGGCTGGGGCCGGGCTTGAGGGAAGTTGGGGTGTCCGGGCTCTGGGCCATGCGGTGGCTGTGGCCCCCTGGGGCGGGCTGGCGGTTAAGGCAAGGTGGAATGGCAGAAAGCTGGGCGCAGAGCCAGGGCAGGGTTTAGTGCAGCTCCCAATCTCCCAACAGGGTCCTGTGAAGTCTTGCCACTGGCCTGGGGGTGCCCCCCACAACCCCAGCCAGACTCCCCACTGGCCTGGGGGTGCCCCCCATGGCCCCAGACTCCCCAAGGGCTGCTGGTCCCCCTAGAGTCTGGTGGTCACTGGCCAAGATGCCATGTGATTTAAGTTGGATTTATTGCAAGGGTATCAGGGGAAGAGGGGGTTCAACCTTGGGGGTGCTTGCTCAGCCTGGACTGTGGGTTTCTCAACAGCTCATACTGCGAGAGTGGAGGGAAGCCAGCACCATCCCCCCCGGCCTGTGCCTTTGGCTGGCCCCAAGGGGGGGTCCTGAGACATCTTGGGGGAGGGGGGCTAGAAATGAAGACCTATCTAAGATTCTGGAAAAAATAAAATAAAAAATGGCCTTTTCAAAAGCTTCCCTTTAAAAACCTAAAGTTGGAAAAGAAGACATTTATCAACAGAGAAGGTACCAGGGCAGCAGAAGTTGGGGGACAGAGGAATCCCCACCCCCTCCAGGCACCCACCAGGAAGGGCCCCAACTCAGCAGAGCATGTATTTACAGGGTCCCAAGCTGAGCTCTGCCTTTGCCGGGGATGGGGGTGCCCTGGCACCTGGCTGCATCATGCCCCACCAACCCCAGCCCCTGTCCGTGGCATGTGGCCCAGTTAACACCAGACCATTTGGGGGAGGCCGGAATTTGGGAGGGGTTCAGAGGAGTCAGGTACCAGCCCTAGTTACAGTCAGTGCCCTTAGTAAAAAGACAGGGTGCCTAGGAAGAGGGGGTACGCCCATAAGCTCTGGGACCAGGACGAAGAAGGGGGTCTGGCTGGCAGAAGCAGCTCTCCGGGAGGATCCCTGAGCTGGGAAGCAAATCTGGTGAGCCGGAAGAGACACGTGGCCAAGGGTAGCAGCCCGACGTCTCCCACAGAGACCAAAAAAGGGGGGAGCAGGTGGGAAGGCCTGACCCAGACTTGGGGACCCCTCTAGTCCCTTCCCATGGCTTTCTGGCCACCCCAAACCAAGTCTTGGGGAGACACGTGGGATTCTACGGTTACGATGCGTTTCCTTTTTTATTTTATACAAAAATAAATCAACGTAAGAATTTTCTACCTCTCCCTCTCCCTCCCTCCCTCTCTCTCTCTCTCTCTCTCTCTCTCTCTCCAATTTTTCATAGAAGTTTGGGTGCAACTTGTAAACATCTTTTAAATTAAGAATTAAAGTACCCGTTCTGTTACAAAGTGCCCAGGCCCCGCGGCTGGCGGCCACTGTGTTCTGTTTGCTGTTTCCTTCTTGCTTCCTGTTTAATAAAATCTGGGGTTTTATTGCTGTTGGTGACATCGAGCTGAGGCCTCCCTCACCTGTCCCCCCCCTTGCCTGCTGAGTCCCTAGGGGTTCCCTCCAGTCTTGACTGCATCCCCCTAAAACCCCTGCCAGCTCCTCCGAGGAAAAGAATATTTTTATATATATATATATATATATATATATCTATATCTATATATAGATAGATCTTTATATAAATTTTGTCTTTAGGAGGAAAAGGGGGGAGGGTCTAAAAAGTGCTTTAAAAAGTGGGGCACAAGGTCAAGATAGAAGTTCTGAATCCGAACACGGGGTTTCTGGAGTAGTGCAGCCAGGAGGGTTGGGGTGGGGGTCGCCCTGAGCAGTGGCCCCGGGGGCCCCGCCGGGTGTTTAAGTGCCATGAAAGAGGGTGGTGGGGACCTTAGGGTCCCTCTGGAAACCCCTGTAGTCCCCCAGGTCCCAGCTCCACCCATCTAGGCTTGGGAATAGACTCAGTAGAGGCGGGGCAGGGTGTGTATGGGGGGGGTTGAGGCCACAGGCGGGGGTACAGGGTGGGGAAGAAGGGAGGGGGGAAGGGAGGCCAGCAGGGAGAGCGAGGGACACCCCCCCTTTTTAGTAAGTGCCCTGAGGAAGGAGGGTGGAGGGCCGGGGACCATTTTAACGTCCACTGCCTGTGGACAGAAAGCGTTTAAGGTCTGTCTAAGAGACCCCTACAAACCAACCAGCCAATGGTGGGGGACACCTCCCCCAGTCACCCTCATCCCAGCCAGGGGCAGGTGGGGGACCCTGGGGGCAGGGCCACAGCTGGGGGAGACCAGGCTCCCTGAGCCCCACAGGACCCCTGTGCTCAGTCCCAGGACCCCATGGCAGACGGGATTGTGGGCACAGGAGCAGGGTGGTGGGGGTCCAGCAGGCGAGCGCTCGCCTGTGCCGGACTTCGATATATATATAGAGAGACGTATATATATATCCTGCGTGTAGATAGATAGATAGCTAGAATCTTATATAGAATTTCTCGTGTGCTGGGGGCGGGTGGCGGGTCCTGCTCTCTCTACCTGGGGACGTCTGTCCTCTCTCTGTTGTTTTTGGTTTGTTTTTGCTTTATGCAAGTCCAGTGGCAAAGTTACCCTCGGTGGCTGCCACTGCAGGGCCACCTGTGCCGTCGTCTCTGCCACCGCTGCCCGCTACATTCAGGCGGCCAGAGTCGGGGCTAGCCTCGTCCTCCTCCTCCTCCTCGTCCTTAAAGTGCTTCTCCTGACCATTGCGAGGGGTGTCGGGGGCCCCGGGGGGCACAGAGACCCCAGCTGGGACATCGGGGGGCGCACCTCGCACTCGGGGCTTGCGGCCTCGGCGAGAGGGCACCCCATTGCAGCCGTCTTTCTTGAGGTGTCTGTGCAGGTGGTCTGAGCGGACAAAGGTCTTGCAGCAACTGTCGCACTGGTAGGGCCGCAGCCCCGTGTGTACACGCATGTGGTTCTTCAGGTCGTAGTTATGTGCGAAGGCCGCCCCGCACTGCTGACACAGGTATGGCTTCTCGCCTGTGTGCTTCCTCATGTGCACCTTGAGCTTGTCCTGCCTGTGGGGGGGAGGGGGCACAGTCAGCAGGACTGCCTGGAGACACCCTGCTCCCAACCCAGGGATCGTACAGGCCACATCCCATGCCCCTCACCCCCAGACCTCAGTGCCACATCGACCATACCCAGCCAGAGAGGACCAGGGGAGGGGGATGGAGGACCCCGCCTGCTCGTGCTGTATGACCCCAGGCAAGCACTAGGGCACTAAGCCACACCCTGTCTGTGCCCGGCAGGGGGCAGGTGCCACTACTATTTATTGGGCACCTGTGGGATGCCAGCTCCCGGCAGGAAGTGGCATGTCACACACACATCTCTAGATGGTCTGGCTTTGGCTCTCAGAGTCCCACCTCCCGACGGCCTGCACCTTTAACGCCAGCAGAGGCAGGGATCTCTAGGAATTCAAGGCCTGCAATACATAACCAGACCACGTCAGAATAACAAAAACAAAGGCTGGTCAACCCTACTCACTCCTCAGTCCCCGGCCACGGCCTTCCAGTCCTTTCACGGCCTGGGTCTCTGGTGAGGCCCTGGGCTGCCCGCCCCCCTTTCTCTAAGCCATCTGTGGTTCCCTAGTGCCCTGGTCCTCTGTGCCAGACCCTCATGTCTGTCTCGGCTTCGCCCTGTGCCAAGAACCTGTGGTGCATGGCTGCTCCCCTGTTTAGGCCCTGCCTGGCCCCCAGAGGGCAGGAAAGGACAGGTTTTTCTAGCTGTGTCCAGACATTTCCTCAGTTTCAGAGAGGGGAAGCGACTGGTCTGGGGTTGCACAGCAGAGGTGGGGTGGGAGGCAGCCCCAGTTTCATCACCCAAGCCCTGGCCTGGGTAATTACAGCCCGGGCTGCCACAGGCCTGGCTTACTCAATGCTCACCGTGAGTCACAGGGGCCCCTGGGCTCCCGGCCTGGAGGGGGCGGGTGGGGGCTGGGGCCCTGGGCCGGGGGAGCCAGAAGGAGCCCTGTGTGCTGTACAAGGCCACCCCAGCACCCCTCTCTGGGCCTCAGTTTCTCTGTTGGCAAGGCAGGACCAGCCCCAAGGGCAGGCTGGGGCAGCTGGCGCCAAGGAAACTGACCCAGGCCTGTAGCATGGACCCCACACCTCTACCCCGTTGATGACCCAGACCCTGAAGTGGGGCCCATGGCACCCTGGGACCCTTCCTGGGGGAGGAGCACAGCCTCGCCACCCACAGCCTCTCCCACTAAAGTGCCCGCCTCAGGCCAGTGCTCTTTGCATTGGCCCTGGCACGCCTGGGTACTAGAGCCTGGCTGGCCGCACCCCCTCTCCTGACGGCTGGGGAGGGGGCTGGGGTACTGGGGAGGGGTCGGGTGTGGCTAGGAAGCAGGAACAATGATTTCTTTCTTCAACCCTGGTAGGCATGGCTGGGGGAACCCCGGGGCAGGGGGTAGCGCTGAGTCACTGGGCCTGGCTGGGTCCCTGCCTGCCAGTCCCCCCTACACACACAGGTCTGGCCTGCCTGGGTCCACATGGCCTAGCAGATACCTCTGGACTCCTCAGAGCTGATTGCACGCGCATGCGCACACACAAACACACACAGACACGCACACACACACAGCCTGCTGGGCCTTGAATTCCCCATGGCTGCCTCCATGGCCCCCAAGATCTCCCAAGCTAAGCACCCCCAGGGCCTTTGCCCCAGCTAACACCTCAGAGGCCTGCAGCAGGCAGTATCCTCATGGACACTCTGGCCTGTATGTCCACAGCTGCTTCCCTAGACCTGAACCTGCCTGGCTGGGAGACAGGGTGTGCAGTGCTTGTGGGGTCTCCTGAGGCTGGGGCTTCAGGGACAGCTCCAGATCAGCTAGGGCCGTAGGGAGACCCTGTCTCAAAAAGCGAATGTGGCGATGCCAATGGCCCACCAGACACTCCAGTGTGGAGAGCAGTCACTCCCAGAAATAAAAGATGGACTCGGGCCTGTGATCCCTGCACTTGGGAGGCGGAGGTAGGCAGATCTCTGTGAGTTCAAGGGCAGCCTGAGCTACACAGCGAGTTCCAGACCAGCGTAGGATATAGGGAGTCCCTGTCTCAAAAACTGCCCCCCCCAAAAAAAAAGATTGACTTGGGTCTGGAGAGATGCTCAGCAGTTAGGAACAGTTAGGAACACTGGGTTGGTGTAGCAGCACCCACATGGTGGCTAACAGGACGAAACTCCAGTTGTAGGGGCTCCAGTGCCCTCTTGTGGCCCCCACAAGCACTGCACACACACAGCCAAATATGCTCAGAGAATGGAAGTCAATTCCAAAAGACAAGCACAGAGGGACGCAGGTCAGGTAGTCCACTCTTTCCTGCCTGCCCCGTCCCCACTGGGACACTGGCCAGCGAGGACCTGTCCTCACTTACCTGGTGAATCGGACTTTGCAGATGTTGCACTCGTACGGCTTCTCGCCCGTGTGCGTGCGGATGTGCCGCGGCAGCTTGCCGGCGCCCTGGATGACCTTTTCACAGATGGGGCACTTCTGGAAGGCCTTGGCGCGAATCTTCTTCTCACCCTTTTGTGACCAGGCTGGGTACACGTCCCCCTCGTGGGTGCCGCTGAAGTATTTTAGGTAGTAATCCATGACCCCTTTGTCGTCCACACGGGATTCCTCATCACTGTCCCCAGCCCGGCCTACCGACGACATCATCTGCTGTAGCAGCGTGCTGGCCGCCAGGCCGTCCACCTCAGCTGCATCCCCATCCTCACCCTCCGCTGGGCCGGACAGGAAGCTGGGTGAGTCTCCAGGCTCAGGGGCCGCCTCCGACAGTGAAGCCGCCTCCTCGTCCCCAGCCCGGCTGTAGTGGCCATTCTGCGTGGTGGCTGCTGGGGCCACAGGGGTTGGAAAAAGACCCCCAGCAGGTGCATCTTCCTCCTGCTCTGGCCACAGGCCTGGGTTGCTGTCCCCCTCGTCCCCTTCCCCTGCTGGGGGTCTCTCGGCTGGCGGCCCAGGTCCATAAAAGTCTAAGCCATTACAGTCACCGGCAGCCACAGCAGCCACGGCTGCGGCCACAGCCTCTTTGGTAGCATCCAGTTCGTCGTCAGGGGCTCCGAAGGTGGACCACGGGAAGCTGCTGGCAGCGGCAGCAGGCAGGCTGTTCATGGGATTGCTCTGGAAAAATTCCAGGTATTCCTTGGCTCGGAGCAGGTTGCGCTGGTCAGCCTGGCCCACCGGATCCAGCTGCCCCGGGTCGCCAGCATCGGCGGCAAGGATCTGACGGTCCAGGAGGTCGGCACACACGTGGCTGACCGCAGGGATCTCCAGCAGACGAGCAGCGCTCAGGATGTCGCCCACGTTGGCTGTGCTGACCGTGAGGGTGGCCGTGTAGGCAAAGTCCATGAGTGCAGTTAGCGCATCGGCGCTCACAAAGTCGATCTCATACACATTCTGCTGGTCGACCACGGCGCCCGATGTGAAGAGCTTCTTGAAGTACTGGCTGCAGGCAGCCAGCACTGAGCGGTGTGTGGGAAACTCCCGGCCCTCCACAAGGATGACCACGTCACACAGCAGGCCCTGCGTCCGCTGCTCGTTCAGGCCACTCAGGATGTCGCTGCTGTGGTCCGGGAACGGGATCCCGATGGGGCCGTCCACGCCACCAGCCATCTTCTGCACCCACACCTGCAGCCAGAAGCATAATGACCGTCAGTGGACAGTCAGGCCCAGGCCCCAGCAAGTGGCCGGGGACACCGCCCTCTCACCCACTCCAGCCTGTTTCCCAGCTGACCACATCTGGATCTGGGATGTGGGACTAGATCTGGGGCCCTCAGGAGGTACCCCCGCCTCAGTTTCCCAGCTTGACACTGGGCACAGTGGTACACACCTTTAAACCTACCACTGAGGAGGCAGAGGCATGTGGACCTCTGTGAGTTCTAGGCCAGCCTGGGCAACACAGTGAGTTCTAGGCCATCTGGGGCTGCAGGAGACCCTATCCCAAGAATTAAACCCCTCCACACACACAAAAAAAAGTCAGAAATGAACACAGGCAGGGTTGTGTGTCACTGGCACCCCGTGCCGCCTGCTGTCCCTAGCAGCCATTTGAGAACATGTCCATTCACAAGTTCCCAGATGCAGTGGATGGAGACAGGCCTGGGGAAGGAGACCAGCTGTCCCCGGCCCCCCACTTCCCTAGAGGTCTTAGGATGGGGTGGGAGCAAGCATGGGCCCCAGGCCTGTGAACTATCTGGAGGGCTCAGCTTGTCGGTCAGCCGTGCAGCCCCAGCCATGTCCTCATGACGGATAGGGACAGGGCCTACAGTCCGCCTTGCCACCCAGCCTCAGTCTCACCATCTGGCAAATGGGGACAGGTTCCTAGCAGAGTGGGAGCCAGGTCCAGCCCACCCATTCCCCTCCCCCTTCCGCCCCCCAGCTGTGACTCATCTGCCCACTACCTTGTGAAACCCTCGGGTGCCGTTCCCACCCTCCACCCTCCCCCGGAGCCAACAGGACCTGCCCTTCACCCCCCAGCAGGACCCCCATTCCTCCAGATCCTTCCGTCTGTCACCCCTATGTATACTGTCCCCAGAGAGGGACACAGCCTGGCTGGACCCTCCTGAGAACCGTGGAACCTTCCTGTTCCTGTGTATGGCTTGGTCCTCACTCCTGTGGCCCTGTCGAGGGAGGCACAGTCCACTGCAGGTCCCGCCCCACTGAGGTGGGGCACGACACAAAATCCTTTGTGCCCCTTGGCCACCACCCACCCTCTCATCCCACCCAGCTTCTGGAAGCCCCCTGCACAGGGGAGACTCAGATTTGACTGTGGGGACTAGGGGGGCAGGTGGGGGTCCCTATTCCAGGCACGGCCCCAGGACACTTCTAGAAGCCCCCATGACAGGCTTCCACCCCTGCCACCATCTGCTATCTGGGCCTCAGGGAGCATGTGGGCAGATGGAGCTCAGATCTGAGAGGACAGGGCAGGCCCTCCGTCCACTGCCACCCCACCCCAGTCGACCACCCCAGCCACCACTGTCCCAAGACGTCCCCGAGCATGGGTGACCCAGGTCCCCTTGGGGATGGCTCAAAGGTGGCTCTCCAGGGGCCTGAAAAGGCTGGAGTGAGTCAGCCCTGGCCTTTGAGCTGGGCACGGCCACCCCGCTTCCCACCAGGCTCGGGGCCAGGGGCTGCCCAGGCCCTATTTTAAGTATGGAGGAACTCAGGCTCTAGGCCTTGGGTGGAGGCTGGAGTGACAGATCTCTCCCTTGCTAAAAGGCCAGGACTAGGAGACTCCAGGCCAGGGGAACACCCTGGAGAACAAGGCTGCAATGGACAAAGGTAGAGGTGGGCTCTGAGAGGGTGAGACACCCAGGCAAGGGTGCCCAGCAAGGACGGGCCACCAGGGTCAGAGAGAGTGAGACACCCAGGCAAGGGCTACCCGGAGCTGCTGTGTGCTGGGGACCCAGGCCCTGCACAGCCTGCCCTTCTCCTGCACAACTCCCTGGCTCTGCCCCACCCGGCCTCTCGGGACCTCAACCAGGAAGAGTCCTGCCCTCCACTGAGACCAGCTTCCAGCTGCTGGGCGACCAGGGCCTCTGGGTGCAGGGGTCCGGGAAGCCCAGGTTGGCACCTGAAGGCCCGGCATTCATGGGGGGTCTGTGGCCCTGCCCGCTCCAGGCCTGACCTGGGGGTGCAGACCCCAGCCCCCTCTTGCGGGAGGCCCCCCCAAGCCTGACCGGGGTCCCCACGCCCACCTCCTGCCTGCGCCTGCCTGCCTGCCCTCATGGGACTCCCAAGGCCGCTTGGTGCTGAGCTGGCGAGGGGCAGGCCCTGGCAGGCCCCTCCTGGCTGGAAAGGTGGGGCACAGCAGAAAGCGCAGAGGAACGGGGCGGGGGGGGGGGTGACACCCTGTCCTCCCACCTGCCGGCTGGCACACCCAGGGTCAGGGCTCTTCCGGTCCCACCTGACACTGGCATAGGGACCTCTGGCTGCTGGCCGCTCCCTGGAGGTCTGCAGCCCCCTCCTACCTCGGCTCTCCGGAGCGAACCAGGTGCCTTCTGTTCTCCCGCCAGCCAGGTCCACACTCCAGCCTTGGGGAGCACCCAGGAAGGGCCCCTGGGGAACTGAGGAAGGGAGGGTGGTCTGTGGTGGGGACGGGACAGGACAGGGCCAGGCTGCTGGGGGAGGGGCAAAGAAGCCTAGGTCAGGGGTCTTCCCAAGGTCACATGCACAAGGTGAAGCTCAGGACCGGTCCCCATCCCCAAGAAGGAAGAAGGGGCTCCTGGGAGATGGCTGAGCAGGTCTCTGCCACCCATAGCCTTCCTGGACACTTGGGGGGCGGGGTTGGCGTTAGACTCCACCCTCTTGAGCGCTCATCATCCACCCACCACCACAGGTTCAAGTCCCATCTCTTGCCCTCCCCCTTTTGTACCTCCATTTCCTCTGGGCCTCTGACAAAGAAGGTGCCCACCCAGCCAGCTCGTTCTTTGGGATGGAACTGTTATTCCTAGGAACTGGGCCCAGAGAGGGTGGGTGGCTAGCCCAAGGTCACACAGCAACCCAGATTCAAAGGTGTGGCACAGCCCCTGCCCAGCCTGTGGTGCAAGGTTGGTCCCCAGGGTTTCCAGAGCCTTCACCTGGTGCCAACCTCTGCCTGGCCTAGTCCCAGTCTAATGGAACAGGAATTCGAACAAGCCAGCCATGTCTCTCAAGCTAGGCCAGTCACAAACAGGCCCTCCATCATTTACTGCCCTAAATGGGGAGGGGCTTCCTGCCCAGCCTTAAAGGACCAGAGGCAGGAAGCCACCAGGCCCCGTGGGAACGGCCGGTGGGACCCCAGCTCCAGGGCGGGGCCCAGGCCCACCCTGTTCCCACGCTCTGGTGGCTGCACTACCAGGAAGGCCAGATAGAGACGTAGGCCACCTCCCAGCACAAGTCAGAAGCTTCCCCTGAGATGGAGGGAGTGAGCTTTCCGGCAGCCAGGGCAAAGCAATCAAGGTGTGGACTGAAGGAGCCGGGCCGGCTACACCTGTTAGGGAAGCAGGATCTGCCTCTGTCACCTGGAGCCACTGCCAGCCCTGAGATTAGAGAATAAAAATAAAATAAAGCCTGGGACTCCCAGGGCCTGGGACCTTTGGTCCCACCTCCTCCTGACACGTCCTGGCCAAGGTGGGCCCAGCCTGTTCTCCAGTCAAACCAGAAAGACATGGGTGGGGACCAGCCACTGTGGCCCAGCCTGGCCTGCTGAGGGGACAGATGGAGGGGCCAGTCCTCGGGCTACAGCCCAGGTCCTCTGTGTCCCACAGAGAACTGGGCAGAGGACCCTGGAGTGGAGCTGGGGGCAGGCTGGCCACCAGCACCCCAAACCTGGGCACATGCCCACCTTCCTGGGCCAGGAGGCAGTGTCTGTGGTCATGGCCACCTCACCGCCTGATTCTGCATGCAGGGCCACAGGCTCAGAGATGGGCGAGCACTGGTCCAGGGTCACAGAGCCCCATTGGAATTTGAACCCAGTGGCCCGAGCCACCACCGGTCTTGCCTAACTTGTTCTTTGCGGGTGCCTGCCCCAACCCTCCCACATGCAGCCCCCAGAGCCCCGGCCCCCTGCAGTAGAAGTCGCCATGCAGGGAGCAGCAGGGCTCAGGGTCCCTTGGCCAACAGGGTTGGGGGAAGGGGGCTGGCCACCAGGCACTCCACACCTGTCCTGGGAAGCCTGAGGAAAAGCCAGGACGGGATGCCAGGGAAACTGAGGCACAGGAAGCTGTGGCTGCACCCCAGATGACCCTGCCTTCCACTGGATCCTGGGACGATGGCCTTGAGTCTGGGGCACAGCGGGGGGGAGGTGAGGGTGGTCCAACTCCCAACTGACCCCAGGGTTGGGGGACTGAAGAAGCCACAGAGAGGGTGGGGGCCTAAGCTGGCTGTCAGGGGCCCAGTCCAAGGTCACATCTGGACCCCCCTGTTCAGGTCAGGGCTACCTAGGCGACTTCTGACCCTGTGGTAAGATCAATACTAAAAGCTAGGAAGTTCTGCCCGCCTGGGGGACAGGAGAGGAATGGAGGATCCTAGGCACTGGGCACACCGAGGGCACCCGCAGCGGCCAGGTGATCGCTGCCCAGGAACTCTTGGCAGGACTGGGGCTGAAGCTGTGTGACCTTCGACTCTCGCTAACCATCTCTGAGTTCATGTCATGTTGGAGTGACACCCCCCACAAATCCACACACAGGTGGGCGGGTGCCCCATCCTACACCAGCAAGGGAGCACACAAAGACCCCACACTGAGTGTGGGGACCACCAGGCACGTGACCTTGAGCCCAGCCCGCTGGCCCTGCTTGGTCCGAGGCCCCTGGGCGCTGAGCCTCACTCCAGCCTCAGTTTCCCTCTAGGGACAAAGCACCGTGCTCAAGTCCCAGGGCCCGGGAGCGTCCGGCCTGCGTCCCCGCGGAGCCCCTGTCCCCACGCAGGGCCATCCGGCCGACCACGACTGAATAATGAATATCCGCACCCCGAAGTGGCCGCCAATTAAAATTTCAGTGTCCCCGTTGGATCCTGTTTCCTGCCTTTTTCCAGCCGGCCCCCTCCCTCCTCCCCCAGCCGTCTCCACAGCGATGTCGCCGGTAAACAGAGCCCCGAGCCCAGCCCCGGGGAGGCGCCGGGCCAGCGGGGAGCGGGGCGGCCTCCCCTCCTCCACCGTGGGAGCGGCCGCTCCGGGTGACGCCCTGGGCCCGGGCCCGGGGGAGGTGGGGGCGGCCGGGGAGGACGCGGACTCGAGCCCGCCCGCCCGCCCGCTCCCCCGCTCGCCCGTTCGCTCGCTCGCTCTCGGGGAAGCAGCTGTGAGGTGGAGAAAGAAAAATAAAGCAAGAGGAGAAGATACGAGGATTACGCCATGCCTGTCACTTGTGGGTGCTGGGCTTAGTCACTCTCGGGTGCTGAGCTAAGTAGGCCTGATAGTGGGGGAGGGAAAGGAGAGGAGGGGACTGGGGACAGCCATCTGTCTCTCACTTCCGCCACTGAAAGTGAGCACCCTTAGGTGCCAGGCCAGGGTGGGGGCGCACGTGGCGGCGATGGCGCCCGAGAAAGAGGAAAGGAAAGAGGAAGGGAAGGGACGGCGGCCCCGAGGCCGCTCGGCTCCTACCTCCTGCCCCGGCGGCGCGCGGGCCCCGGCGACCGTGGCGATGGCTGCGGCGGGCTGACGGCTCAGAGCCCCGGCGGGCGACGCTGAGCCCGGCCCCGCGCCACCCTCCGCCGCCGCCCGGCCAATCCCCACCCGGGCTGGGGGGAGGGCGATGCAAATTACCCCGGATCTGGGTCCGCCCGTCACCTCCCCCGCGCCCGGCCCGGCCCGCGCCAGGCCGCGCATCCCCGGCCTTGCCTGAAACCCCGAGGACACCTGACACCACACCCTCCCCCGGGGAGAGAATGTCCCGACTTCCGAAGGAATCTTTCTGCTCTCTCTAGAGCGTCCGGAACTAAAGGGAAACCGGGAAAAGTAAAATATCTAAAAAGAGGGGGAGGGGGGCCTGGGACGGTTACACAACACGAGGGGAGGGGCGGCAGCCGGAAGCCAGGACCGCCGCC
The DNA here is from genome assembly GCA_009823505.1 of Rhizomys pruinosus. NCBI lineage: Eukaryota > Metazoa > Chordata > Mammalia > Rodentia > Spalacidae > Rhizomys > Rhizomys pruinosus. The sequence goes on along the minus strand of VZQC01004073.1, from coordinate 775,185 downwards.
GGCCCCCAGCAAGGGAACCGCGGAAGCCCGACCCCTTCTCACGCAGGCTCCGCCTCTCTCCACGTAGGCTCCGCCCCCGTACAGCGCGACGCCGCAGCTTCCCTCACTACCATTGGCTCTCAAGTACGCCGCTCACCGCCCCTCCTCCGCACCGCCCCTCCCTGAGGCCCCGTTGTCGCGAGGCCTTCGGGGATCTGTAGTCCGCGCTGCCTCACTATTTTCCAAGCCGAAAAACCGGGAAGTTCAGAGAAAGAACTACATCGCCCAGGAGAAACCGCGACCGGCTGCGCCCGCCCACCTCGACACCCCACCCCTTCCCTCTTTTTTTTTCTGCAAAGCCCCCCTCCCTGTTTTCTCAGCCCCCTCCCCCCGATCCCCCATGGAGCTCCATCCCAGCGAACTCCAACGTATACACGCAGTACCAAATAGCACCCCCCCCCCAAGGTTCTCCATGACCATTCGGGAAAGAGCCCAATGCCGAGCCCCGGGCCCAATTGCAAACTTAGCACTCGACGCGCCCCCTTCTGTCCCCCCACCTCCGCCCTCGATGCAGCCCCGCTTCCCCTCCCCCGCCGCCGCCCGCGCGCCAGGGAGACCCGGGAGGCCATGCAGCCCGGTGCCCGGAGCAGGAAGGGGGGCGCGGGCGCCCCAGCTCCTGCCCTTCGCCCCCTGATCCCAGACGCCCTCTTCCCGAAACTCAGCGAAGCACCCCCCTTCTTTCTCAAACAAGGTATCACTTAAAGACTACTGAAGACGCATCCGGAGACGCCCCTCCACCTCCTTCCAAGTCCCCTCCCGGTGTGATGGACCGCCGGTTACACCGCTCCGGTCGACTCCAGGGTGGCACTGCGCCCCCCGGCCCCGTCCCCACCTTGCAAAACCCAAAACAATCCCAAACAAAAAACAAAGACCTCCAGGGAAAGTGGGGGTTCGCTTCCCGACCCCGGAGCCGACTCACCTCTGGGGGGGCCTGGGGGGATGCACGCGATGCGGGGACCCCTGGAGGTGCGGCGCGGCGTCCGCGGGGTCCGGCCGGGCGCTGCTGCCCGCGTCGCTGGCGGCTCGGGCGGGCGGCGGCGTCACTGCTCTACAGTAGCCGTACAGTATAGCAAAGCCCCGTATGATGCTCCCTTCTGGTTTGTCCGAGGGCAAGAGGGGTCCTCCCTCGCCTTAAAGGTGCCGCGAGCCGCGGCACCCATTACAAGCACCCCCAGCCAAACGCCGGGCCCCAGCCGAGCCGCACGGCCGAACCAGGCTCTGCAGTCGGTTCCTGCCTACATACCGACTAGGTGGACTGCGACTGCTTGCACACGGAACCGGGAGAGTATACGCGATACGCGCGTGTGCTCGTTTATTAGGGCTTTTGGGGGTTGTGGGGAGAGGCAATGGCGGTCTACACCACGTTGACACCACGTCCCACCGTGAAGACCTCGATGACCTTTTCGCCCCTTGGTGCACGGAGCTGTTGCTTTGTTGGCCGTTTTTCCCAAGATTATACGAGAGCCCCAAGGCTACACCCGGGGTGCTGGGGAGCGAAAGGAGACAGGGCACCCTGGTGCGGGGGGTTAGTGTGGGGCCGGCTCAGATGATACAAAATCAGTTTTAACAGAGAACCATTGCTGCACAACAGAGAGCACGGAGCTGCAATGGGTGCTATGGGTAACGTGGGGGCGCGGGCTGTGCCCCGGATAGGATCCCAGAGTGTCTGCGGGACAGGGAGTGGCAGCTCATGAGGACTTTTGTGGAAAGTGCACTGGGACTCTGGTGCACCCCTTGACCGGATCCGCTCAGCGGGGTTGCTGGGGGCACCGCTCCGCCCGGTCGCCGGGATGGAGGAGGAGGGTCAGTGCCTGAGAGCCGGGCGAGCACACAGGAGGCGGGGTCACTCCCGATTTCTTTTATCGTTTATAGCAGACACACCCGAGGGTCTGCGGAAGGCTCTCCCGTTCCTTATTAACCTGGCCTCAGTTTCCCCAACCATTGCGAGGGACCCCGGAGAAAGAGGACTGCTGTTTGCAGGGAAGAGGTGGTTGCTTCTGAGCTCCACAGCCCCAACTGGGTGTCGGCTTATGGACGCCACACAGAGGACCTCAGGACCAGCTGAGCTGGGGAAGTCGCTCCCTCTCCAAATGCCTAAGCACCCAGGGATTCATTAAGAGTCCCTTCCACCCTGTGGCGCACGGCCTTAATCCTAGCACTTGTGGAGGCCAGAGACAGGGATCTTTGTGAGTTTAAGCGGCCAGCCTGGTCTACAGAGTGAGTTCCAGGACAGGCTTGGTGGCTACAGGGAGACCCTGTCTCAAAAAGTGACGCCAAAAAAAAAAAAAAAAAAAGAGTCCCTTCCACCCTAAGCTCAGCGTGGGCAAGGGGTGGGCAAGGACACGTTGTTTTCCTGGCTGTGTAATTTTCCCCCACCAGCTTGTTTGCGGGGACCGTTATGGGGTGCAGACCAGGACTCTGGCAAAAAATCCCAGTGACTTTGGCAAAAGGATGGGGAATAGGGAAATAGGGGCTCAACCCAATCCTCCCTTTCTCTCCCACTTCCTCTTGGTCCTGGGTGCCATTTGGAGAGAGGGGACAGACATCCAGGTAGAGCCATGCCTCCCGGGTTCTGCAAGCAGTAGGTACCACCAGAGGATCCGCTGCTGGGGGAGGTGGAAAGCAGGGGCTGAATGTGGGCTGCTGCCCTCAGTTTCCCCCTTTGCACCCCTTCAGGTGGGGTCTCCCCATCTTTGCTTTTAGTGAGTGGCTATCTTGTGATGGGGTCTGTTTCCCTTGAAATGCCATTTTACCTTAAGATTTTATTTTATTATTATTATTATTTTTTTTTTTTTTTTGGTCTTTTGGAGACAGGGTCTCCCTGTAGTCCCAGCTGGCCTGGAACTCACTCTGTAGACCAGGCTGGCCTTGAACTCACAAAGATCCCCCTGCCTCTGCCTCCCAAGTGCTAGGATTAAAGGCATGCGGAAGATTTTTTTTTTTTATCTTTTTGAGACAAGGTCTCCCTGTAACCTCACTCCGTACACCAGGCTGACCTTGAACTCACAGAGCTGCACCTGCCTCTGCCTGGGATTAAAGGCACACTCCACCCATACCTAGCTACTTTTCATTTATTTTTTTTTAATGTGCATTAATGTACTGTCTGCATTTAGGTTTGTGCACACATGCCGTGCAATGCCACAGGGGTCAGAAAATGGTGTTAGATCCCCCTGGAACTGGAGTTAAAGAGGGTTCTCAGCCACCATGTGGGTGCTGGGGATCGAACCCCAGTCCTCTACAAGAGCAGTCGGCGCTCTTAACCGCTAGGCCATCTCTCCAGCCCTTTATTTTATTTTATTGGCTTCAAAGTACTGACTGCCCCACAACACCCTCAAACCTGCATTTTTTCCAGATATTGAATTAAAAGTACTTTTTCAGATGGGCATAGAGGCAGGTGCCCCTAATCTCAGCACTCCAGAGGCAGAGGCAGGTGGACCTCTGTAAGGTGAGGACAGCCTGGTCTACATAGCAAGTTCCAGGCCTGCTGGGGCTACATAGTAAAACTATCTCAATATTCAATATAAAGGGGCTAGTTTGGAGTTTCAGATTGATAAATTGCCTTCATCCAGGAAACCTGGGAGGAGGGGAGTGCAGTGCCCCTGGCCTGGAGGTAAAAGCAGGGGTTGGGGGGAGGAAGGGCTGGGGTAGGACTGTAATGGACCAGGTGGGGCCAGGGAGAGGGTGGGGACCGGGAACTTTGGTCCTAGGACCAGTTCCCGTCTGCCCTTCCCTAAGCCACCCTGGCTTTCCATTCCATTCACCTCCACAGGGGCAGCACCCCAAGAACATTGCAGAACTCAGGGATAGACCTTCCAGTCCTGGTCTAACCTCACTACTCCCTCAGCACAAACCACTGGTGCAGGGTGGAGCATAGGCTAGGGACACGGGGGACACTGTGAGCTCCTCCTGACAACTGCACCAGGGAATGGGGGCTGGACCCTCCTTTGGGAACCTAGAACTACAGGCCACGCATCCTGCCTGGGGTGATGATGGGGGGCTTACCCCTGTGCTCTCTCCAAAAAAAAGCTCATGACTGTGATCCTGGGACTCAGAAGGCAGAGGCAGGCAGATCTCAATGAGATAGTGGCCAGCCTGGGCTACAAAACAGGTTCCAGACCAGCTGGAGCTACAGGGAGACCCTGTCTAAAAAATAAAAAAATAAAAATGGAAACTGAGGCTGGAGAATTGCTTTGAACCCAGGAACTCAGGGGTAGCAGACCAGGGGCAACAGAACAGACCCCTGAGATCAAAATAAGCAAAATAAATAAATCAATTAATTTCTAAATTGGGTGTGGCGGCACACACCTGTAATCCCAGCACTTGGAAAGTGGAGGCCCTATCTCAAGAAGTTAAAATAGCTAGGCATAGTGGTTCACACCTTTAATCCCAGCACTTGGGAGTCAGAGGCAGGTGGATCTCTGGATTCATGGCCATTCTGGTATATAGCAAGTTCCAGGCCAGCTGGAGCAACAGGGAGACCCTGTTGCATAAATAAATAAATAAATAAATAAATAAATAAATAAATAAATAAATAAATAGATAGATAAAATTTAAAAAATGAATAAGCAACCTAACACACCTGCTGACCCATGAAATTATTTGTTTATTTATCTATTTGTTTGCTTGTTTATTGCAGGGTCTCCCTTCTCACAGAAGTTATGTAGTCCAAGATCAAGTGCTGGGGCTAAAAGCACCACTGAGCCTGGTCTGACAGTGAATCATTCAAGATCAGCCTGGTCTTGAACTCACAGAGATCTGCCTGCCTCTGCCTCCCAAATGCTGGGATTAAAGGTGTCACCACGCCCAGCCTTTTTTTTCTGGGGGGGGACACTAAATCATTCTAAGACAGAAGTGGTAACCCAGTCCTCTCATCCCAGCACCCAGGAGGCTGAGGCAGGAGGATCAACAATTCAAAGTTAACCCTGTCTCCCCAAAACAAAAACAGTCATAATTCAGACTGTGATGAGGCTGGGCCTGGTGGCGCACACCTTTAATCCTAGCATTGGGGAGGCAGAGGCAGGTGGATCTTTGTGAGTTCAAGGAGATCAAGGCCAGCCTGGTCTACATAGTGAGTTCCAGGACATCTGGGGCTACAGGGAGACCCTGTCTCAAAAAGACAAAAAAAAAATCAATTACTAATAATTAATTGATTGATTTTGCAGTACAGGAGATGGTACCCAGGGCCTTGAACATGGCAGTTAATTGTTTTTGTTTTGACACTGACCCACAGTCTTTTTTTTTTTTTAAGGCAGGGTCTCACGTAGTCCAGGCTAGCCTTGATCTCCTATGTAGCCCAGGATGACCCTGAAATCCTGGCTCCACATCCCAAGTGATGGGAAGATGGCCATGTGCCAACTCCCTGATTTATACTCCTGTTTGTTTGTTTGTTTGTTTTGTTGGTTGGTTGGTTTTGGTCTTTTGAGACAGGGTCTACCTTTAGCTCCAGCTGACTAGGAACTCCCTATATCTGCCTACCTCTGCCTCCTGAGTGCTGGGATTAAAGGCATGTACGACCACGCCCGTGCCTTTTGAGGACCATGTGTTGATATTTACAGGAGACACTGGAAAAAGTTTGACACGGTGATTCTAAAGTTTGAATTTTATTTTCCGTGGACAGATCATGAATGGAGTGGGGAGGTGGACCAAAGGTGGTCAAATGCTCAGAGAGGCTGTTCGGCCACACAGTGAGCAACTTTGCCTGGGGGCAACAGTTATTTTTAAATGTACGTAGTAGTAGCCTCAAAGGATGGATGTTGGAGTTCATCTGATGGAGGAGAAGGCAGGCAGGTGGGGGGAATGGGCTCCTGGGTAGGCAGAGGTGCTGTGCAAAGGCCCTGAGGCCCAACTGCAGTTCAACATTCAGGAGACCACTGTGGAGGCTGCCCAGGGGACTCAGAGAGGCAGACAACAGGAAGCCGAAAATACTTGATAATTATTTTTCCAGTCAGGGTCTCCCTGCAGCCCCAGCTGCCTTACAACTTGATATGTAGACCAGGCTGCTCTTGATATCACAGAAATCTACCTTCCTCCTCCTGTGCTGGGGTTGAACCCTGGGGTACCAGCAAGTCCTTGGATTGTTTAGTTATTGTTGTTTAATTTTTTATTTATTTTATGTGTGAGCATTTTGCCTGCGTGTGTGTGAAATGCCCACAGAGGCCAGAAGAGGGCGTTGGATCCCTTGGAACTGGAATTGCAGCCAATTGTCAGCCACCGTGAGGGTGCTGGGAACTGAACCCAGGTCCCCACAAAGAGCAGCCGCTGCTCTCCTGCGGGGCCGGCTCTCCAGCCCCCCCTTCTGTTAAAGGCAGTGTCCCCTTTAGGTCAGGCTAACCTCCAGCTTCCTTGGTGTCTAGTTGGTGTCTGGTGGCACCTGGACTCCGGATCCTCCCTCAGCCAGGGGAAAGGCCTCCTGGGCCCAAACCTGTCATGGCCACCTGTTGCCTTTCACAGTTCAGTGTAGGGGCTATCTTACCAGAGTACCTTCAGCATGTCTGTGGGGACACATGGCCACCACAAATGGGGGATTCCTTGCCAGGAAGTCAGTGGAGACCAGGAATGCTTCTCAGCACCCTGCATGGCCCCCAGAGAACGTGGGGCTGGCTGGAGTCTAGCCTCAGTCTTTCATGCTGCAGATGTCCCTGGACAAGTCAGGCCTTGTCTGCCCTCCCCTGCCCATCATGATGGCCTATGGCCTATACCCAGCCAGGAGACCTGGGTTCTGTTCAGGGTGCCCCTCCAAATGAATGAGCCCTCCCCAGTTGCAGCAGATTGTGCAGAAGTGCAGTTGCCCCCGGGCTGCTGGGTGCTCAGGGCTGGGGGTTGGGTGAAGACGTGGGGGTGCTGGGGCAGCTGTCCCCACCGGTTCCTCCTTTCTATTCCTTTCTTTTTTTTTTTTTCCCCTAAATCACCACAATTTCGAGGGTGCCTCCTCCCCTCCTCCCTCACTCAGTGGCCTGCCACGTGGGCAACAGTCACCATGTCCCCTCCCGCCCAGGCTGCACCCGGGTCTGGTTTCAGTTCAGTCGGGGGTTTCAGCTTCAAGCCTGGGGGGGAGGGGGCGGTGCAGCGGTGGAGACGACAGGTGCAGGGCAGTCTCCCAGCACCCTGCCCCTCCAGCTCCATCTCCTACCCTGCAGTCAAGGTCACGGGGTCAAGGTCAAGGTGTCCTTTGTGATTGAATGTGAGGCCCTGTCCTTCTCACTTGAGGCTCCCCCTTTCCTGCTCCCTCTCCACAATTGGGGCTCATCCTCACCCCTCCTGTGAAGTGCTGGAGACAGACTATGACTCCCTAGAGAGTGTGACCTGGCCTGGTCCCCTGAATGTCATCCCCCAAGGAGGGGTCACCCTGGGTGCAGTCCTCTCCAGCTTGTGCCAGGCCTAGTCTGGCGCTGGGTGGACAGTCAAGCTGGAGGCCATGTGGCACAGTCAGTGCTTCCCTGTGTCACCACAGGCTTGGCCCACCCTGCCCCCACGTCCTTCCCTGTAGGTGGGGACCAAGCCAGGCTTGCTGGTCCCTTGGCCTTGAGGACAGACACACCCCTCGATAAGTCTGGCTGGTGGCCAAGGAAGGCTGAGCCTGGGTCCCAGGGACTTGGGTCACCCTAGCGCCCCCATGGGGCCTGGGCAGGTGGGGGGGGCGACCGGTCAGACAGGACAGGGGAGTAATCTGGGTGGTGGCTCTGCATAGGGGCGGGGCTGTACAGGGTTGAGGGCCGTGGGGGTGGGGTGCTGTTAAAATGGGTGTGTTCTGTGTGTGATAACCACCAGGTGCCCCCGCACCTCCTCGAAGCTCTCTGGGGGGTTGGAGGCTTTTACGGAGGGCTGTGCTAAGAACGGCTGGGAATGTTTGCCCACTGAGAACAGGTGGAGGTCTTTTGACTGGGTGGGGCAGTGATCCTCTCTACTTCCAGAACTTTGTCACCTTCAAGAGAGGCCCTCTCAGCCGGGCGTGGTGGCGCACGCCTTTAATCCTGGCACTTGGGAGGCAGAGGCAGGCGGATCTTTGTGAGTTCAATCAAGGCCAGCCTGGTCTACAGAGTGAGTTCCAGGACAGCTGGGGCTACAGGGAGACCCTGTCTCGAAAAGACCAAAAAAAAAAAAAAAGAGAAGCCCTCTCCCCACAAGACAGCACCCCCCGCTGCACCCCCAGGCATGAGGACCTGAGTTCAAATCCCTAGCACCCACATAAAAAGCTGAGCATGGGGGGTGCACCTGTAACCTGAGGGCGGGGGAGGGGGCACGGTTCCTCGGGCTTCTGACTTGCCAGCCTCTCTCAGTCCCTGAGCTCTGGGTTCAGAAAAAGACCCCACCTTAAAACACAAGGTAGAGGAGTCAACAAGAGGGCTCGGCATGTTCAGAGTTTACTGTTCAAAGGCCCTGAGGCATGTCCACCTGCTGTACTGCTAAATAAATGGTTTATTATTTATTTATTTTGATCTTTTTCAGTCGGGGGGTCTCTCTTTTAGTCCCAGCTGGTCTGGAGCTCACTCTGTAGACCAGGCTGGCCTTTAACTCACAGAGATCCGCCTGCCTCTGCCTCCCCGAGTGCTGGGATTAAACTCGTGGGCTACCAGGCCCGGCATAAGATGGTTCTTAGCCGCCATGTGGATGCTGGAAATCGAACCTGGGTCCTCTGCAAGAGCAGTCTGAGCTGTCCCTCCAGCCCCGGTTTATTTCATTTTTAATTTTGTGTGCGCATCTGCACACAGCTGCCACAGCGGCCACGGAGGCCAAAGGTCTGGGGTCCCTTTGGAGCTGGAGTTCCTGGAGGCCGAAGCACCAGGAATGCTGGTAACAGGAGAGTGCGGCCTCTGCAAGCCCAGCATTCTCCTAATCCTTTGAATCATGTTTTCAGCCCCAATAGAATAAAAAAACATGCACACAAGGTACACAGGACACGGGGCCCAGGTGCTCCCAAGAAAGCCCAGCTGGCCCAAGTTAGCCCTGGGAACACCAGCCTTGGTAGGCCCCAACTGGAGGGCTGATGGTTCGTGGACAGGCTGTGGCTTGAAATGGGTGGGCAGAGAGATGGATGGGAGCAGGGAGGGAAGGACTGAGTGCGGCTCTTTCACGTGGCATACAGATCAGAGATAGTACATCTCCTTTGGGGTTCCAGCATAGGACGTGGGAGCCCCTCCACCACAGCAGTCTCCCCTAGGCTCCCTACTGTGTCACCCACTCCATGCCCCCCGAGGGTTGGCTCTTGGCCTCAGAGCCTTAGCTCTATGGGAAGCATGCATGAGAGTCCTCCTGGGCCCCATTTGAGCAATTTGGGGAGTATCCTAAGATAGTTCAGACATTGGGGGCTGGAGAGATAGCCTAGTGGTTAAGAGCACCGACTGCTCTTGCAGAGGACCCGGGTTCGATCCCCAGCACCCACATGGCAGCTAAGAACTGTCTGTAACTCCAATTCCAGGAGAACTCCAGTTCCAGGGGAATCCGACACCCTCTTCTGACCTCCGCAGCATTGCACGACACGGGTGCACAGACCTGCATGCAGACAGTACATTCATACACATACAAAAAAAAA